>CAMPQE020000168.1:0-146636 GCA_946902985.2 Meconema thalassinum | reverse complement strand
AGAACCGAAAGAAATGGGAGAATTATCCCAGAAGGAACGTAAGGCCAGTGGATAGGGATGATGAATATCGGGCCGAAATAGAAGAGAGATATCAGGAAAGTCTTCGTTATATGAATGAACGACCAGACGAACCTGAAAGGCAAAAAGTCCGTTGGAGTGAGGCAATAAAGAACCGGAAATCACCCGACCGACTAGACGGAGCTCAAAGCTTGGAACTACAAGCTCAATTAAAGAATGAGGGGAAAGGAAGCCCTCAGGATTAAAAAAACTTCAAATTTAAATCGTCAAAAGTGGAAACATACCAGGAGCTGGGAGGAGGTAGAAATTGTGAATTGGATAGCAAGACCAGATGAGCTAATTAACGAGGATGTGGGAGGAATCCCACCTATTAAAAGAGAATTACCCATAATTATGTTAAGGATAGAAGGATTACTGGTCAGGGCATTAATTGATACCGGATCCACAATAAGTTTAATTACGCAAACCCTTCTAAATGAATTGGAAACAAGAGGCCGCGTATTAAAAATTTCCACATCAAGTGTAAAGATTAAGGGGATTATTCCTGAAAAATCTTTAACATGTAAATTTTAGGTATACATCGATTTGATCATGGGTAACGCTGAAATTTCGCAATGCTTTTTGCTGGTAAATCAATTGCCGTATAATGTCATATTAGGTATTGATTTTATCCGTGAGAACAAGGTCATCATAGACCTAGCGCAAAACTGCATTAGAATTCAAAGAGAGGATGTGGATGAACAAAACATTAACCTACAGGAACAGGATGCGAAAATAGGAGAACAGGTATGGCATGTGGAAGAAGTAACTGAGGAAGGTTATAAGGACATAGAAAAGATATTTGAAGTCCTCCATAGAACTCGAAGATAATTTGGAAACTGAGTTCGAGACCAACCTGTCAGGAAAAGTAGAGGAAGCTAAAGTTAACCTCGAAAATAAGGAACAATTAAAGAAATTATTATTAAATTTTAGGGACGTATTTGATTCCAAGCCAGGGAAGATTGAAAATTTTAAATACGCGTTCCAAGTCAATGATTGGGCACCGTTCAGACAAAAACCATACCCGGTTGCGGAAAAACATTACCCACAAACGAAGAAAACACTGCAGGAGATGATGAATGCAGGTGTTATAGAAAAGATGGCGACACCATATGTTAGTCCATTAGTGATTGTGAGTAAACCGGATGGCTCAGTAAGGGTGTGTTTAGATGCCAGGAATTTAAATGCAAAAATCATACCAGAAAATGATTCGGCACCACCCATAAAAGAAATACTGAGGAAATTCAAAGGCAAGAAGATTTTTACAAATATTGACATGACTTCTTCGTATCATCATCTCGAACTGGAAGATAAAACCAGCCTGTTAACTGGATTTCAGTTCGACCAACAAACATACTGCTTCAGGAGATGTCCGTTTGGATTGAAGACCGCAGGATCTGCCTTAATAAGAGCGCTTGATCGAAACCTGTCAGAGGAAGTGAAAGATTGCACTATCCATTATGTGGATGATATTTTGCTTACCTCGGAGAACATTGAGGAACATTTAGAAAAAATGAAGAAATTATTGGAAGACCTAAGAAGGGCTAATTTTAAAATCAATTTAAAGAAGTCAAATTTTTGTCAAAGACAAGTAACATTTTTAGGGCATGTGATTGACAAGGATGGTGTTAAACCAAATCCATGCAAATTAGAATCGATAAGAGATTTTCCAAGGCCTTTGAAGGTGAAGAACGTTCGCCAGTTTTTGGGATTGATTGGATTTTTCTCAGGACATTGTCCATCATACACAAAACCTGTTGCACCACTACAGGACCTTCTGAAGAAGGGGGGCAAGTGGAAATGGACGGAGGAAACAAAAAGCATTTGTGGAGGCCAAGAAAATGCTCTTAAACTATGTGAAGCTAGGATATCCTGATTTTAATCCGAGATTTATCATTCAAACAGATGCATCCCAGATTGGAATAGGGGCAATGCTATATCAGGAAAACCCGGATAACTCGGATAACCCGGATAAGAAAAATTATCTAGCTTTCACAAGTCGGAGACTGAAACCACACGAGAAAAATTATACGATCAGCGAAATCGAGCTGTTAGCGATATTGCACGCGCTGCAATATTGGCGAAAGATCGTATATGGGTTTCAAGTCACTTTAAGGACGGATCATAAAGCCTTAACCTTGCGCCGATAAAGGTCTAGTAAATAATAATAATAATGCGCGTCAGAGTAGCAGAGGAAGATAAAATCAACAAGGTCGCAAATGGATGGGGGAAAAGACGTCTTGCTCGACCCGGTGCTGGGCCCAAGGTTTTCGGAGCGAGCAAAAGATGATTTCCAAAAAACCAAATGCCAACAAATAATTGCTTAATGCAACAATCAAAAGTGCAAAAATGAGATTCCCATAAAATTAATTAAACAAATCCCAGAGGCGTGTTAATCGTGCCTTTGTTACGTCACAAAGACAAGATTGACGAAATCGAGATAAGGATAAGGATAAGGAAGGGGAACTTAAATATAAGAAATGAAAAGACAAGGGAGCTATATTACTTAAAATATAAAAATGTATTGAGGATAAAAGAAAGAGCGTGTACATGAAATAAACAAATTATTTAAAACAAAGAAAAAAGGCAAGCTAAGACAAGATCAATAATACAAAAGAAACCCAATACCAAGAATAAAGAATTCAAAAACTAAAAAAAAACTAAAAAGCACGACAGAACCTGAGTACCGCTCAACAACATAAATCTAACGAAAAGATACAAACTTGAAAGAAAATAAAACGAAACTTACAAAAGTTAGAGAGAAACGACAAACTTGCAAAAAGTCAAAATTCGAACTGCTAAGACGCGAAGCTTTTCATGATGTTATTGTAAACATACCTGAGGGATGGGGGAGGAGTGAGGGGAGTAAAACAAAGGGAAGAGAGATTTCACGGAGGTAGGAAGAAGGGGAAGAAAAGGGGGAATATCATTAAGTTATGTAATACGGCGAAAATCGAAAGATAAAAACAAAACAAAAGGAAAATGAGATATACGGAGATACATTACATTACAATTGACTTGGGACGAAAGAGACCGGTAAAAATCGAAAGCACGCTATAAAAAAAACAGGCTTATACTCCAACATAATGCCGCAACAACACGGCATATAAAAAAAAGAATAATATGACATCGGAGCTGGAGAAAATCCCAGTTAACCACCGTCACATATATTCTATAAACAAAGGGGACACGTATTAGTGGGACGTTGGACATCAGTCCCGTTACCTCACACATACTGTCCACAAACAAAGGTCCAATTGCTACCAATCAAATGAAACATTTGTGGTACAAAAAGACATCGACGCAAAAGACGAGCACCAAGGCCCGACAGGAAAATATACATAAGCCAAGACGCAGAAACGCAATACTTTCGAATCTTACAGGTATTAACCAAAATAATAAAACTGTGAGGTGGGCACATAACAAAAGCAACAAAAAGAACTCCGCCGTATGACATTACGCAAGGTCCCGGGGATCTGGTTCAAGGATGAAAATACTAACAGAAACATCTTGAAAAGGAAAGAGAATTAAGTAAAAGAAGGAACGTTTAACAAAAACAATTACATTGCGTCAGATAGAAATACATTGAGCCGTACTCACATTCCGCTGCGCCATGAGGGTGGGCCTCTGCCCGAATACACACGTTCGCCTTACATCTCGGCGCGTCTAAGACTGACCAAGCTTCTGTCCCCTAGAGGGGAGAGAAGCCTCTCAGAAAAATCAAATGCGTAGTTTGGGAGTGGCCCCAAACTCGCGTCAAATATTGTCAGAGCCAATGGCAGAACGAATTGCACAACAAAATGCAAGGTAGCAACAACACTAGCCAATACGAGAGAACAAGGCAGTATGTAGCCAGGGGTTGCACAACGTTAGACAGAGAGATACATACACACAAACTGCGCACTTTTAAACTCTCGAGGCGTAATATAGAGATGTCACAACACATGACAATAATAATAATAATAATCATGATGATAATAATAATAATTACAATAAATTCTGAAAAGTGGTTCAAATTCCACCGCTTTCTCCCAAAAAAAATCTTTTACATAACAAAGGCATAAAAGAATTTTTTTCTTTTTCATAACAAAATTATATAAAATAACATTCTTCGATTAGATACATTTGAACAGGGTGAAGGAAAGAAGATTACATCATGTACACCAGATACACACATGAAAAATTAAGACATAATAAAATGTTCTCACATTTCTCTTATTCATAAGACGCAGCTTAATTAAAAGTTCTTTGAACGTCATAACTTCCATAAAAGGCTTGACGAAACGCAAGTCTCTTTTCGCATACACACATATATTTTCATACACACGTATTCACGAAGATGTTCACTGATGAGGAAAATTATTCCTTTTTGGTACGAAAGAAAAAAAAAGACTTTAAAATGAAATTAAAACAACAAAAATTGAAATTATATAAAGGATCAGTACAGCCGTGAAATAAAGGCGGATCCTACCTCTACTGCACGTCAATACGTCACACATATTAAAAATGGATGTACCAAAAAGAAAATAATGATAATAAAACGGTCAATCTTGAGCTAGACTCTGCCAGATGACGTGGAGAAAGCGAAGTCTTCTTAATGGCGACCTTCTGGAAATCAGCCAATTTTCTAATAATAAAAGAAAGAAAAAGGTTAAATCATGATCACAAAAAAATATAAAGGGGAGCACCCTGTATACAAAATAAGGCTTGCGTCGGGGAAATATTTGGGGTTACATAAGCTCCGTAAGAGGGAAAGTGGATTCATTCTGCCAGCTGGAAAGTAAAAGTATGAATAGGCAGGGTCGTCAGACCAAATGAAAGAAGAGAAAACGAGCCGTGAACGGGGTCTAAAGGATACACCGGCCACTTCTCAGGTACTTGGAGACTAGCTATCGCTACCGGAAACACTCTCCAAATATATGACAGATACAGGAAAATAATACACATTATCTTAGAGAAAACATTAGATTGAAATGATTTATAAAAACATGATATCACAAAAACGTAAAACAGAAGTTACGATAAATAGTAAACAACTATATCAATAAACAAATCACTGTCACTACAAGAAAAGAATGTAAGTCAACAGACCATCTCAGGCGCTGTCGAACAATAGCATGTCGTGTCTGCAGCTCGGACAATGGGCCGGGCCGGCTCCCTACAACAAAAGCAGGCAGGTACCGGAAATTGCCTTAGGCAGAAGTATAGTTCAACACATCTTTCGAAATCCTCCGTGTAACTCAGGCGGCCACGGGTGTCTCCTGCCTAACTAGATACATAGTAGGAGTAAAGGGGAAAAATGTACTAATAACCTTCATCAAATGACATTAGGTACTAACAAATAAAAAGGAATAATAACTCAAAGAAGCTGTCAAAATAAATTTAAAAAATGCCGTCCCGGACAGAGAACGAAAATCCAAATAATTACGTTACAAAATACCTTCCAAATAAAAGGAACAGACTGGAACCTCGCATAAAACCAATCAAGACCAGACATACAATCAATCAAACTCGAAACCCAATAATAAATATTACCAACCCACAAAAATAAAATGGTTACAGCGTCAATATACGGGCCGTAGACCTCAGAGGTACCGCATTAAAAAAATTAAAGACAGAGAGGGTATGGCCTATCCCATACAAATATAAGAAAATTGGGTAATGCACGCCAGAGTAGTTCACACGAACATCAATGTCCCATACCAAGGATGCCGTAGACCTAAAATGGTTGGTATCTCTGAGTAATACTTATCGTATATTTGGTTTGCCAATAAAAACGAATAAATAGTTCGTACGTAATATATATATAGTTTGAATTGAATAGGGTATAAAATCAAAATTGAACTAAATTTGAAACCACCCACAAATAACTGTTGATAAAAATTCATTAAACTCATAGACACACACATTCATCTCAAAATACAACCAACAACAACAACACTACATACATACTCCTTCCCATAAACAAATCAAAATTTCCCCATTACACCAGAATGCGAATGTGGGTCGTTGGAACACCATGGAAACGCAAACAATGGACTACAGGTCATCGTGACAAACTTCATCCCATACTAAAGATTGACGACTCGTGTAGAATCTATGTACACCCTAAGTGGGCGTCGAAGCCGTGGGACAGGTCCCATACCCTAATCCCGACGGAGACCTCACCTAGCAGGTTTCCCAACGAAATACACACTACCATACTGAACATATAGTAACATCAAGCTTATATAAACAATTTTAAATGAAAACCAAAATTGAAAATCCCCTGACAAAAATAAAACAATCACCCTCCCTAATTATGAAACAAACTTAACTCCCAATCATAACACACATAATAGCTCAACAGACCATTCATAACTGAGACAACAAACACTTTACTAACACCAAACGTTAGTATAATTACGCGAGGCTCAAGGTGGGTCGGCGCGACCGTAGGATTTAAAGAGACGGTTCCCATAAGTGGGCCTACCTTCATTGGGGAAAACTTCGGAGAAAGAGGGGCGGGGGTTTTAGGCTGTACGGTAATGACAAGAAACCTGTCAGCAGCTGTTCCAGACTGAGACGTATGAAGGGGTGAGGCGAGCTCTGAGAAATATCACAGTTAACAAAGCGACTATTTACAACAAAGGTAAGGACTCAAACCCTTGAGAGAAATGCGTTTTCTACTTCACAGAAAGTAAAATAAAAACGTCCACAACACTGACGAAATGAAAAAGAAGAGAAAGCAAACAAAATTTCCTGTCGCCTTAAAATCACCGTTAACTAAACAAATGTCTACTAGAGGAAGCGAATACATAAAAGTAGGTTACAATACCGTGACGTGTCGTGTTCCAGCGATGCGATGTACTCACTGATATGTTGCCACTGTTCACCTCGAAGCTGGGTCTTTTGGATGACTTGTTTACTTGAGGGACAAAACTACCTTTCCTTGGAGATGGGTTTCCTGGATGCCCGTAGTTCACACAGAAAGTAACTTCACCCTTTCTTCAGGGGTGGGGAAAAAACAATTCACTGAATTCCTTAAACTCAAAGAAAAACAAATTTTAATACAATGTAAATGAAGAGAAACATAATAAAAGGTTAATAACTTGAGAGAGGAGAGGAGGGAACGATTTCGCACGCAACCACGCGATCTGCTACCATTGCGCCGATAAAGATCTAGTAATAATAATAATAATGCGCGTCAGAGTAGCAGAGGAAGAATAAAATCAACAAGGTCGCAAATGGATGGGGGAAAAGACGTCTTGCTCGACCCGGTGCTGGGCCCAAGGTTTTCGGAGCGAGCAAAAGATGATTTCCAAAAAACCAAATGCCAACAAATAATTGCTTAATGCAACAATCAAAAGTGCAAAAATGAGATTCCCATAAAATTAATTAAACAAATCCCAGAGGCGTGTTAATCGTGCCTTTGTTACGTCACAAAGACAAGATTGACGAAATCGAGATAAGGATAAGGATAAGGAAGGGGAACTTAAATATAAGAAATGAAAAGACAAGGGAGCTATATTACTTAAAATATAAAAATGTATTGAGGATAAAAGAAAGAGCGTGTACATGAAATAAACAAATTATTTAAAACAAAGAAAAAAGGCAAGCTAAGACAAGATCAATAATACAAAAGAAACCCAATACCAAGAATAAAGAATTCAAAAACTAAAAAAAAACTAAAAAGCACGACAGAACCTGAGTACCGCTCAACAACATGAATCTAACGAAAATATACAAACTTGAAAGAAAATAAAACGAAACTTACAAAAGTTAGAGAGAAACGACAAACTTGCAAAAAGTCAAAATTCGAACTGCTAAGACGCGAAGCTTTTCATGATGTTATTGTAAACATACCTGAGGGATGGGGGAGGAGTGAGGGGAGTAAAACAAAGGGAAGAGAGATTTCACGGAGGTAGGAAGAAGGGGAAGAAAAGGGGGAATATCATTAAGTTATGTAATACGGCGAAAATCGAAAGATAAAAACAAAACAAAAGGAAAATGAGATATACGGAGATACATTACATTACAATTGACTTGGGACGAAAGAGACCGGTAAAAATCGAAAGCACGCTATAAAAAAAACAGGCTTATACTCCAACATAATGCCGCAACAACACGACATATAAAAAAAAGAATAATATGACATCGGAGCTGGAGAAAATCCCAGTTAACCACCGTCACATATATTCTATAAACAAAGGGGACACGTATTAGTGGGACGTTGGACATCAGTCCCGTTACCTCACACATACTGTCCACAAACAAAGGTCCAATTGCTACCAATCAAATGAAACATTTGTGGTACAAAAAGACATCGACGCAAAAGACGAGCACCAAGGCCCGACAGGAAAATATACATAAGCCAAGACGCAGAAACGCAATACTTTCGAATCTTACAGGTATTAACCAAAATAATAAAACTGTGAGGTGGGCACATAACAAAAGCAACAAAAAGAACTCCGCCGTATGACATTACGCAAGGTCCCGGGGATCTGGTTCAAGGATGAAAATACTAACAGAAACATCTTGAAAAGGAAAGAGAATTAAGTAAAAGAAGGAACGTTTAACAAAAACAATTACATTGCGTCAGATAGAAATACATTGAGCCGTACTCACATTCCGCTGCGCCATGAGGGTGGGCCTCTGCCCGAATACACACGTTCGCCTTACATCTCGGCGCGTCTAAGACTGACCAAGCTTCTGTCCCCTAGAGGGGAGAGAAGCCTCTCAGAAAAATCAAATGCGTAGTTTGGGAGTGGCCCCAAACTCGCGTCAAATATTGTCAGAGCCAATGGCAGAACGAATTGCACAACAAAATGCAAGGTAGCAACAACACTAGCCAATACGAGAGAACAAGGCAGTATGTAGCCAGGGGTTGCACAACGTTAGACAGAGAGATACATACACACAAACTGCGCACTTTTAAACTCTCGAGGCGTAATATAGAGATGTCACAACACATGACAATAATAATAATAATAATCATGATGATAATAATAATAATTACAATAAATTCTGAAAAGTGGTTCAACCTTTATGATGAAGACTGATTTATCCAGTCAAAGGTTGATGCGTTGGGCTTTATACATTCAACAGTTTGATGTAAAGATAGAATACTGCCCAGGAAAAGAAAATGTAGTTCCAGATTATTTAAGTAGACAGCCAGAGTCCACAGAGGAGGAAGTAATGGCTATTGATTAGGAAGACAGGGATCAGCGTGCTCTAAATGAGTTAAGAAGCATTAGTCAACGGCAACGTGAGGATCCATGGATGAACATGCTCATATCTTTCCTTGAGGGAAGTTTGATAAGGGGAACACCGGCGTACACGGAAGCTAATAAGATAGCTCAAGATTACACATTTTATAATGGATTATTATATAACTTTGTGGACTCTGACCATACACGATTAAGGATTGTTGTACCTGCAATTTTGCAGAGGAAAATAGTATGGTTAGCCCAAGGATCGTTCGGACATAAGGGAGTCGACAAAACAGTCTCGATGTTGGAAGAAGCATTTGTATGGCCGAGACTGAGAGAAACTGTAAGGGACACGCTAAAGACATGTGATCTATGTCAAAGGATTAAACCAAATGCATTTCTGATGAGACAAAAGCCTATACCATTGTTACCCGAGAGGCCAGGTCAAATCATTTCTATTGATAATTTCGGATCATTGCCCAAGGCAAGAAGAGGAAATCGACATATAATGGTGGCTATGGATGACTTCACTAAAATGGTTGTCCTTGCTCCCATACAGAAGACTAGTACCAAACAGGTGTTAAAACGACTCAAAGAAAAAGTGATACCGATTCTGGGAAAACCTGAGAATTTGTTGTCGGATAACGGTAGTTGTTTCACCAGTGTAGAGTTCAGACAAGAATTAGAAAGACTTGGAATACGTCAGATTTTGTCAAGTATTCGCCATCCTGAGGCAAATCCTGTAGAAAGAGTGATGAGGGAGAAGGCCAAGTATTGTAGAATATACTGTGCCGAAGAAAATTGGAAGTGGATAGATATCTTGGATATTATCGAATTTTGTATAAACAATACAATCCATGAATCTACGGGAGAGATACCAATAACGTTACATCGGAATGAGCAACCAGAAAGACCTTGGAGTCTGGTAATTCCTAGGCCAGCTGACGCTCAGCCTGGAAGAGATGTACGTATTAGAAGAGCCTTTGAGCATCTAAAAGCTCAAGCCGACAGGAGGCATAGAATAAATAGGCACAAGAGGTATCATCGGCCACTACTAGCAGGGGAAATGGTGTTAGTAAAAAGACCAGCCATTTCGGATCCAGGGAACCGCGTGTACAAAAAGTTCCAGAAAATGTACCACGGACCGTATCAAATTATAAGAGATTTGAGAAATAATGCCTATAGAATTCGGCACTGTGAAACGAATCACGAAGTGACCATGAACTCAGCAAATTTAAAAGTATATTACCCTCCCGAAGACTTCGATGAAGCCAATGAACAAGCCCTGGTTATGGAACAATTTAGAGATGAGGAATCCACTTTTGATAGAAACGAGAATAAGGTAGAAAAAGGAAACAGAGCTCAACCATTCGAGTGCGAATGCGAATTGGAGAAATTATATTGGGAAATAAAAGAAATAATTGATTTTGTTAAAGAAGAAAATTTCAATTTAAGAAAGGAGAATGATGAAATAAGGAAACGGGTAGGGATAGACCACACCCGTAAAGAAGAATGAGGTTCTGGAGACTTGTAGTCCAGACAAATAATAAAGGAAAAGGAAAGAAAGGGTAGGGACAGAGCGTACCTAACCTACACAATTACCAGATATGACTTAAAAAGATGAAAGAAACCAAATTATCGTGGGATTTTAAAGGAATAAAAGTCAGAAGGTACGGATGAACGTTATGATGGCTTCGACATTTAAAGGAAAAAATAAGATTTTTATGAATAATTAAAATGAATTTCCTCAAAATTTTTCGAAAATTTATTTACCTAAGGAGGGGAGAGATGAACCCATGTACCATTGGCTCAAAGGGGGTCGAATCCACGTATTTTGTGAAAGGAATGAAAGAAACATACAGTCTCTAAGGGAACGGAGAGGGATTTCAAGCAAGGGTTCTAGCATAACGTTGCGCAAGCAGCTGGACCAGGTGTTCAGGAAATGAGATCATGCTTCCTGACTCATCGATAAGGAGCCGGTCATGAGTATTAATAGAACGAGTGGAAAGTTTTAGCTGTAAGACAGAGAAGCGTGACTCGGAAATCCAGCTTAGCTTGCAGTAAAACGGCAACAGCGCCGCTGTGCCAGAAGAAGAATAATTAAATTTAACCCATTTGCAGGAATAAAAATAAGTAAATAAATACTGTACTGTGAATCATTTCGGATTAGAGATTTTTGTGTAAAGAAATAGCTTGTAATAATTGCACAGGAAAGAAATGCAAACGCAGCATACGTCATCGGGGATTCACTGATACCAGAGGAGTGGGGAATTTAAAAATGAACAGCACCACCCACGCAGCTGAAGACTAAAAATTAATTAATATCTCAGAAATGCACGATCGATTCTTATGCGCAGTGAGATCATTTGACGTTTGGAAGACGAGCTTTCTGGAGATATAACTTTTATAATTGTACGACAATTATTTCAAAAGTTGGTCACGAAAAGGACTAGGATTTTATTTATTTTTGACTAAATAGTATAAAAGTCCAGGCCAAGCCAGACCAATCATGCAGTTATCAAACGGCCCGAGGGCGCGTCACTGTGCTACATCAGACACCGAATGCAGTATTCCGACAGTCCGTGAAGGGGCGTCACGCTGTAACACGTCGAGGGCAGTTTACCAGTACTCCTTGAGGGGAGATGTTACATCCGATAGTCCAGGGGACGTGAAGCTACATCGCACCGAAGACAGTATACAAGCTTTCCTTGAGGGAAAAACGCTGTATCACATCGCATAGACAATATCCGACAGCCACGGGCGTCGCGGTATGAATAACGTACGTGATCCATAGGGAGTTGCAAAGAAGTAATATTACAGTATCGCCGTGTTGAAAATTAGGAAAATCCTAGTTACAGGATTTAGGTCCGACAGTATAAAATTTACAGTGAAAAGTTCATAAAATACAGTCAAAGCAGGCTGCGAACTTAGAACTCAGGGCGATAGGTCTTTAAGTAAACGACCAAAAGTATCATAACGTACGGAAGTACCGTAACAGCGAGATAAACATTTTATCAAATTTAAAGAACCCGAGCAGGGGAAGACAAAATAAGGTTCGCAAAGTATTCTAGAAGATTAGAAGTGCGAGAACCGAATAAGCGAAGAAGAGAAGGAAACTATAGACATTGTTTCAAGGAAGCAGACGAACTATTCAAAAGCACTAAGACTCGAGAAGTATTAGTTGCTAAAAATCCATAGGTCACCGATAGATTATCGAGGGGACCGTGAACAGAACAGACTTTCGCTAAGATCAATAAATAGGATCTAAAAGGGGATCCGTTCAAGTCAGAGAAATAGCAGATCGTCAGGAAAGGGATTCGAAGGAGTGCTATTGCAGGGAGGAAGTAGATGATTCGAGACTTTCATATTCGGAGAGGATAGGAAGCCGACATTACTAAATTTCACCCTTGGTGACGGGAGGTCAAGAGGTCACGTGTGATAGGCTTAATAGCGGCCTAGTGATCAGAATTTGTGAAGTGTAAATATATCAAGATTTGTGTTAAAAGTAATATATTTTCTAGTGTTTTTATTGTGTGTTCTAAACGGATACACCAGTGTATTTTAAAAAAATTTTATCAGTGTTCTATGTATACGTGTTAAATATGTGTCAAGATATGTCTGTACATGCAATGAATTTGTACAAGATGGAGTAATTTAAAAGAGTGGGCAAATGACGCATCGCACGAGAAGGAAGGTCAGGAAACGACCTAAAACATGTGAGTAAAGATTTTCATTATGTTTTGGTGTCGGGGGAGTGTTTGTGTACAAATCCACCGGAGTTTTGAGTAAAAGGGATGTTTCTAAATAACTAATTACAGAATAAGAACGCGGTCTGAACAAAAATAGAATTTTGAGAAATTATAAATAATTATGTGAAAGAATAAATCCTGTAGAGGAAATGTATGGAATAGAATGTCAGTGTATTTGACGAATGTTATAAAAGCAAGCGTATTAATAAATAAATAAATAATAATAATAATAAAGGAAATATAAATAAAGATCAAATTGAATGATATGGGAATAAGAGCGTTGGAGCCTTAATAAAAGTATAAGACATAATGTTAATGCATGTTCTTAAAATAGAGCGATTTATTGTCAAGGGAAAAGATTAATATAAAAATTGAGATATGTAACAATTGTTAATATGGAATTTATCAGTTCTTTGGAAGTCGCTAGGCCTTAAAATAATGTATAGCGCAATGGAGCGCAATTAAAATAAAATGTCACGCTAGGAATGCGTAGAATTTAAATGTACTTGGTAAATTACTTATGAGGGGTAGTTGATTGCGGTAATTTGAGATATGTTGTAAGTCCTCCAATAGTGACGTAGATCACGAGGCCATGTGTGTGTTATTATGTTGTAAAAGGGAGCAAATGTATGGTATTATGAGCGTAGGTCATGTAGGCCACGGCCGACCCTAAATCGCATTTTGTATAAGTCCTCCAATGTGGGAATGGTTCCCGAGGCATGTTAAGAGATTCGAACCTAGAATCCTCGTGTTGTTGAAGCCCCTAATTATTCGTCGTAGAATGTGTATTACTCTTCCCAATCAATGAGGACCCTTCATAATTAATAAATGCCAAGGTTACGAAAGTGGTTTATGAACCTAAAAATGTTGTTGAAAGTAAATAAGTGAAGTAAAATGCCAGGTCTCCCAAGAGAACTGAAAAGAAAGAAAGATTTGTTTTAAAAGCATTGAGGAGAGCTCCCATACGCAGGCTAGACGGGAAGTCACCCTCCCAGTCATAAATCTCGCTCAAATATACGGTCAGACCCTAGTAGGATGAGGGTCGGTGAAGGCCGTCTGTAAGAAGTAAATAATACACCGTGAGTGTTAAAAAGTTGTTAATGACCCGGGCTTTGAACCGAGGTCCTTGTAGATGAAATTATCGCTTGCCAGTTTAGATCGTAGTTTTCTTATGTGATAATGGTCTTATAAGACAAATAAATAAATAAAAATCCCTATTGTAATGTTGTATGGAAGTAGGATTCCACGAGATAAATGAAGATAACTAGATTCCGGGAGTAATCATAGTTTTTGACTTTGTCAAGTAATCTTTATAACTCTGGAGTACACAGGTATTTTCCCGATCACTATGGTGAATTTGTAAAACTTGAGAGAGATGGTAAATGCTGAGAACATGTGAAATGCCCAAATATTTAAGTAAAGAATTAACATGTACTTTAAATGTAATTATATATTTGTTTTGATGATAAGAAAATATAAAAATAGTATTTGAGGCGTACAAAAGAATGACACCGTTATTATTGGAAAGTATCGAGCCAAAGGAGCTCGTGGTTATATGGAACTTTAAGATATATACTTTATGGAAGTAAAAATAATTATGAGTTGTTGGTTTAAAGGAAACCATGTGTTTTAATATAATATTTGTGTAATTCTTATGTTCACTTTGAACAAGTAGAAAGATATTGGTCAGTAGTTTATTTGTTTTTTTGTTTGTAGCGCCATAATTTTGGTTAATTAAAGGTTTTGAAATAGGAGTTGATTTTGTTGTTATTTTTGCAAGTGTATCCTCTATTTAATCCAAAATGTGTTAGTCACAGAGTGGGAGAACATACTGCACCCCGAAAATCCCGAATTGAGCAATGCTGGCATACTGTGATTTGCATATTTCTTGCTGAAAGGGCACAATAGTTAGTTTCGAAGTTAGATGTATTTGAAGATTGGCCATATCAGCAGGCTTAGAATCATGTTGGCAGCACTGACGTATATTAGTTACTCCTAATTGATCTGGAATGTCAGGTACTATACGTGTGGAAAGTTTGGAGCTTTTGGCTTGCATACTGTGTGATATATTGATATTAGGGTAAACGAATAGAGACAGTATATATTAGCAGTTTGCAGCCCTGGTTACTCTTAAGAATACGCACATTCATCAGTTATGGTACACATAGCACATACGAAATTTGGTTGAAATCCAATTGATAGTATAGATTTTACATGTTTTTAAAAATTGGTCCTATCAGCAGGCTTAGTATCATGCTGGTAGCACTGACGTAAATTAGTTACTCCAAATTAATCTAGATTGTCAGGTACTATACTTGTGCATAGTTTAAAGCCGTCGCCTTGCATACTTTCTGATATATTGGTATTTGGATTTTAAAAAATAGAGAGAGCATTTATTAACAGTTGGCAGCCCTGGTGGCTATTTCGAAAATGCTCAGTCATATCTGTTTAAGTACGTATTGTACAAACGAAATTTGGTTGAAATCCAATTGATAGTGTGGAAGTTATATGCGTTTAATATTGGGCCTATCAGCAGCCGTAGAATCACTTTGGTAACACTGGCTTTTACTGACTCCTGGAAATTAACCTGAAGTATTATTATCTATATCTGTGTCAAATTTGGAATAGCTCCCTTGCATACCTTCTATGATATCCAACATGGAGCTCAAGTTTCAATTGCGATATTTCAGCAGTTGGTAGTACTGACATTATTTTCAAATATGACATTGAGCTATTCAGGTATAGATCTTAAAACTCGTACCAAATATGGGTTCGATTGCTGCAGCCGTTTAGGAGTTGATGGGGGGGGGGGGGGAGGTTGCACACACACAGCCAGACAGACAGATGGACAGATAGACACACATTTTCCCGCATCGATCTCATAAGTCTACTTTTTCCTCATTTTTGCAAAATGTGGAAAGTAGGCTAAAAATCATTGTCTGGAACGTGGCGCAATATGGATGTGAAACTCGGACTGTTTGTGCTGCTTAAAATAGGGAAATAGAAATATTAGATTGTGGTGTTGCAGGAACATTGTGAATATTTAAAGATTAGATACAGAACCTAATACCGAGTATTACGACGAGTCGGGGCGGGAATATGAATCTGGCGAGTGGTAATGACTAGAAGAGATAGCTTGGTATGGCACATACTAAGGTAACAGGAATTGCAGACTTACAGTTGTTATGGAAGGATGGGTCAGGGACAAGAACTCTAGAGGTCAACCAAGATTAGAATATTTTCAACGGATAGCTTCGGATGTAGCGTGTGGCGGTTCTGTGAAGAGTTAATGATTACCTCAAGAATGAGTGATGTAATGGACATCAATAAACCAGTCATATGACTGATGATTAAAACAATAGCAACGATAATAATAATAATAATATCGTATGGCCTTGGATGCCGGGTGCAGGCTTTGTTAATTGACACCCAGAAGGCAGCTTGCATGTCGAATTGTGTTGTTCCTACGAGCGCTATGAAATTCAAGGAGGTTAGATATCTAAGCTCCTTGCCACTATAGCGCTTTCTAGTAGAGAAAGGAGGAACTATTGGGTTAGCGGAAAATCCCGAGGTTAATTTTGCCATTATGAACACGGCCTACTGAATTCAAATGGGTTCTCTAACATGCCAACAACGTATGACATGAGTGTCGTGATTTTTGTCGCCTTCCAAAAATCACTTAGCAAGGCCAAGAGAGAACCTGCAGTCTTGGGGTTGGTAGTCCGACACAATAACCACTCACCCACCGTGGCAACGATGTATTCCTGTTACTCAGCATCACTGTGCGAAAGCTCACCTCAATTTTGCACGAGCGTAGACGCATTTACTTAAGCAAGTGCATTGATTTGTGCATTAAATGAAGTCCTCTACTTTATTTCATTACTTTTAGAATATTGTGCTAGGTTTGACAAACCTCTGAGATACTTAGCTCAGATATTTTGAAACATTGAATGTGACGTATCGATTATTAATTTAGAATAACAGTGTACAAACTTTGAATGTGTTGACCTCTACTGTAAGTACAGGTATTAAGTCGTTGGGTGGAAGATTGTTTATTAAATGTTCCCAGGTACAGTGCGAGGTTAGACATAGTGGCGAGCAACGAGGTGGATAAATGTGCGCTATGTGGTGTGGTTGATCATAAAGAGTTACCACTTTCTGTACATTATAACAAGCCACTGTTATATTTAGTATCTGATATTTGCATGGATTTAAAGCTCATCACTCACCTGCTAACAATTTATGTAGCACTAAATAGTTGTAACCATTTATCTGCGATGTAATCAACAGTGAAGCATAATAGCCCATATGGTCTCGTAATCACATGATCTGCATATCCAAAATTCCAACCATAATCCATAACTCAGAATGCCTATTCTGTTGGGAATATAATATGGATTATTCTGCCACCTGTACGAGCACGCACATTCTAATTTAGCTAAATTTCAGTTAAGTAGTCGTTATATACTCACACAGCCATGTTATTTAAGCGACACAATGTGGTGTAAAAATAAGTTGAACACTCGCACTGGCAGTTTGAATCGGAACAAAATGTCTGTATCCATTCAATTATTTCAATAATTTATCTAATGAAGGACCATGCTGACATTTGGCAAACATCATGAGTCTTGCAAATGATACCATTTTCCACGTGCCCCCAAATTTTCCGTATGAAATTATGTAAGAGTTGAACATTTTAAGAGCATTGAAACATTCGAAATTTATTGAAATGAGACATAGTGTTTAAAAAAAGGTGGCAACTCAATGACACATTCATATAAAAAAAAAGTTCTCTCGGCACGCCGGAAGGTGGAGGTAGATTTCACCGGGCAAACTAGGGGATAGGCTATAATGGGCAAAATATGCAGGTTTTCGTAGGAGGATCAGACCTCATTTATTGCAAGAAAGAAATAACAGCAGAAGAGACACAGAAAGTGAACCAGATCCAGGGACTAACCAACAAGCTAATAGACAGGAAAGGTATCCCAAAGAAAGAAGAAAAACTCCAATTTTAAATTCTCAACAGAATTAAATTGTTATTCATTATCCACTTGACATAAAACTATAAGGAAGATAGTATAAGAGGGAAGAAAAACCTCAGGAAATATCATAAAAAGATTGAATGATGACAAAATACTGTTCATTTAGTGAATATCAAGAATGATAAAATAAAAGTATTCACATACTTTTATTTGTTGTGTTGGGAGAGAGATGAGCCAGTATTTTGCATTGATTTGGAACTTGGTCATGCTAGAAAGAACACAGATGATATTTTTATGGCAATATTTCAACTAAGAGCAGCAGCGATGACTTAGTGACGCGAGCATAGGAGATGTACTAGCAAACCGCATTACAATCTTGACCACGTGCTTTGTCCAAGGTGCAGTTATTGCTTTCAAGATGGATGCCGTGTGAACGTCACTCCAATATAAGCTGTTATATAGTAATACAGAGATCACAGAAGGGATCGACTACTGGCAAATCCATTGTATTTCATGTAGAAGCAACTTGAGAATGATTTTGACATTTTAAATGCACATTTCAGAATACCAGGTGATCATCGCAATCACGCTGCGTTGACATCGATTATCATATCCTTTGAACCCAGGAGTATCGTGGGTAGACCATCAGTCATTATGAAATATCTCGCTCGGGAGAGATATACTTCAGAATCAGCCAAGAATGTGTCCGCTGGCATGATTGAAAGTAGGCATATCAGGTGAAATTTAAACTTGTGCGGAGTGAGAACAGTCCGGTACATAACCATTAGTCTTGACTTGCTACAGCAAGACACGAGTGTTAGAAACGCATGGGAAGAACGAATAGCCCATTCTGTTAGATTTGAGTGTAATGAAAGTGAATACAGTTTTCATATAGACTGGTTATATTCTTCTGCCATTTTGAACATTATGGTACGGTCAATTTATACTGCAGCAATGAACATTGACAATATATTGTGTGGAAATACACTTCAATACACTATAGTGATGATGAAGAGATACTAAATGAGTAACGGGAATGCAGCATCTTAGCAGAATTGAGCATTTGGAATGATTACTAAGCTCTACTATGGATTTCAATAACAGAATGTTGTATAAAAAGAGGCTGAAAGCACTTTTGAGATATTGACACTACATTCGTACTTCTACAATATGAACTTTAAATGGCATTTTCAACTAGGCTATCGAGCAATCTCAAGTCGTGTCGGTGCGATGAACTTTGCAACGTGGACAGCTGTTTTTTTTTTTGAGACGGACGGGAACGGGGTTCGATTCTTCGCAGTTCCAGGCTGTACGAGATCTACGCAACGTATGGACAAGGATTCAGTCGCTACCAGGAATCAGTGCTTCAATCATTCGTTTCCATTTTCATCGAGATGACTACAAACAATGTAGCTGGAAACATTTCATATAAGTAGACAGTATGAATTAGTCATACTTTAGAATGTCCTTCTTTCATCAATTTTTATTCAGTAGATAGAAAGTGCATTCTAGGGATAGACTATATACTTTTATCATTTCTGTCCAAGCATGTATTTTATTTGTAGTTAATATTAATATTACATGTGATGTTATTTTTAAAGCATTACTTTTCTTTTTCTAAATTTACTTTGGCGATAAATTGAGCATTATAATTGGTTGAGAAGACACGATATAAGAAGAGATAGGGCCAAGATCACGATAAAATTATATAAGAATAGTCGTTAGCAAGAAGATGACCGATATTTCACGCATACTTGAACATTATTCGGATTAAATACTTGATACTCTTTCAGCAACGAAACAGAATATTATGCCATTACATGCAACATTGTTTGATAGATGTGTTACTCCATTTTTCATCGAGTTCGATATAGACTTGGAAATATAGTGATTTCTAGTGTGAACAATTACGATTTTTCTACTAGGCTTTTGCGATCCACGTTTTAGAATTTCTTATTGAATATAGTCACTTTTTCGAGTTCGTTCAGTTTTTTAATTTTCTTTATTCTATTGGAACACTCCAACTTGGTTAAGCGTTTGATTCTAATGGATTATTTGTACGGTCTTAAGACAGGCTATTTTTCATGGTGTAGTTTCTTACGTGTTTCCTTAGAGGAGGATTCCCATTTCGAATTTTGTTTAGGCGAAAACTGAATTATTCTTTTTATAGTGACCACTCTATATTCTTTGAAAGAAATATTTGTGAAATATGAAAGTACAATGAGAAATATTATTGAAAGAAAAGAAATCCATATATAAAATATTTTCGTCATGAAACGAAATGACAATTTTAGAAAATCACAAATACTACTATTTGTGCATGTGAATACAACATTTTTAACACAGTTCTGATAAAAATTGTCCATGACACTCTAACGTTTGTCTATTATGAAACATGCTATTATACGAATGTTGTATAAAAGCTTTTTGAATCTTAAAAATGTTTGGTGATTATTTATAGCTATTGAGAGCTAACATACGTGTAAAGCAATTAATTTTTGAGTGATTTGAGTTATATTGAGGCAGATATTAGGTATCGAAGGATGGTCAATATCAGATTTCCAGAATTAAATAAGCTGATAAGCTATTTTTGAACGTGAATTACAGTCACGATTTCAGTTGCTAGAAAGCTAGTAAACTTTTGAATCCAACATTTAAAATCACGTTATGCATTGTAACAACTAATCTAAAATGGATTGCCAATAATATCATTTGTTTCAGTGGAAAGTTACGATTTGAAAGACGTGTATTAGTAATTGTATAACAGTGTAATAATAATAAGTGAAAGTTTAAGAGATGATCATTTAAACTCTTTGTGAATGATTTAAAATGAATTGTTTTAATTTACTGAAGCGATATTACGTTCGATTAACTTCATTGTTCGTCGGATATGACCAAATAAGAATATAACAGAACTAAATAGAACACTTGTCAATGGATTGATGAATGAAGTAGGAGAGATTCGAACAATGAATTAAATGTATAAATGTATATAGATTAATACGAATTTATTAGGGTTTCTGTATTTGTAAAGTTAATTTGTATGATATTGTAAAATTCAAAGAGATTTATTTAGAACTTCGTTTAAAATGCTGTACCATTTGAGCAGTATAATTTAGTCAAATTTCAGGCTAACGTCACATTTGACTATCATGTGCTTCATGTAGAAGCAAACACATATTTTGTTGAGTGGAGAGAATTTCCACAATGCAGCAGTTTCTCAGACAATAAAATGTTGATCCAATTTTAAATTCTCTTCGGATGATTTGGTGATTGATATTAGAACCAGGATGCGCTACGAGGATCAGTGGGTTATTTTATTGAATGCTTAGCCTTATGCCCGAGATTAATTTAATTTTTAAGAGTCTTGTTAGTTCATTTTGAGCTGATTTTCGTTTTCATTTCGTCGACCACTGGCATCTTCTTATCACATTCTTTTCTATTGAGGTATCCTTATCCCTGGTTGATCCTAGTTGGTAGAGTTTTGGGGGTTATTTCAGCCGGGTACTTCCAGATTCTACGATCCAGCTTTTCCATCGGATTCCAACAGGTAAGACCACGTGGATACGGTTACAGTACGGTTCGGTGTCGGTTCGGTTTCAGTTCGGTTTCCTTTTGGTTTGGTTAGATTTCAGTTCGGTTTCAGTTTGGCTAAGATTCAGTTTAGTTCGCTTTGGTTTCGGTTTGGTTTATGTTTGACAAATCTCGGGAACAATGATCTTGTAGTTAATCAATAATCAATGAATCGACAGTGAATAATCAATAAATAATAATTTCAATAATTTCGTTGTCTTACAAGAGTGGCAAATGCACATGCGTACTAAAAAAACATCATTTCAGTCCCGCGGGTGAAAATAATGTGTCTTGAAATTAGAAGTGGTAGAGACCTTTCATTTGAGCGCTCGCACTACTTTCAACGAGTATTGGTTTGCGAATATCAGGTATTTTTGGAAATCACGATCATATGATCTAGTAGTTGATGGTTAATTGTTAATTCGATAATCATTAATCAATATTCAATAATTGATTAACATCTTAGGGTTAAGTTATGTTAGGTTAAGTTAGCTTAGGATAAATTTAGCTATGGCTACCTATTTGGAACTTTTTTTTTATCACACCTGGTGTTTGGAGGAGTGTGGAGGTGGAGGAATTAGAACCCCTATAAAACCACTATTTACGGGAGAGCCTACGCACATGAGTAGGGGAGATCATTCGTTCCAAGTTAAGGTTCAACGACAGCCTTCAAATTATGGTAAATTTTCATTCGTAAACCAAGCCAATGACAATAGGATCTTCAGCCTTCTTTTCCCCAAACATATACGTGTATTAAAGAAAAGACTGACGATTTGTGTAAATTTTCCTGTTTAATTGTTATGTATAATCGCTAACTAGGTATGTATGCCTAATCTACCACTGGGGGACACATCCCCAATTGCAAATAAGTGAATGAATGCAGGAGAAGGAATGTGTTGGAGGACGTCACTGCTGCTGTGGTAGACGCACTCTCGTGTAATATTGTTACAGTTAACCCATGAATTGCTGATTTGTTTTATTTTGCCATATTTATAAAGAAATTCATCAAAACACCATCCAAAATTTGAAGTAAAATACAATAACACAAAGGAAATATTCATGTCACTTATAAACACGGAAAAAACAATTACCATATGGTAACGCTGGCCGTTTGTGTAGTACAACATTCTCTCAAAGTGTTTTCTATTGATGTATTATAGCCAATTTAAACAAACACTCCTCAGTGTTACCATATGATAACCCTAGCTGCGCAATCAGGTGATAGTTGCGGTATACTCGCCGCTGTTCTCTATTACCGCTACCGTTCATGCTCCCCTCCCTTCCCCATACGTTGTAACCTGAGCAATATCTCGTGAAGTATAATAATGTTATTGGCTATACGTTCCATTTAACTACTGAGGCTTGTAGATGCGCCGAGGTGCCAAAGTCTTGCCCCGAAGGGGACCTTAAACGTGATATTAAATCAACTGGCACGGTTTCCTTACATTTGCACACACTCAAAAGCCAATTGATTTCGCCTGAATTTGATTCTGCAATCTTGGGTACATCAGCCCAGAACGTTACAACCAGTCCTATCGCGGGAACACTCCCTGTTTATGTCTGCGCGTGTACGCTGGCCGTCCGTGCTGGAGACAGTTGTCGGCCATTCAATAGCGCATTCACTAGCAGTGAGCCTTGAGGAACTGTGCAATATTCTTTTCAGTAGGTTTTGCTGGGTTTACCGAATATGTGGGGTATCGTTGTGCGTGCTTGTTTCTACTTCTTCTGGTGAAAATGACTCCAAAATGGAAATATGGTAGTGATTATATCGAGTTCGGATTTACAGCATTTTAAATAAATATGGAGATTTAACCCCAGTGCGTGATTTGTGCTGCTGCCCTCAGCAATTAAGCCCTGAAAACCTTCAAAACTCAATCATTTAAAAACAGTTCTAATATGAGTAAACGGTTACTTGAATTTTTCGCTGGAAAATTAGGAAACTTATAGAAAAGAAAATTTGTGAAAAATGGTACAGCATATGAATCGTATGGAAAAGCCATTGCAGCTACATTAGAGGTCTCGCAGTTAATCACCAATAAAGGAACCTCAAAATATTGGTGAAATCCTATTGAAGCCATGTTTGATTAACGCAATCAATAGGGTTGAAGAAGGCTGATGTTTCTAAGAAAAATTAAGAAATTCTCCGAGCGGACGATATTGTGAAGGCACGGTTCGATACAATGACATTTAAAATCAGCTGGTTCGTAAAATTTAAAAGTCTTTATACTTTATTTTGAAGCAGTGGCGTAGCCAAGGGTGGGGGGGGGGGGTGCGGCGGGAGGGTTACAGGGGGTATAACCACCCCCACCCCACCCCCATTGGAAAATCGGCATGGTTGTGATTTGTGTCTGTTTCACCACCGTGCCAGCTACTAGACACGACTTCATGACAACGTATAACCACCGTATATCTACACAGTCGCGAAACGTGGCTACAATGGTAGTGTGTACACAAAATGTGTAGGTTATTTTGTTGGAAACGCTCTATCAAGTTCCAACGTCACTAGGGTTAGTGTCACCCAGTGCGGTAACCCATGGTGTAACCCGTCGGTGCCAAATAACGGAAACGTTTTTAACATTTATAAACATAGGTCCTATATTTACAAAGTCAATAGAAGAAAAAAATAATTCAAAGTTGGTTGGTAAAAGATTGTAAGAAGTTACGAACTAAGAACTACATAGAAAATATGTTACTTTTTTAATTGTTATTTTAACATTAAATTTTGTCATATTAAATCTCAACTAAATCAAAACTTTCCTTTCCTGACCTTTAGAGCTGCAAACTTGTTAATTACTTCATCGAAATCAACTCCTTTCGCCAAATCACTTCCAATTGATAATATTGCAAGATCAGAAAGTTGTCGCATAGCCGATTGGTTGCGATGATAATCAATTTAGAATCTTGAAGTTGCCGAATTAAGGTATCTTGGGTTCGGACCTGAGCCTTAGCCCGAGTCCAATAGAAGACGTCAAATAACTGGTAAGTCGAAGAAGGATAGTATTATTCAGTTGTTCAAAGTATGTGATACATATTGTATTCGCAGTTGTTATGGTACTCTGATAACTTCTGAATAAAGAAGAGTTTTTGTAGAGATGAAATGAAGATTTAATGAAGAGAAGGTAAGTCAAGTCCTCCAGCATACAAGCTACAATAATGACGCTCGTATACTGACACTGATTACAGATTACAATGTCTTATTCATAATCTTACAGTGGTCTACACTTTGACCGGGTGACAACATGTTATGACTTTCCCTTTCAAGGAAACCCTTTACCAATGTGTTTATTAGTCTAAATGAGTAACACTATTGATGTTGTAAATATTTCACAATACATAGGATATGTCGGCTAATGGCCTGTTTCAATATTATTGAAAGGACAGATAAGTATACCGTATTTACTTCCTGTGCGGCGATCTCACCGCCTTGAGTCTTAATCAATAAGAGATATGGAAATGGAGTCTGTAATGAATAACATCTTTCTTAATACTAGAATATTTCTAAATAGTTGGGAAACTGTTCTGACTGTCGTGATTACTCCACACTTCCCTTCTTCTAGACAGAAATTACAGTTTGTTAAGAACTTTAATTTTTGTACATTGACCATAATTCTCTTTTCTTTAATCTACTTGATCTTCTTAACTGTTGATCAGATTCCATTTCTGTTTTAACATGTGGCACTAATTCTATTAATTCTGGTGCTGAAGGCAATGATTGAACTGAATTCGATCTTTCATTCTTAATTTGGGGTGTTCCCATTAGACTTTGTTGTTCTACTTTGACTTGTGGAATGCTTTCAAGTGAAAGATAGATTTGGTTTACTGGACTATTCTTAATCTCAATTCTAGTACAACATTGTTTTGATTCTCTCCCATTTTTTAGGAGATCATTGATTAAATAACGAAAAGCTTAACTTGCGACAGCAAGAACAGCAGCAACATCCACAAAGCCAAATTAACATAAATAATAACAATGATAATACATAAGTATACCATGATGTACCAATTCTTTTCCAAGAACATGTTCTTTGTTCTTCTCTGATTTCTTGTTCTTTTATGAATTTACTCACTTCGTCTATTTTATAACTAGCCATTTCTAAATCACTTAAGGATGACACAATATTTGATAATGGAAGGTTCAAAGGAGCATCTTTTATATTTTCCTGTTCAGGAAGAGTTAAGCAACAATCAACATCTATATCAATGAATGGAAAGATGTTA
Organism: Meconema thalassinum; assembly: GCA_946902985.2. NCBI lineage: Eukaryota > Metazoa > Arthropoda > Insecta > Orthoptera > Tettigoniidae > Meconema > Meconema thalassinum. Next base: position 120,866 of record CAMPQE020000168.1, on the reverse strand, counting down.
TCTTTCGTTAAATTTGTTTCATGTTGTGAAATTGGGAATAAAATAGTTTTGCTACTTAAACTCTTACAATCTTTTCCTAGATTCATTATACCTCTGCCTTGCAATCTGCTAGAGTATTTTTCTCCATTTTGACATACAGTCGTAAAAAGTTCTAGTTTAGGTGCTACAAATAGCCATGAATTGCTATTGTGATGTGGTAACCACATTACTTATTTTAAGGGTAAATAGTTGAAATTACACACTTCTGGTATTTGAAGAGTGTTGGGATGTAACAAGGTGGGTACACATTCCATATTGGGAATATAATTAACAATGGGATTTCTTTCTTTACATACATAGTTTTTCTGATTGGATTTAACACATTTATCCAATTCATACTGGGTCATATACCCATATTTTTCATTTAGAACATCCACAAAAATATACTCTTTTTTGACATTTAGCACTTTTGTCGTCATGTTAGATTTCATGATGACTGGAAAAGGTATTACTTTATGTAATTTAAATTTATTTTCTAATACCAAAGGTATTTTAACAGAATAGACCAAATATGGTTCTTGTGTATAAATTGTGGGTTGGATTAATGAAAGGAGTTCGGATGATGAGAAGGGTGGTAACATTGTCGACTCTGGCATCGTTTGTTGCATTAGAGATTCTTCGATTTTCTGTATGGTAATTATTTGTGGTTGTAAAATACCATCCTGAACGTTCAAGTATACATTTATTAATAAATCAAACGTGTGTTGACATTCCTCAATTTCCCGTTCAATTTGCTTCATTAATTCATTTAATACAAGGCTATTATCGATTTCTTTCTTTATTTCCCTAGTTTCTTGTTTTATATCCTTACTTAATGTTTGCAAAACATCCATAATTTTCTTTTCGTTTAGTGCTACATCTTTTAACGTCGTATTCATCGTAATTATAGTCGATTTCAGAACTGACATTTGTTTTGAAGCTATTCTTAAAAATTCTTTATGGTCTTTTTCCATAGATTCTATATATTCGAAGTTAGTAACTACTTCATCTTCCGTTGCTGTTCCAAATAAAATTTTTAATATTTTACCTCCAAAATTGAATAAATCTCGCTTTCTCCTATCTAAATTTGATCTATCAAATCTATTAATATGTCTCTCAATCTGTCTACAATTCGCTTTTTCGATTGGAAATAAGGAATACTTGGTTGGCAATCTGTAGATGCAAACTATGTCTCATTTTTCAATCTATTACATACATTATTTAAATTTATCATTCGTGCTTTTGTTTCTTTTCATAACATGCTTACTGGTCTTAAGTTTACATACGTTATAACATTCCATTCTGCGGGATAAAAATATGTATCGGCTATGTGATCAAAATAAACACCTGTTTGACGTTTGATCTCTGTAATATGTGAACCTTTACTAACATCCATCGATTCGGACTCCGCTTCTGCAAGCTGACTCGTCCACCACCAAATAATAAGTAGTAACCTCCACGTCGTCATGTTTCTATTTGATCTGAAACATACGGTTTTGTTCTATTAATGTGAGTTTGGGTTATCTTTTTGCCTGTTGTCCCTACTCTGATTAAGGTTACATTTGTGCCTTTTACTTCTTTAATTTCATAAGGACCCTTCCATAAAGGATCTAGTTTCCTTCTTTGCTCATTGAAAATCAATACTAAGTCTCCTACTTCATATTGTTTTCCTGTTCTATTTTCATTTATTTTATCGCATTGCTTTATCTTAGCTACTTGTAGTCTATCTTTTGCCTGCTGCTATGCTATTTGGAATTTCTGTTTAATGTCATACACTAAATTCTCAAAATTATACAAAGGTTGAGGACTTTGCTGTAATTGTCCTGGTATATTAGCCTTTCTACCAAACAATAATTCATACGGTGTGAATTTTGTAACACTATGTGGTGGTGCGTTATAAGTAAAACAAGCGAAAGGGGTCCACTGATCCAAATCGTTCTGAAACTTGTTACCAAAACATCTGAGATATTCTACTAAAACGTTATGTGATCTCTCTAAGCTACCGTTAGTTTCTGGGTGATATACACTCGTTTTAAGTTTCTTGATTTTTAACAATTTACAACAGTTTGTGAATAAATCACTCATGAACTGCGTTCCACAGTCATTTAATAACTGATCTGGTGCTCCGTATTTTAAAATTATTTCAAATACAAATTTGTGAGCTATCGTTTCTGCTGTCATATCTTCAATTGGAATTCCAATGATATATTTACTTAAATTATCTTGACACGTTAGAAGATATTTATTATTTTTCTCTGACATCGGGAATGGTCCTACGATGTCCAAATAAATCTTACTCCTTGGTCTATTTTGTGTGTCCGTTATTTGCAATTCTGCTTTTAGTTTTGTAAGTGTTTGTTTATTTATTTGACAAACTGGACATTTGCGAATATAAGATTCTATGTCCTTAAACATATTGGGCCAAGAGACATATCATTTTAATCGTTCATATGTTCTCTGTAGTCCTTGATGTCCACCTATGGGGCATTCATGCATTTCTTTTAATAGTTTTGTTTTTCACTCTTCTGATATTTCTTGGATAGCAGGTTGAATGCTATTTACAATAGGGTACCTACTACGTGCGTCAGCATTTACGTTCTTAACGCCTGCTTTATGGACTATATCAAACTGATATTCTTCTAATAATAATCTCCATCTTATCAATCGTGAACTCGGGTCTTTTACATTGAAGATCCAAAGTAATGGTTTATGATCCGTCACAATTGTGAATTTTCTTCCAAGTGAATAAGGTCTAAAATGTTTAAAACTCCATACTAGGCTTAAACATTCTTTTTCAATTGTAATATAATTAATTTCTGCCTTATTTAAAGTTCAACTTGCAAACGCTAATGGTTGATCTTTTCCAATTTCTCCTTGACTTAATATACTGCCTAGCGCATAATTGCTAGCATCTGTAGTCAATACAAATGGTTTCGTAAAGTCTGGAAACTTTAACACTGGGGGTGTCGTTATCTGATCTTTTAATTTTCGAAAACTTTCTTCTTGTGCTTCTTCCCATTTCCAAATTTGATCTTTTTTCAATAAATCATTAAGGGGTTTCGATATTCTGCTAAACTGAGATATAAATTTTCTGTAATAGCCTACGAGTCCTAAAAATGATTTAACATCCTTTTGTGTTTTTGGGGTTGGAAATCCCACTATAGATTCAATTTTCATAGGATCTGGAGCTACTCCATCCGCGGTTACACTGTGACCTAAGTATTGTAATTCCGTCTTTAGAAATTCACATTTATCTGGTTCTAACTGAATGTTATTCTCTCTCAACTTCTGGAATACTTGTCGAAGTCTACTATGGTGTTCTTAGAGTGTTTCTGCAAAAATAATTACGTCATCCACATATACCATACAACGTAATCCTATTAATTCATTCAAAATAGTATTCATTAATCTCTGAAATGTCGCAGGAGCTGTTTTCAAACCAAAGGGCATTCTTCGGAACTGAAAATGTCCATTCTGGGTGCTAAAAGCTGTTTTACTTTTATCTTCTGGAGCTATTGGCACTTGCCAATATCCGCTCGCACAATCTAATGCTGAAAAATATCTTGCTCTACCTAATTGATCCAATACATCTTGAATGTTAGGTAAGGGATAGCTGTCTCCTATCGTTATTTTGTTTAATTTTCTAAAATCTACGCAAATCCTCCATTTCTTAATAACTGAGGCATCAAGCTTCTTGGGTACTACTAGAATAGGAAAATTCCAAGGGGCTTTACTAGGTTCAATGATTTTTTGTTCTAACATTTCATCTACTTGTTTATCTACTTCTTTCTGATGTTGTTCAGGAATTCTATAATTCTTAAGGGTTAATGCCCTGCCTGGTATTATTGAAGGGGTTGGTATTGAATGTACCGCTGATTTTGTTTCTGTTAATCGATCACCTGGTAATCGAACGATGTCGTTGTATTCAGAACAAATCTGTTTTAATTCGTTCACTTTCTCGTTTATGTGTGAAAACGTAACTTACTTAATAGTAAATTACTTCTGTCCTTCGTGTTTAATAGGCAAGTCTTTTCCTTTAGGCTAATGGTTGTTAGCTCGGGTACTTTTTCTATTAAAATTTCTTCCTCATTACAATTAATTATTAAACAACAAAATTTGTTCTTATCGCACTGAACTATGCTATCTGCGCAAATTATATTTTCACCTAGCATTTGCTTTTGACAATGTCGCATTCCTTGTTCTGATGTTGGAAACTGCACAATTGTCTCACTTAAAGGTTTTAATTTTATTAAATTATCCTTCCAGGGTATTTTAATTTCACTATTATGAATATTTAACCAGTCTTGTCCAATTAGCATGTCGACTTTATGTGGTAAGTCGTTGACAACATAGAATGGCATTTCTTTTTCGTTCATTACATTATTAATACTCAAATTAACTACTCCTCTTACTGGAAATATTTCACCAGTTACACTTTGAAAAGATACATTTATAGGCTTTATTTTAATATTCATTAAACTGTCTCTTTTAACTAAGGATACCTGTGATCCTGTATCAATTAATGCTTCTCCATAACCTTATGTGAAATGATCGTTTAATACATATACGGGTTATTTGTCTGTACACTTTGTTCCTACGTTGGAGCTCACGGCCTTATTATTTTCATCAATACTACTGGCGTTTACAGCCTTCAAACTGGCACTAACGCCCTTCTCATTGGCACTGACGGCCTTTTCATTGGCACTGACGGCCTTCTCATTGGCACTGACGGCCTCTTCATTGGCACTGACGCCCTTCTCATTGGCACTGACGGCCTTCAAAACATCATTAGCCCTACGAGCTTCTATTTCTGTGCTCGAGTTTGGGTTGCAACCGCTATTAATTTGACAAGTTGAACTGTAACTGGGTCGCTTAGACAGTCCAGCTGCTAGTTTCCCTGATTGCTAGTACTACGACAATCGTTAGCTACATGTCCACTCCTTGTACATTTCGCACAAAAAGGTTTGCCTCTGCATTCCTTCGAAATGTGACCAGGTTTCTGACAACGGTAACTGGTGACCATTGAAGACGCATTCACTCCTGGATCCTTTTTCGCATTCACAGAATGTGTGATAATGCCACCTCCACTTTGCAAATTCTGTGTCGGGGATCTTCCGCCATGCTCCATGAAACTATTTCTCCTATAGTTTCCATTATATGCCCTGGACTGATCTCTAGATTTTCTAGCGCTTTCTTCTTCTACCGCGATTTCAATCAACTGTTTTAAAGGTTTATCCTCTGATTTTGTTTTAAGTATGGTTTTAACTGTTTCATCATTTACTCCTTGTATAAAACAACATTCACTTAACAACGAAATAGTCCTATTTCCTCCGTCTTGCATTTCATGCGTCCAAGTTATCATCTGCCTAGTGAGGGCTTTATTTAATTCTGTTGTCATTTTCTCAATTCTGTTTCCCCACTGAGTTACATTTTCCTGATGTTGTTGTTTACTAGTAAATAACTTGTTTGCATAGAAATCAAGAGTCCTTTGGACTGAGTAATTTAATTCAAGATTCTCTTTAATTGTTTCCCATGTCTGTAAATCTTCTGGTATGGTGCGAAAACTGAGAACAGTTTTAGCATTTCCAGTAATGTGAGCTAATACGCATTTTAGAAACGTTGAGTAATTTCTGGGATTTAAAATGCTATAAGCATTCTCAACATTATCAATGAACTCATGTAGTTCATTAGGATTTCCACTGAAGGTGGTTTTCAATAACTTGACTGCAGTATCTACAGAGACTATTCTATTCTGAATCGCTTGTTCCTCCTCCCTGGGAGCTGAACTTCCCACTATATTGTCAGGCATATTAATGTTTCTACTTGACTTGCACTCTCTAACAAACTCTAATAACAGTGCCAGATACAACAATGCTGAGGACTTACTTTGAAAGATGGAAGGGAGAAGATCACTCCTCGGAGCTGCCACCGATGACGAACACCACCGCGAAGAAGGATAGCTGCAGGCTTGCTGGGTTGATCAGTGTCCCCTCGAGGACCCCAACTGGTGCTCGTTCGGAAGATTTGGTCTTCTTGATGTAGATCGACGAAAAATAGAGTTGTGACTAGTGTTATTTGACCAAGTCCTAAAAAGAATCTTTTGATCCCACCGCTGCCACCAGATTATGTCGCGTAGCCGATTGGTTGCGATGATAATCTATCTAGAATCTTGAAGTTGCCGAATTAAGGTATCTTGGGTTCGCACCTGAGCCTTAGCCCGAGTCCAATAGAAGACGTCAAATAACTGGTAAGTCGGAGAAGGATAGTATTATTCAGTTGTTCCAAGTATGTGATACATATTAAAACCTCCGTGGCTTAGGCGGCAGCATGCCGGCCTCTCACCGCTGGGTCCGTGGTTCAAATCCCGGTCACTCCATGTGAGATCTGTGCTGGACAAAACGGAGGCAGACAGGTTTTTCTCCGGGTACTCCGGTTTTCCCTGTCTAAATTTCATTCCAGCAACACTCTCCACTATCATTTCATTTCATCTGTCATTCATTTAATCATTATCCCAGAGGAGTGCGTCAGGCCTCGGCAGCCGGCACAGTTCATTTCCTCGCCGCTAGATGGGGGCTTCATTCATTCTATTCCTGACCCGGTCGGAGACTGGAAGCAGGCTGTGGATTTTCATTCACGTGATACATATTGTATTCGCAGTTGTTATGGTACTCTGATAACTTCTGAATAAAGAAGAGTTTTTGTAGAGATGAAATGAAGATTTAATGAAGAGAAGGTAAGTCAAGTCCTCCGGTATACAAACTACAATAATGACGCTCGTATACTGACACTGATTACAGATTACAATGCCTTATTTATAATCTTACAGCGGTCTACAATTTGACCGGGTGACAACATGTTATGACTTTCCCTTTCAGGGAAACCCTTTACCAATGTGTTTATTAGTTTAAATGAGTAACACTATTGATGTTGTAATTATTTCACAATACATAGGATATGTCGGCTAATGGCCTGTTTCAATATTATTGAAAGGACAGATAAGTATACCGTATTTACTTCCTGTGCGGCGATCTCACCGCCTTGGGTCTTAGTCAATAAGAGATAAGGAAATGGAGTCTGTAATGAATAACATCTTTCTTAACACTAGAATATTTCTAAATAGTTGAGAAAATGTTCTGACTGTCGTGATTACTCCACAAAGTCTTGACTGTCCTATGATAGATCACAAATAGTTCTTTATAAACTTTAGCTTTGAATAACTCCTCTCACATGAAGCCAAAGACACACAGGTCGTACGAAATAATTGTAGGTTCAATGAGAGCTAGGGGAGAGATTCTAGGAGCTAAATGATAAATTCACATTTTTTTATAACTAATGAAGTGAAAGCAGACAAGTATTACAGACACTTAGTCCCGGTAAAAAAAATCGATGTTTGCTGTGCTAAATTGTTTAAAAATGAATTTTTTACGAACCACCCTAATTTAGTGTCACCCCTTGTGATGGTGTCACCCGGTGCGGTCCGCACCCCCCGCACCCCCCTAGTTGCGCCAATGTTACCGCCATGTTTCACAAGTCTAATTGGAGACGATAAAGGTTCTAGTTTGATCTGTGCGGCTTTTAACACAAATAAGAAGTTTTATATTGAGGCGTCTGAAGGCAAGTAATGCCAATTTCTAATACCAGTGCAGTAATTCAAGTTCACTTTCACATAGTCTAGTTAAACGCGTTGATAAGTTTCTTATGTACTTTATCGTTTGACAATAATATATTTCCTTCGACTGCCCCCAAATCAGGTGAGTGTGTACGTAAGCATAGAAAAACTGAATATAGTATGCTTTGTATCCTTGTCCAAGCAGGCACCATTAATTTCTCTTTGTCTAGTCAACCGCAATGATGAATAAAAACAATAAGTTCCGTGAGAACTAAAGAGCCTACTTTTCTTAAAATTTACGATTCATGCCAATGATTAATCTATATGGATCTATCTAGAATAATGACGAAATTAAGTTGCTAATATTGAAATTTCTATAGTTCGAAATACTGTATACCTGGCATAATGTAGCATAATAGAGAACTACATTTGGCAGTCCTGGTGACTGAATATATTCTTAGTTTCATCTCTTAAGGTACAGAATACAAAATTTGGTTGAAGTCCAATGGATAGCATGGACGTTACATGCAGTTAAACATTGGATCTAACAGCGCCCGTAAAATCATGTTGGCAACAATGACATACATGTATTGGTCAGAAATAATCTGAAATAATATGATCTATTGTTGTGTCAATTTTGTATGAAATCCATTAGTTAGTATAGAAGTTACATGCATTTTAAATTTGACCTATCAGCAGGCTTAGAATCATGTTGGCAGCACTGGCGTAGGCCTATATTAGTTACTCCAAATTAAACTAGAATGCCAGGTACTATATGTGTGCAAAGTTTAGAGCTATTGGCTTGCATACTTTCTGATATATTGATATTAGGGCAACAAAAATAGAGATGTATTTATTAACAGTTGGCAACCCTGGTTACTCTTAAGAATCGGCATAGTTATATCTGTTATGGTGCACATAGCATACACGAAATTTGGTTGAAATCCTAATCATAGTAGAGAAGTTACATGTATTTAAATTCGGACCTCTCAGCAGGCTTAGAATCATGTTGGTAGCACTAACGTATATAAGTTACTCCAAATTAATATAGAATGTCAGGTACTATACGTGTGCATAGTTTAAGGCTGTCGGCTTGCATAGTTTATGATATATGGGTATTTGTAAAAAAAATAATTGAGAGCATTTATTAACAGTCGGCAGCCCTGGTGGCTCTTAATAATACACTCAGTCATATTTGTTTATGTACATATAGCACATACGAAATTTGGTTGAAATCCAATTGATACTGTAGAAGTTATATGCATTTAAAATTTGGGCCTATCAGCAGGCTTATAATCATTTTGGCAACACTGCCATGTATGGCCTCATGGAAATTAAACTGCAATATTATTATCTGTACGTGTGCCAAATTTGAAATAGCTCCCATTTATACCTTTCAAGATATTCAACATGGAGCTCAAATTTCAATTGCGATTTTTCAGCAGTTGGTAGCACTGACATCATTTTCAAATATGGCCGTGAGATATTCAGGTATAGGTCTTCACTCCCACCAAATTTTGTTTCGATTGCTGCAGCGGTTTAGTAGTTGATAGGGGGGGGGGGGAGACACACACACAGACAGACAGAAGGACAGACAGACAGACACACATTTGCCCGATCTCATAAGTCTACTTTTTCCTCATTTTTGTAAAATGTGAAAAGTAGGCTAAAAATGCGTGACCATGAGCATATAGCCTAAATGTAAACATGCGACTTAGAGCAAATGTTTGCAAGTTGTGCGTCATGGTCGTATAAGTTTTACTGTTGTTGACAAACCTATGCTCTCCTTATCACTGTGCATCTGGTGAATCTATTCGGATTACGAGTTGACTACTAACAAACATTCGGCTACTAAATAAGAGACTGATTTGTCTTCCTGGGTCTTTGACTATTATCGTAAGTTTTCTTTCTGTGTTCTAGTTTCCTGAACATAATGGCAGAAAATCCGTTCATCAAGACCGAGGAAGATTGTTTGCCTTATTCAGATGAATTCCACAACACTGTAAGTTGCATTTTAGTTCGTATACGGTGTAACATTGCAATCTAAGTGATGTGAGTGACAAGCACTACTCTATACTAAACAGGCTGACCAGGATCTGCTGAGTTTTACTTTTTTTGTTTCACGTAACTCATATTGTGTCTGTATATCTTACATTGCATCATACTTGTATAATAATACTTCCCAGGAGCCGAATGAACAGTTGCCCTCTAACAAACTGCAGGACGAAGCTGGTGATGTGTTTGAAGATAAATGGACAGCTATTAAACAAGAACATGAAATACAGGTGATTATCGGGTTTGCATTACCTCTCTTATAATAATACGAATTACATATAGATTATATGTTATTTGGAGATTTCAATCACTCAGCCTTGTTTTCTATATGAAGATCTAACAGTAGCTGATGTCATTGCATTGATACTGCAGTTTCACTCTGATGATGATAATTGTTGTTTTAAGGGGCCTAACATCTAGGTTATCGGCCCCCAATTTCACACTGCTGGCATCCTGGGTCCTATTGTAAGTGAAGTCTATACCACATGACGTATTAAAACTCACGTATATACGGCGAGTCAGATATGATTGCCGTGCTGTTAGTGTATAGTATGGCTTATAGGCTAGTGGGGAAATAGAAAGGCCGCTTGGGCAAACAAGCTTCTTACCGTCAAAAAACAATGTCTGGGTTCTAACTTGGTCGTCAACAATTATATATTAAATGAATAAACATCATCACCACATCTTTCTTCATATTTTAAATGAATAATCATTATTGCCACTTCTTTCTTCATCTTTTTGAAACAAAATCGCCATCGGAACTTGAAACAGAATACATTACATTCCAGGAAAATACACCGCACATGGTCTTTTTCTTTATGTAGAGGATACATTTTTAAACGAATATGTAATTTACTCAAAATTTAAGACATTTTCACATATTTATCGTATTCTAGAAAATTAAAGAGATTTTTTATTTGGAGTATTTTTGTATGTGTTCTGGTATTCAAATGTTTAAAAACAATTAATTATGCATAATTTTTACATAAATATTATTCAGTGCAATGAATTATGAGAATTATTAAAGAATACAAGTGTTGCGCTTTTTTTGCCGGTGAGTGTATGTTGAGTGTCATGCGCTCTAGAATAATTTGTACAAATACTCTTTAAAATACCATACAATCTAAATATTGACTTGCCAAAAACTACCGTATTGGGGAATTCGTTAAAAATAGCCTAATATGGAAGAATGAAGGCCACCACACCACTGAAGTACCGGCAAAAAAAAAAATGTTCAGCAGCAATCATAAAAAATAAGCCTGATATTGCTCTTTGCTAGTGCCGGGCCCTTTTTCCCATCTTTTCTTTTGACCTCGGTTGGTCAACTAACCTCCAATTTCGACCCCAATATTACTAGGATTCATCCATTTTCTAACCGTAATAGACTGCTTTTCTTACTATAGGTTCCTTATTACCTACATAACTTTTTTATACCCTACTTATCCGATATAATATATCTGTGCTATTATTTAGTTTAATATCACACTCGGGTGAATTTTACGCAGGGCGATATGTGACATGCTGAAATGTGGACTTGAGGAAAGGTTTTTTTTTTGTTCTCTTATGGTCTTGTACCAAGAACACTGCTGCAGGCACTTTACCCAGTATGTTTTGTAGTAGTGTAGATAGACTGCGAGGGAATGGTTGAAATAGTGCAATAGGCTGGAGAGGACGTGAGACGCGGTAAGCCCTTCCACATGGGCTGCTCCATGTCTAGCGTATGTTCCTAATGAGTACATTTACGTACTCTCCAGGGATGGTTCATGTGAATTTGGCAATGAAATACGATCACAGATTTACTTGAGGTCTGACCAACATAATTTCGACCAAACCGGAAGATTTGCATTGATGATATTCTCTAATAAGTTCTTGTAGGTTCTATGTTCCGTATTATTCAGGGATTGATGACGTTCCCTTGCAAGGTTTCCACACTTTTTAGGGGATTTTGGCTTGTGGATTTCAGGTGCCCACCTGTTTCCTTCTAAGTTTGGTATTCTTCAGGCATTGAGGCTTTCTTTGAAATTCTCTTTAATTTGTAGACTATAAGCCAGTTTTCAGTGTTTTCTTCTTTTCTTTCTTCTCGTCAATTTTAGGGCACAGCAGTGGCTCTTGACCCAATAACAAATACGGGTCGACGAATATATGCGTTGGGAGTTTGCAGCTTCTGGGAGACTTCGTTTGAAGTTATTGTAAATATATATATATAAGGAGCGGATGTCAATGATGATGCAAGATAAGAAAATTGGGCTTAAAGACTGGGGCACAAATAAGGGATTCGATAATTTAGAAACTAAGATGAGATGTATTAAGATATGTGGAAAAAAAAAGATTATGTAAAATTACCGATTTTACGTAAATTCTGGGAAAATATTGAACACTACCTCTCAAAATGTGTGCAGTGATATGTGCTAAATGAGATGTTATTAATATATGTCTACCTTCTTCCGTTTTCTTCATCCCCAGTCTTCGTGATTTGCATGAAATTCTCCCCCAATTGTATGTGATCCAATGGTTTTGCAGTGTGAGAAAGAGAGGATCATTGGCGCCGATTATTATGCACTCTTACAGGGCAGTTTATGTTGGTAACAATCAGGTGAGGAAAGCAAATTGAGAGAGTTTAGGTACGTGGAACTGGAAAAGGAGAAGGGAGAACAGTATATTGGAGCCCGAATCGGATTAAAATCAGGATACCACCACAATGAACGCCATCGATATGTTCAACGTATGTTCATATGACCTGAAAAAGAATGAATTTCATTGATCAGTTGGAAATGTAGGCCTACCAATTTTCATTGAGTATACTCCTTCAATTCCATTGAAGAATTACCTAAGTTCATTCGGAGGCTGTGGAGGGGGTTATTTCTGGGATTGCCATAGATCAGAAGGACAATGTTCTAACAACAATAAAATAATATATATATACTCCTTTAATTTAAAAGACATTGACACAGGGCATTGTGGCCAAGTAGATTTATGATTTGTGATGTCACGTGGCGTACCCGTGGTTAGTAGCACAATATGAAGTTTAAACACCCAAAAAGATGGTATATTGGCTTTCACGGCCGGTGAATTAAAACTCAGCAATTCTTCTAGGTTTGTGCCGTGTCTTGTGTGGGGTTTCGCCTAGGACACCAAGCTAGGCTCATCGGCGGGCTCTTGGTGTCCCCGCCCGGACCCCCACAGGAGTGACGAACTGCGCGCCACCTCCCTTTATATAAGGTGCAACTGCACCACTTGACTACGAGAACTAAAAGCTCAAGCAGCCTTAACCTCCCTATGAAGGCTTCCAAAAAGATGGTATATTGGCTTTCACGGCCGGTGAATTAAAACTCAGCAATTCTTCTAGGTTTGTGCCGTGTCTTGTGTGGGGTTTCGCCTAGGACACCAAGCTAGGCTCATCGGCGGGCTCTTGGTGTCCCCGCCCGGACCCCCACAGGAGTGACGAACTGCGCGCCACCTCCCTTTATATAAGGTGCAACTGCACCACTTGACTACGAGAACTAAAAGCTCAAGCAGCCTTAACCTCCCTATGAAGGCTTCCAAAAAGATGGTATATTGGCTTTCACGGCCGGTGAATTAAAACTCAGCAATTCTTCTAGGTTTGTGCCGTGTCTTGTGTGGGGTTTCGCCTAGGACACCAAGCTAGGCTCATCGGCGGGCTCTTGGTGTCCCCGCCCGGACCCCCACAGGAGTGACGAACTGCGCGCCACCTCCCTTTATATAAGGTGCAACTGCACCACTTGACTACGAGAACTAAAAGCTCAAGCAGCCTTAACCTCCCTATGAAGGCTTCCAAAAAGATGGTATATTGGCTTTCACGGCCGGTGAATTAAAACTCAGCAATTCTTCTAGGTTTGTGCCGTGTCTTGTGTGGGGTTTCGCCTAGGACACCAAGCTAGGCTCATCGGCGGGCTCTTGGTGTCCCCGCCCGGACCCCCACAGGAGTGACGAACTGCGCGCCACCTCCCTTTATATAAGGTGCAACTGCACCACTTGACTACGAGAACTAAAAGCTCAAGCAGCCTTAACCTCCCTATGAAGGTTTCCAAAAAGATGGTATATTGGCTTTCACGGCCGGTGAATTAAAACTCAGCAATTCTTCTAGGTTTGTGCCGTGTCTTGTGTGGGGTTTCGCCTAGGACACCAAGCTAGGCTCATCGGTGGGCTCTTGGTGTCCCCGCCCGGACCCCCACAGGAGTGACGAACTGCGCGCCACCTCCCTTTATATAAGGTGCAACTGCACCACTTGACTACGAGAACTAAAAGCTCAAGCAGCCTTAACCTCCCTATGAAGGCTTCCAAAAAGATGGTATATTGGCTTTCACGGCCGGTGAATTAAAACTCAGCAATTCTTCTAAATTTGTGCCGTGTCTTGTGTGGGGTTTCGCCTAGGACACCAAGCTAGGCTCATCGGCGGGCTCTTGGTGTCCCCGCCCGGACCCCCACAGGAGTGACGAACTGCGCGCCACCTCCCTTTATATAAGGTGCAACTGCACCACTTGACTACGAGAACTAAAAGCTCAAGCAGCCTTAACCTCCCTATGAAGGCTTCCAAAAAGATGGTATATTGGCTTTCACGGCCGGTGAATTAAAGGCACGGCACAAACCTAGAAGAATTGCTGAGTTTTAAACACCCAAGTCTGGGATGTGAACTCTGAAAACCGAACGTCCTATTTGAAAACAGTTTCTGATCCAGATCTTGTTTATTGCAAATCAAAGTAATGAAAGGCAGATGGAAGGTAACTTATTCTTTGATTACGTGAGTGATCATTTACAATTTGTAATGTATTGTAATGTACCTATGTAATGTATTTGTGAAACAAGTAATTTCTGTGCAGGATGATGCTGATCTCACTGATGATATTAAAATTGAAGAATTGTCTATACCTGAGATTGTTCCGAGTCTCAAAATAGAAACACCATGTTCAGTGAGTGGTGGAGATTTGGAAGAGGTAAGTACCTTATTGTGCACTTGTTCCATCACATAGAATACCTCATTGTCATTTTCTTCTCAACAGAAGAATGGTGTATTCAGACGTTACCCTTGACAGATGGAAGCTGTCGGCTACTAGGTTGTGTATTGTACATAAAGTATAAGCCGTGTTGATGGATTGTGTGGCATTATGATGTCTGACAAATGTTGGACTCAAGCCGATTACCTCCCTCTATATATGATGTTGCCTAATACACTTCGCTAATTGAGAATAGGTCATAATTCTCATAGGCGATGAGTATATTGCGTGAAGCCAGCATATCCTTAGCACAACCACGTTGTATTATTTTCCCGGTGTGAAGTTGGTATTTTTATGTATTTTAATGGTCTAGGTATCCTAAATGATGCAGGGTCAACCAACTTACCTTATTCTAAACAGGGGACTGGTAGGAGATCCCTTCGTGATCTTGCCCCATTAACGCAGTCGACCGAAATTTTGAATGGTTACAGACAGACACACATTTTCATTTGACACTACTTTGCCTCCAGTCTAGTCTGCAAGCCTCTGTTTGCCAAGTAGTTGCTTCCATGATCCTCTGTTAGTAGTTGGCATCGCTGCCTCTTTGCTTCTACTCCTCTCACTTTGGAATCGTTCAACACTGAATCTAACCAGGTCTACCTCTACTTCTCTTACCCTCTACAGCCTCAGTCATTCACTTCTTAGGTAATTTCTCCACCCCCATTATCTCCTCATGATCCCACCTTCTGAGTCTGCTCATACGAACAGCTTCAACTAGCGTGATCATTTCGAACTGGGCCTTTATCTATTCATTACGAGTGCCTTCCTGCCATTGTTCCCGTCTATTTGTCCTAGCAGGCATTCGTCTTACCCTATAATCAGTTACCTCTAGCTTATGTATGACATATCCGGAATCTACCCAGCTCTCACTTCCATACAGCAAAGTCGCTCTACATACTGAGTGAAGTAGGGAGAGTTTAATCGCTATAACTTTTTCTTGCATAATACTGTAGATCACTACTGAGATCTCACTGTATTGGCTTTTATACAGCTCGATTCTATTTACTTCTTCAACAACCATCCTGAGAGAATACACAGCCCTAGCACATTAAATGTTCCACCTGCTTCAATTTACTTCCTCCTGCCAAGAACCCATCCTACCATCAAGTCACACTGCAGCCTGATTATCAACATAAATATTTTTGATTACGCCAACTTAGAATGCATTGTATTTTGTTTGTAGTTTAACGTAATCAGGTATGGCACAGGCATTGATAATATAACACATCTCGAATATATACTGTGCCTGAAATACAAGTAGCGAATCAGCTACGCCAACGCGGGAGCTGTATGCGTAACAGTTGTGACGTGCGATATCCACCATATCGGGGAGGATCGCTGGACAGGAAGACATATCGAGCCTGGAGGCGAGTCCGCTATGTGACAAAGACACGAGGGGAAATTACGAGTACGTTATGACGTGATGGTCACCGAGCCAATCACCAAATATTTGAGGGATGAACCCAAGACCTCTACCCTGAAGTTCGCAGCATTTTGCACGAGCATGAATATGTGAGCCATACACACGTATATTGGTAGCCGAGTGCTGTAGTTGTATTCTTATAGTTAAGACTATTCGGTCGCGCCGGGAGTAAATCACGCGAATTGAAACAATCTCGAAACGCTCACGGGTTGACTAGTCTGATGTCTCGTGTTTGTAATTCTAGTCATATATTAGTCTCAGAACAAATAGGTGAAGTGAAAAGCGAACGATTATTAAGCAATACTCACGATCTCGACGGCAGAAACATTAATTTTATATCATCACACTTCACCGAGTCCAGGGTACAATTATTGTGTTGTTGTTATTTGAATCTTCCGCGGCTCCCTGTCCTGAGGTAATCGTTTCATCTCTACATAGCTGTCACACCATACATCCGAGGCAATCTGTTTAACATATTCTACCCTGCAGTTCTTATCCTCGACCCTTCCTTCCATAACTAAGCTTGCTATTCCAGGGTGTCTTAATATGTGTCCTACCAATCTATCTCTTCTCTTCATATGCAGTCGCTAAAACCATGGCTTGTCTCCCACTCGTCTTAATACCTCTTCATTTGTAACCCCATCTGCCCATCTGCTCTTCATCATTCTCCTGTAACACCACATTTCAAATGCTTCAATTTTCCTGCACCAATAGTCGAAGTTTCACTTCCATTGGGTGCCACGCTCCAGACAAAGGCTTTATAAAATGACTTCCTAATACCTAAATCTATATTCGATGTCAACAGATTCCTTTTCTGTAGAAATGCTTTCCTTGCAATTATTGTGAACCACAGTAAATGCAGATACTTTATCAGAGTCTGCAGTACAGCGAAACATTTGGCCGAGTTCTCTTATCTGTGAATGAAACCAGCTGTCACGATAATAGGCCAAGGTCAGTTTAGTCCTGTGTCGTTGAACCCATGCTGACGCAACCCGCTGCTCTTTTCTCACGTAAAACGGACTCTTACAAGAAAGAACATTATATTGACATTATAAAGGTGAACCGTCAGTGAATAAATCGTCAGTGGAGACACTCATCTTCATTTATACAGGACATTTTCAATGCCTGTAGGCCATTACGAACAGTTTGAAACATCGAACGACTTGTAGTGTCAGGGGCGGAACTGAGGGGTACACTCATCAACCATGCCTTTTATCGTGATTTATACTTCGACTGAACTCTTTAAAAATAACATGCACTTAAAGAAGATGATTGCTTAAGCCATCATAGTGGAATTCTAAGAATGTTGACGACTGGCAGATGCCAGAAGGTCAATGTCGACTACACGTTGATGTCAATGTCGACTACACGTTGATGATAGGGGGATGCCGTGAAAGGAACCATCAATCATCAAGAAGGAAGATGGAAATGGAGAATTGGTAGAATCCAATTTTACTATGGGTTAAGACTTCATCATCGTCACGAGCGGCAACTTCTGTTAGTTGAAATTATTTCCGAACTTCGTTTAATTCTATTATATTCTATGATATGTTCAATTTCATGAATACCTTACCATTTACGAATTCCGAATCGAAAAACGTACTAATTTTATGTTAATACAGGATTAATCAGTTAGATTTTGTCTTCGTTTCGATATTTCTCGTTTGACAAATTTCTTCAATTTGATTTTAAATATTTTTTTAAATTTGCATTTGTCACGTAGTCGAAAACCGTGTAAGTTTCGAGTAAATATAATCTGGTACGCATAGTTTAAGTGAGAATATAGATGGATTGAGGGGTGTTATCAAATTCTAATTATTTATGAAACATTAATGAAGGATTTTCGTAATAAAGATCAGATTTACACAAGTAAACTAACATTTCGAGAGGATAATTAAGATCAAGTTAACTAAATGAATTAAAATAGTTAGTTGACAGAGGCTATATTGTTTATTTAAGATCAATGATTACTACAGGCAGATTGTAAATACTGTATTAGATCACAGGATACTGTTGGATCGATAGTTATAAGCACTCATAATTATATGGGCAGTAATGTGTGCAGACAGACGAATAATGTCTTATATGGTAATTATTTATTAATGCTGAAATAGATTTTATGGTCATCTGTGAGCCATGGTTAAATTGAATTACTGACAAGGTCACATGATTATTTATGTCTATGTTATGAGCAAATGTCTCGTAATAAAGATTGGAGCTTTTGTTTTAAATATGGTGGACATTTTAATGCTATATTTGAATATTTAGAAGTTATGGATTTTGAATGGAGATTGAATCCATGGTAGAGTTCTGCAACTCAACTTAATAATTTGTTTTTGTCATTGCATTTAACTACACTCTTATTCAAATTCATATCCTCAGAAATGTATTTTGAGCATTTTTTAATATTCAACTTGTTGATCTTCTCTCGACTTGAAATATGTTCACTAACCCGATTCAGTCAATTTAATAAATGTCAGGTAAATTGAATATCCAGAGGAAGCTATCGAATCTTGCAAATCTTATATCTTATCTTATATCTTATCTTATATCTTATACGTCTTATATATATAAAGGAATGCCTGTCTGTTCGTCTTTTATGCGTTCATAAATCATTCATCCGATTGCGATCAAATTTTGGTGAGTTGTTGTACACACTTCCGGGAGGTATATAGGCATAGCTAATACATTTCAAAATAGATAGTGCGTGAGTAGTTTAAACAAATGCCTAATGGCGATGCGTTTATATACAATTGATCCGATTGCGATCAAATTTTGGTGAGTTGTTGTGCACAGTCCCGGAAAAGTTATAGGCGTAGTAAATTCAATTTACAATAGATGGCGCGCGAGTAGCTCCAACTAAATGGCGTGCGCTTGTTTCAAGAAAGTCCCACATGCGTTCATATACCATTCATCCCATTGCGATCAAACTTGGGTGAGATGTTCTGTACACTTCAGGTAAGGTTTCTGGCTAAGTAAATCCACTTAACAATAGGTAGCGCACGAGTAGATTCAACAAATGAGCGACGACGGGCGAAGCGTTTCAACAAAGTCCTGTATGCGTTCACATACCATTCGTCCGATAGCGATGAAACTTGGGTGAGAGGTTGTGTTCACTACAGGCAAGGTTTCTGGCTTAGTAAATCCATGTTATAATAGGTAGCTCACGAGTAGATTCAACAAATGAGCGACGACTCGCGAAGCGTTTCAACAAAGTCCCGTATGCGTTCATATACTATTCGTCTGATAGCGATGAAACTTGGGTGAGATGTTGTCTACACTTCAGGGAAGGTTTCTGGCTTAGTAAATCCACTTAAGAATAGGTATCGCACGAGTAGATTCAACAAATGACCGACGACGGGCGAAGCGTTTCAACAAAGCCCTGTATGCAGTCACATACCATTCGTCCGATAGCGTAGAAACTTGGGTGAAAGGTTGTGTACACTACAGGCAAGGTTTCTAGCTTAGTAAATCCATGTTCTAATAGGTAGCGCACGAGCAGATTCAACAAATGATCGACGACGCGCGAAGCGTTTCAACAAAGTCCTGTATGCGTTCATATACTATTCTTCTGATAGCGATGAAACTTGGGTTAGGTATTGTGTACACTTCAGGGAAGGTTCCTGGCTTAGTAAATTCACTTTACAATAGGTATCGCAAAAGTAGATTCAACAAATGAGCGATGTCGGGCGAAGCGTTCCAACAAAGTCCTATATATGTTCACATACTATTCGTCCGATAGCGATGAAACTTGGGTGAGAGGTAGTGAACAATACAGGCAAGGTTTCTGGATTAGTATATCCATGCTATAATGGGTAGCGCACGAGTAGATTAAACAATTGAGCAACGACGCGCGAAGCGTTTCAACAAAGTCCCGTATGCGTTCATATACTATTCGTCTGATAGCGATGAAACTTGGGTGAGATATTGTCTACACTTCAGGGAAGTTTTCTGGCTTAGTAAATCCACTTTACAATAGGTATCGCACAAGTAGATTAAACAAATGAGCGACGACGCGCAAAGTGTTTTAATATAGTCCCGTATGCGTTCATATACCATTCGTCCGATAACACTTAACTTGGGTGAGTTGTTGTGTACACTCCAGGGAAAGTTTCAGGCTTAGTACATCCATTTTACATCAGGTAGCGCACAAGTAGATTCAAGAAATGAGGGAAGACCCGCGAAGCGTTCCAACAAAGTCCCGTATGCGTTCATATACCATTCGTCTGATAGCGATTAAACTTGGGTGAGATGTAGTGTACACTTCAGGGAAGGTTTCTGACTTAGTTATATCCTTTTTACAATAGGTAGCGCACGAGTAGATTCAACAAATAAGTAAGGGCGCACGTATCGTTTAAAAAAAAATCCGAATGCGTTCATTTACCATTCATGCGATTACAGTGAAATTTGGTGAAAAGTTGTTTCCACTCCCGCGAAGATTTTTGATTTAGAAAATCCATTTTTCAATTGGTAGCCCACGAGTAGATTCAACTAATGAGCGACAGCGCGTGAATCGTTTCAACCAAATCCCGTATGCGTTCATATACCATTCATCTTATTGTGATAAAACTTTAGTGAGTTGAGTACAATGCTGCGAAGGTGTATGAATTAGTAAATCCGTTTTTCAATGGGTCTCGCACAAGTAGATTCAACAAATGAGTGACGGCGCTCGAATCGTTTAAACTAAATCCCGTATGCGTTCATATTGCCATTCATCCGACTGCGGTGAAACTTTCATGATTAGTTGTGTACAAGCCAGAGAAGGTTTTCGACTTAGTAAATTCATTTTACAATAGGTTGCGTACGAGTATATTCAACAAATGGGTGACAGCGCTCGAATCGTTTCAACAAAGCCCCGTATGCGTTCATATACCATTCATTTCATTGCGATGAAACTTTGGTGAGTTGTTGAGCATGCTGCCATGATTCTTTTTGAGATAGTAAATCAAGTTTTACAATAGTTTAGAGGTGGTTAACGGAAAAAGAAAAAAAATATAGGGAATCCAAAAGCACTTCAACAAACAAAGTTACAACGCCAACACTTTCTTTGATTGGCATTGCAACGCATGCCGGGTACAGCTAGTATATATATAAAAAGGAATGTCTGTGTGTTCGTCTTTTATGCGTTCATAAACCATTCATCCGATTGCGATCAAATTTTGGTGAGTTGTTGTAAATACTTCCGGGATGATCATAGGCATAGCTAATCCATTTCACAATAGATAGCGCGCGAGTAGTTCAAACAAATGCGTACTGGCGATGAGTTCATATACAATTCGTCCGATTGCGATCAAATTTTGGTGAGTTGTTGTGCATAGTCCCGGAAAAGTAATGGCGTAGTAAATCCAATTTACAATAGATGGCGCGCGAGTAGCTTCAACAAAATGGCGTGCGTTTGTTTCAAGAAAGTCCCACATGTGTTCATATACCATTCACCCCATTGCGTTGAAACTTGGGTGAGAAGTTCTGTACACTTCAGGTAGGTTTATGGCGTAGTGAAACCACTTAACAATAGGTAGCGCACGAGTAGATTCAACAAATGAGCGACGACGGGCGAAGAGATTCAACAAATTCCTGTATGCGTTCACATACCACTTGTCCGATAGCGATGAAACTAGGGTGAGAGGTTGTGTACACTACAGGGAAGGTTTCTGGCTTAGTAAATCCATGTTATAATAGGTGACCTTCAGGAAAGGAGGAAGGCATGCACTAAAAACACAATGACTCTTCACAACAAACCACTAGAAGTAGTGCCGAAATTCAAGTACCTCGGAGTCACCCTCCAAACTACTCTAACATCCTACAATATCCACGTTAAAGAAAGAGCGGCCGCAGCAATAAAAGCCATCTACCACATCGAACAACCTCAACAAATATAATTGGGTACAGCAATGCTACTGTTCAGAACAGCTATATCACCAATAGCAACCTATGGGATTAGCATTACCTGGGAAAAACTCACACTCAGCGACCTGATGATAATAGAAAATGTCAAGGCCCGATATCTTAAGAGGATTTTAGGCATAGGAAAGTCTGCCCCTTCAAGGTTGACATATGTATTTACTAAGGACGACATCAAAATACAGTTTTACCTACCAAGCACCAAAGCCTATGAGAATGCACGCCGAACCATAAATGAGAAACGAAATGCCATTTGGTCCGACTTTTACTCCACAGATGCCATAATGACGGAAGAGTGGAAACAAGCTAATTACGAACTACGACACGTAATAGCACGTTGCGCCACCCATGGATTTCACTATAGATTCTGCAAAACCAAGAATTTCCACCAACCGAATGAAGAATGTGTATGTGACCTGTGCAACGATCATTGTGAAAGGTACCACGCACAAAACTGCAAAATGAGGATAACCTCAGCAATACGACCGGCATTAGCATAATTGATCATATGTACAAATATGTATTTGCACATTGTGCGCTTTTCTTTTAATAATAATAGGTAGCGCCCTAGTAGATTCAACAAATGAGCGACGACTCGCGAAGCGTTTCAACAAAGTCCCGTATGCGTCCATATATCATTCGTCTGATAGCGATGAAACTTGGGTGAGATGTTGTGTGCACTACAGGGAAGGTTTCTGGCTTAGTAAATCCAATTAACAATAGGTATCGCACAAGTAGATTCAACAAATGAGTGACGACGGGCGAAGCGTTTCAACAAAGACCAGTATGCGTTCACATACCATTTGTCCGATAGCGATGGAACTTGGGTGAGAGGTTGTGTACACTACAGACAGAGGTTTTTGACTTAGTAAATCCATGTTATAATAGGTAGCGTACTAGGAGATTTAACAAATAAGCGACGACGCGCGAAGCGTTTCAACAAAGTCCCGTATGCGTTCATATACTATTCGTCTGATAGTGATGAAACTTGGATGAGATGTTGTGTACACTTCAGGGAAGGTTTCTGGGTTAGTAAATCCTCTTAACAATAGGTATCGCACAAGTAGATTAAACAAATGAGCGACGACGCGCGAAGTATTTCAACTTAGTCCCGTATGCGTTCATATACAATTCGTCCGATAGCGACTAAACTTGGGTGAGTTGTTGTGTACACTCCAGGGAAAGTTTTAGGCTTAGTAAATCCATTTTTCAATAGGTAGCGCACAAGTAGATTCATCAAATGCGCAAAGTCGCGCGAAGCGTTTCAAGAGAGTCCCGTATGCGTTCATATACCATTCATCCGATTGCTATGAAACTTTGGTGAGTTGTTGCGAACACTTCCGAAATCATTATAGGCATAGTCAATCCAATTTACAATGCACAGCGCGCGAGTATTTTAAACAAATGAGTGTTGGCGATGCGTTCATATAGCCTACAATTCATCCGATTGCGACCAAATTTTGGTGGGTTGTTTGGCACACTTCCGGGATGGTTATAGGCATGTTTAATCCAATTAACAATAGATAGCGCTCCAGTAGTTTAAACAAATGAGTGTTGGTGATGCGTTCATATACAATTCATCCGATTGCAATCAAATTTTGGTGAGTTGTTGTACATACGCAAGGAAAGATATAGGCATAGTAGATCCAATTGACAATAGATGGCGCGCAAGTAACTTCAACAAAATGGCGTGCGTTTGTTTCAACTAAGTCCCACATGCGTTCATATACCATTCACCGCAATGCGATGAAACTTGGGTGAGATGTTGTATATACTCAGGGAAGGTTTCTGGCTTAGTAAATCCACTTAACAATAGGTAGCGCACGAGTAGATTCAACAAATGAGCGACGACACGCAAAGCGTTTCAACAATGTCCCGTATGCGTTCGTATACTATTCGTCCGATAGCGATGAAACTTGGATGAGATGTTGTGTACATTCAATGGAAGATTTCTGGCTTAGTAAATCCATGTTAAATAGGTAGTGCACAAGTAGATTAAATAAATGAGCGACGACGCCCGAAGTGTTTCAACAAAGTCCCTTATGCGTTCATATACCATTTGTCCGTTAGCGATGAAACGTGGGTGAGATGTTGTGTACACTTAAGTGAAGATTTCTAGCTTAGTAAATCCATGTTACTATAGGTAGCGCACGAATGGATTCACCAAATGAGCGACGACGCGCGAAGTGTTTTGACAAAGACCCGTATGCGTTAACCTAGAAAAATTTCGAGTATAAATTCACTGGCCGTGAGAGCCAATATACCATATTTTTGGAAGCATTCGTAGGGAGGTTAAAACTGCTTCAGCTTTTAGCTCACGCAGTTAGGAACCACATGAAGAATCTAATTGTAAATGCATAAATGCATTTCGACAGTGGGCATCCAATACTATGTAGGCCTTTCCATTAGTTTTCTTTTACCTAGTTGCGAACGCTTAGATGCCCATGGATATAGACTGTCATTTGTAGTCCGTATTGACCGACTGAAGAGCTACAAATGACAAATCTTTACATCCATGGATATACGTTCCCGATGAACGATATATACGAAGTTGAGGAAACTGTGGCCAAGCGGAGGACATTGAAGGTTCAGTGGGAGTGTACTGTATATGAACTTCAAGCTGGGAATGGTGTTCTAGACATAAGAAAGATAGAAATAGAAGCTTTCGAGGTCTATCACAGACGATTTGTATCAGTCCCACTTTCATTTGTATGTTAACGCTGGAAAATCATTATTGCTGTGTTTCTCATTCCTTATTCGTAGTTAATTAAAGAGTGTGTATGTATTTCTACCCCAATTATTCCCTTTTCTACAGGATTGAGAAGGAGGTAAAATTGCATACTATGGTGCTATAGTTTTTACAGCCGGATGCTTTTCTGTCAGCACTAGTGGGGAGTTTATAAGAAGAAAAATGAATATGAATAAGTGAGGCTCACAGCAAGCGTTAATATGTTTATTTATTTTTGATGCCTTGTATACTTTAATATCATTTTTCTGTTCCCTCTGATCCATCATGTGGAATGTTTCTCAGTATGCTCATTTATGTTTTAAGATGGAAGCCACTATGTTACCTCTATGTACTGTTCCATCAGAATGAAATATGGTGAGTAGTTGGAAGGAAGTGTTCAATTTGTTTGCCAACAATTTAAAATAAGGAACCATTTCAAAAGTTACTGACGGTGGGTTCAAACCTAGTTGTTTTCAGAGGACAGAAATAGCCTGACCACATGACCTGGAACTTCAAGTTTTGTAATATTTAAATTGAGCTCAGCTCTTAGTCTGTCTTAAGGAATTATAAATCTTGTATTCAATACGTAAGTTTCAAGCTTGGATATCAAAAGTACTGAAACTGGGGTAAAACTAATATTGATAGATAAATCCATTATTGTAGGCATATTTTATAATACTGTATCAGACTCCATTTACAAAAGGTATTCAATAAGATAGGCGTCTCTTGGAATGAGAGGGGAGAAGCTTTAAAATGTTAGTCAACGTCACAGCAGTTCCTTGGATGGTGGTAACCTCTACCGGCGATGCCGCAGAGAGAATGAAACACTGGCTCATGTCCTTGGATGGTTTTGAGTTTAGATACGAAGAACTCCTGCCACCATGAAATCATACCCTTCATTGTTGTCGCAGGTGGCAATGCTTATATTAATATCTCCAGAGACAATTCATAGGAATTTTCTAATTCCTTTCAAAATATAAAAGGTTCAATCAAAGATTTTGCAATGTTTTGTTGAAAAATTTCTTGTAGAATATTGTTCTTCTGGCATATATGTGGTCGGTCTAGTGATGTAAAATCCCTTTGCATACTTACTGCTAGAAATTTCAATATAAATATTAATTCTTCAGTCCTTAAGCCTATTACTTCCTTTAAAGCTCTGTTCTCCACATTTGCTATCAAACTTAGATTTATTTAACCTGTAAGGGAGTGATAGCTTTGATAAGTTTCATTATTAGGGAAGACTTGTATAATGCAGTAAGATATGATGGAAAATATGAAAGTAATCTAAGTCAGTTGTTCAACTGCTGTATCCTTACTTTCAGTTCAGCTGTGCTGTAGAGTTTTGATATTCATTATTTATTATGTAGAAGCTGAAGATGATAGCAAAAAAGTAAATTATTCATTCTTGTTTGTCACTAGGATATAAAGGAAGAAATCCAGGTTGATGCGATTGACGGAAGTAGAAATCATCTAAATGAGTAAGTGGACAACATTAAAAGGAAAAGCTTTCTTTCAGTTTTATATATGCAAACTAAAAATATTGGATATGAACAAAATCAGATACCCACACATTTATTTATATTTTTGTCTGTCTTGAGTTGATATTGATATTCACTTTCGTTATATAGCAGCCCAAAAACTATCCATTTTCGTTCAGATTTCTCACTGATGGATGTATGTAAGGAAAGTGTGCTACTCTGTAAATTTATCCAGTATGGATATTAATGAGAAGATGACCGCTGTACTTAATCTACTTCCTACTTGTAGCATGGATATGAACATACTTGTGATGTAAGTTTGTATAGAAATATCCACTATTTAGGACCTCCCCTTTTGTGTTTCTGTCTCCAGGTGTCTGCTCTAAGTTCCAAAATTTTGAACGTAAAAAAAATCTCCAAACTGGATGTTACCACAAGTAGCAACCATATCAAGGGCCAATAATGCGACTAATTTTTGACTCGGGTGGAATTTGTGTTGTGAGTTTTAATTATATCTACAGGGGCGATTTATGATTTTCGTGATTAGTGCTTTTGTTTTTAAGATAACATTATTGGAGTGTTTTCTGTGAGAATCATGATAAGTTTGTGTTTAGTATGCATCTTTAAATACACCATACTATATCTTAGTCTGACTGAGGATCGTCCTGTCTCTTCTGTGTTGTTTAACAGGTGTCTTGTTCTTGAAGGAGATTTCTCATTAGGCAGACGGTTGATGTTGATGTTCAGCTTGTAGTTTAACGTGACCGTTAATCTCGAGATCATGTTCAGTTGAAAGACACAGTTGGCATATCAGACTGAACCAGCCGAACAAATCAGCCTTTGTGTGGACCAATTCTATTCTATTGTATGTACAGTAATTAGCTTGCCACGGTGGGTGAGTGGTTAACGTTTCGGATTACCAACCCCAAGCTTGCAGGTTCGGTCCTGGCCGTGGTAAGTGATTTTTGAAAGGCGACAAAAATCACGACATGGATGTCATACGTTGTTGGCATGTCAAAGAACCCCATTCAGTAGGCCGTGTTCAATGGCAAAATTAATCTCGGTAACTTCCGCCAACATAAAGTTCCTCCAATCTCTACTAGAAAGCGCTGTAGTGTCAAGGAGCTTAGCGTTCAAAGGAATGTCGAAATTTGACATGCAAGCTACCCTCTGTCTGTCAATTAACAAATCTTGCACCCGTCACCCGAGGCCATACGATATTATTATTATTATTATTATTATTATTATAGCACTGATAGTGTAGTGAAGTATACTATTTGTAAGTGCATCTTGAATGTGTTTAGTCCATTATATTTACTTTAATTATACTTGAATTACAACCAATGGCCATAGCGGGGAATTGTAATTCAACGCCCGTAGGCTCCCATCAAGTTCAATTTCAAGTAGTTCCATCTCTGCCTACCAGAGATGCCACAGTCACTGACACCTAGCTGCGAACGGTGGAACTTGATAGAGCGTTTCTAACGAAATCATCTAAAAATTTCGTTACGCAATACCAATTGTAGTGGTAGGTTCAATTACATGCCATGAATCTATGACGGGGGCCCGCTGGCTTTATTTCCCCTCCGAAGGAAGGCATACTGGAGGATTGTAACGCTCTTAAAAATTCCAACGAATTCGGCCGGGTTTGAACTCGCGATCTTGGGTATAGCAATTCAGCTTGCAACTGACTACCCCACTGAGTCCGCTATATATTTACTTTAACGGACCCAACTTTACATCGCATCTAACAAGGTGACATTGTGGTATTTGTGACACTGCTGTTACAAACAATGAGCTTGTTTGTGGTTCACTAAAACTAACTCAAACTAACAAACCACGCATTTTTCTGCATTAAATTTTATTTATAGAATAATACATTCTTCAAGCTATGCTGCTCAATTTCTGTAATTTTATTAACGCAGCGATTGGCCATTTATTTTCTCTTCAGGACGGGTCCGGGAAGCGATTTTGCAATGAAATCGGCCGTGGACCTATTTAAAGGAACCGTCCCAGCATTTGGGAAACCACGAAAACCATTCTCAGGACGGCCGAGGTAGGATTTGAATGCATGAGGAACCACGATAGCGCTCTCGGCCACCGCGGCCGGTAAATGTTGCCCAATTTTAGAGTCATCAAATGAAAAAGTGCGTGTAACAGCCATCATGTTATGTATTTTAACCGATTACTCACCTCGTGGGGATGCCTTCCTGACAAAATTTGTAATAAGTTTAAATCCATATGGTACATATTTGACATAAGTGAGTATTTTGTCTTTTGTTTCGACGACTGCTAACACCAATGAATATACATCCCCCAATTTTGATTTCTGCTCCTTTTCTTTGGAGCATTTTAAAAATAATTTTGTCGCACGTGAGATTAGTGATATACAGAAGCCTATGAAGAGTAAATTTCAAAAATTATTATATTTCCATAATCTGCCCGATCTCGTCATAACTAGTTTTAAATGTACTCTGCGAAGATGGTGATAAAGACTCTTGCTTGCTACGATAGAAGTTTTGAAAATGAGATTGGTGAATCCTCTTTACATAAATTATACTTATTTATTTATTTATTTATTTATTTATCGTATGGCTTTTAGTGCCGGGAGTGTCCGAGGACATGTTCGGCTCGCCTGAGTCTGTAGCTGCTTCCAGCGGATACCCTAAAGGGTGAGCTACAAGTTCCGTTCAATTTCAAGTAGTTCCAACTTTCGCCACCAGATATCAATGATAACTAGTGGTGAACGTTGGAACATTAATAGAACGATCTGACGAAATCTAACCTAACAAATTTTGCTTTACACAAGTTTAGTCTGCGAAAGGATCTTTTACATGCCATAAATCTATGACATGGGACCGCCGGCTTTACTTCCCCTCCGAAGGAAGGCATACTGAAGGATTTTTAACGCTCTTAAAAAATCCAACGACTTCGGCCGGGTTTGAACCCGCTATCTTGGGCACAGCAGTTCAGCATGCTACCGACTACGCCACCGAAGCCGCTATAAATTATACTAATAATATATACTTATACTAATAAGCTTGTAACCGAGAGTATCCTCATTTGTCAGTGATATAAACAGCATATTCAAGACGAAATCTGAAGATATTGTGAAACTTACGACATGACGGACTGACAAAAGGAATGAAAAGCTGATCCCTTTGGTTTGTTACCCTTAGCATCTGTGTCTGTTATAATATCTATGCTCCATTTCCTGGATGATATTATCATGGGATTCAGTGGTTAAGTTTCTCCAGAAATATTTAGGTGCACCAGGCCATCTATAATGTTCTTATACATTTTATGTAATTGCCAAAACTATAATCCTCATGAATTTGAGTAGTTCAGGTAATGTGTTAAGGCGAATTTGGAGAACAAGTGTCAAAAGTGCTTAATGCTTTAATTTGCTATACACAAACAAGCCGCACTTTGAGTTAATATTTATGCTCCCTAAATTGTATATGCTAATTTTGGTTGTATGTATTATAGTGTGAACAAGATAATAACCATGCTTTTGGTGTTTTTAACCCAGTCTTCACATGGAAAATCCGTCAAACATTCATTGTACCAGACCGTTGATGAATTTTTCGTTATCTATGATCGAAAAAGACTACTTAAATCTTTTATCCAGGAATAGTGGGTGTTGACGTGTCTGGCACTCTCTGCATCAATTAACGTTGGTATATAACACGTTTACGTGGGTAGCAATCTTAACGGATAACGGGTATATTGCATTCATTTCGTCAATTCTGTACACATTAACGCTAATGCTCTTCGAATCGTATTATGCTTCCCAAATCCATGGGTGACTGTATACCATCTAAGTTTAGATCTGTTGAATAATACGGTTACGATTATGCGTAGGATTGAAAAGTGTCGAAATTATCGCCCAGGTGAAACATGTCTTATATAAACATTTCTCAATTCCATTTCCGTAAATCGATTATGATGAATCTCCTAGACGAGTATATTTACGAATGTTAATTTCTAAATGAAGTACAATGACAAACGCCTTCTCTTGAAATGTTTTCCTCCTCGCGATGATAGCATCAAAAATTATTATCAAATGTTGTCGAAAAGAATCTATTTAGGTTCATCTTTGTTATATTAATAG
The DNA here is from genome assembly GCA_946902985.2 of Meconema thalassinum. Taxonomy (NCBI): domain Eukaryota; kingdom Metazoa; phylum Arthropoda; class Insecta; order Orthoptera; family Tettigoniidae; genus Meconema; species Meconema thalassinum. Next base: position 90,528 of record CAMPQE020000168.1, on the reverse strand, counting down.
ACCTTGTATCAGAAATTTTCACATAGTGAGCAAAAGGGTTCGACATTTATTTTTTATTACCCTTGCTAGCTACTAAACATACTTAAACTTTTTTCACCACCTTCATTACATCAGCGTCTGCAACTGGAAGTGCACCCATGAAAAGCTCTGGCAATTTCATCTTTATTGCTACAGTGCATAACTTGTTATACATACATTTGTGGACATTAGTTCTCAAATAAGCTCTGTATTGTGAAGAATCTACGTCTTTTACACAACGCTCACAGCGCCTAATTCACTCCACATCACAATTTGTGTTTTTGGCTCATTTAAATAATTTGAGACTCAGTATAAAGATTTACCTATGTCTTGGTGCTTAGTATCTGGGTTCTGATATGAAATTGGCACAAATTTGCTAGTTTTTTGAGTGACATTGGCTGGGATATAAAAATTGTAGAACCTTTCTACGGAGCTGGGTTTTTCTGTGAAAATTACTAGATTTGATGGAAATGGTTGGCAGTTACCCGTTTCTTCGATAAGATGAAACAACCCGGCTAAAACACCGCACTTCGCCAATGGCAGAACAGTCACTTATTTGCATGTGAAAATTAGTCGGCAATAAAAGAGAAATAGCTCGTATGGCAAGAGACAAAATGCCACGGGGAGTTATCCTGTTTGGTGGGTTGGTGGCATGGGACAATCACTTTTAAATGGCACAAATTAGGGCTAAATTGTAGTAAAATACCTAAAAATACAAATCAATGATCCAAATTAAAATGTACCTATAATTTGCATAAGGATATGGTACAGTTTCTTCAGTATAGGAAATAAATCCTTGCGGATTGTCCTGTGCTAATTTAAAATTTATAGATGATTATTAAACGAACAAATACTTAGAAACTTGAACACCGTAATAATTTGTTGGCACATACAACATTTGTTTAATACACTTGGTGAATTTATGGTCACATGATAAATTAAATTTGACATTTATACATCACCATCTCTATCTACAAAAATAGACCCAAAAAATGGACATCACTCGGATGTAACCTCAGAATTACAAAAAAATACAAACATATTACTTAAATTATGTCGTTGATTGTTATTGGGGTTCAAACGGGGAAATCAGGGTTTATTCAATGTCTGTTCATGCATGTATTTATGTATGCGCAACACTGTTACCTGAAAGCCAGACTATTACCAGGCACGAAGCACTTACGCGTTTGAGGGTAGAGCCTCTCCATAAAAATGTCACTGATTAACGTGGTGAATTATTTCCGGGTAAAAAAATTGCATTGTTTCAGAATAGATACAGTTTTCATCATTGAAGAAATTGCTTGAGGTTGAAAATCTAGGGCATCAGCGTACTTAACCCATTAACGGAATTAAAAGGAGTTCACGAAATGTCAATCACAGACTTTCAATCTGACGATTACACTGGAAGAACTTACGAGAGGAATTTGCCTAGAATAAATGGAGTACAGAGTTAGTCGCATGATTTGCCCAATTATTGGCATTTGACAGAGTAATGTTGAAAATTCCCACGATGTCCAGTTTTGAATTTGACAAAGTAGAGATGAAAATAAAAAGAATCCCTTGTTGCGCCCGACCAATAGTTATAATTTCAGATGTAGCATGAGCTCCCACGATAGCGAAATGTTTTGTCAAACATCAAGAAATTATACTTTTTCATCACAAAATGAGATCTAGCCGGCTAGTTAAAAATTCAATAGCTTAGAATACTTGCGAGTATTACAATAGCTCCATAGCTAAGTTAAAATAATGGGAGACCTATCTTTGCATTGCGAGAGGCGTTGTAGTCCGTGTCACTTATATGACCGTCACAAAATGTCGGGCGTGGCTACTGACCTTCGGAGACTGGTCTGGTAGGTTTGCTGGCGACACTAAGGCGACTGACAAGCTCGTAGAGCTCCCGAGTGGCGAGCAAGCAGGGAGGGGTACGGAGGAGAAAGGAGCTGACGTAACACGCACCAACAGGTACACAATGCAAATAATTCAAATTCACAAATTTCTCTTTTGACGCAAAGTCCAAAGAACGTAGGAGCGTGCAGGCTGCCATCTGTTTGGAATGAGTTGAATTAGTAAGCAATCTTCGGTAGCTGTTGACAACGAGTTCCCACGCCAGTCGCAAAGGACGAGAGAGTTCAGAAAGGCGCTGCAAGGTGGCGCACCAAGGAGAAGCTTGAGGTTTGTGTTAAACAGGGGGAAAGGCCTCTCGTTCTCTGTTACATACTAAAACAAGAAATAAACAAGGGCACAATAGGAGAGTAATATCCCACATAAATTTATGTTGGTGGTTTTCACGAAATTAAAGAAGAATGACGGAAAAGTTAAAGAAAACCCAGCATGGGTGCGAAATGCGTCTAAGCGTATATTCTAGGAGTATACCACATCGTTCAAAGTTTCTAAATAGAAGTCAATTAAAGTTTGATGAAGGCAACTTTTCTTAAGGGGAGTTCCAATGGGAGTTCTTAATGTCAATATTTAATAAATTCATGTTCCTATTTCGTAGAAACTACTGGGTAGATTTATATGAAATTTTATTGGCGTAATTAGTGATCAATTCTTAGTACTTTAACACGGGCGTTTGGTGTTGGCGTTTGGTGTTTCTACTATTGTGACCATAATAATAATTTTTTCCTTTAATCTCAAATGTTTCGTTTAAAAAAATCTATATACAGTATATCTATTTTTTCACAATGTATTTGAGCTAGAACAAAATCCCTGTGTTAAAGTCTCATTTACAATCCAAGCTACAGGTGGTAAAAACTTGAGACTTCTGTGATAAGTAACAACTGAAAAATATGGAACATTTATGTGCAAAAAGTATGTTCTGAGAAAATGCCTTTGTATGTTCTAATTCTCAATGTTTTCTAACGCGCACTGCCTTATTTAAATAAATATTAGACATGTTTTGCAAATAACAAATATCAAGTGTTATACATCATTTTAAACGTCAAAGTGCCAGGTTTTACATCGTATACAAATTTGAAAATTGATATGTTTTCATATTTTACCCATTGAACTCCCCTTAAACAACATCTTAGTAACAAGGAGAGCTGTATTACGAAATGTAATTTATTATTATTCTCGAGTCCGAAAACATAAAATGAAACACAGATACAAATACTATGACTACATACATTGTATAATATTTGACCAAAACTTGGCCACTTCCACTGCATTCTGTGATGCTTCATAAAGTTCGTCTTCTGTGCAGGAGGTCGGGCACAGTCTACACTGAAGCATATGTTTCACAGTCTGATCTTCTCCACAGTCACACTGAATGCCATCTTCCTTAATGTAGCCCCACTTTGCAAGAATGATCTTAGATTAGTCCACTCCTGATCTTAATCTATTCAAAGATTTCCATGTTAACCAATCTTGATCATGACCAGGAGGTAACGTTTCGGCTATCCTTTTCCAGCCCAGAAGAGGTGATTCCTTAACTTTCCATAATTATAGCCTGCCTTTTTCACATGTAGTCTTCAATTCTTTGGATGTTCTTTGGAAACTCTTCCTAGGCTTCAGCATGTAGTTCATTCCATGTAGAGGATGGGTTGCTTCCTGGACAACTTTCTTCCTTTCCTTGTTTGCAGATATTTCTCGTCGAATGGAGGGTGGTGCTATTCCTGCAAGCTGGTAAAGGCACGCTGTTGGTATTGATCTTAAGCATCCAGTTATAGTTCTACACGTTTCATTGAGAAATTATAATGATCTTTGAAGGGAGAATAAAGAATAAGGAGACAACTTTTGTGGAATAATTATTCTTAAAAAGCTGGTGATAATGCTGATTGGAGTAAATTGTTTGACAGTTTGAAAATTATTGGCATAAAATCCAGGGATGGTAGATTGTCTGCAACCATAGTTATTAGACTCGATGGACATGAAAGTGAGACTGGTATTTAGAAACATGTAAAGTAAGGCTGAATTTTATTACTAGTAATTTTTTGATCTATACATTTAGCAAGTAACGAATGAAACGAGAATGAAAGTTAAAGTAGAATTAGTGGTTCAAGGTAATGGCTCATATTGAGGTAACAGGAATAGAAAACGTAAATTTGTTATGGAAGGATGGGTCAAGGACTAGAATTCCAAGCGAAAACGAATGTTAGAATATTGTAAATGGGTTGCTTCGGATGCAGGGTGCAGTTATGTGGATATGGAATGATTAGTTCTGGAATGGGCTACAAGAAGGGCGGCGTTAAACCTGTCTGAACGCTGATGATTCTAATAAATCAATGTATTTCTGTCACTCAGCATCTACACCGCCTATGTGAAAACTCACCTCAACGTTGCGCGAGCATGTACGAATTTACTTAAACAAGCTGATCGGTTTGTACATGAATTGAAATCTCTTACACGATTACACCCTTTTCAAAATGTAGTGCCAGATTTGATAACCATCTGATAACCTTGGCCAGATATTTTAAACTTTGAACGTTACACATCGGTAATAAGTTTTGAATAACTGTGTGCAAATTTTGAATTTGTTGAAGTCTTAAGTACTGGTCGAGATATTATGATATTAATTTGAAGAAGTGGGTTAAAGTATATTTAATGTTCCCAGGTTCCAATTCCCTAAAGTTTAAAAAGAAACCTCAAATATTGACGCTGCTGAAAACAGCAGAATGAAGTCTCGTGTACATTGGCTCAAGGCTCATGAACCATTAGTCCAACTCACGCGGACTTTGAATTAAAGAAAACGTTGAACCTTCTTCTCCACCTTGTAAATGGTTGTCCTTTGAGGCAACTATGTTCCTAAAATTGGCTACGATGGTGAAAATACACTTGCGAAACATTTCACTGGGTTATTTCCAGCCAATGGTAGCCACTTAAAACTCTGATTTTTAGTTTGAAAGGAATACCAATTTGTGGATGAGGTTATATTAATCATACCAGAATAAGCACCTCCATGATTAATCTACAAATGCCAATGATATGCCAGTTTGAGTGTTAAGAGTGCACGTTGTTTTGAGAACAGCCCATAACTGCGAGAACATTGCCATATTCCTAATTCGCATAGCTGCATAACGTACTGTTTCCGTTACCCACAATGCAGTGGGAACGCACGTGGCTAGGTGATGTGATCGAGGTTGCCGTGCGTTGTGAAAACGTGCACATTTCAGTGCCATCACAACAGCAGAAAAGAAAATGAACCTAATCCTTGCCCCACGATTAAAATCGTATTCGAATCTGTAAGAACGTTTTAGATATAGTGTCCAACGCAAACGATCTCACTATCTATCTATGTGAGGTATTCTGCACTACTTGCAATGTGTAAGTCTCCATTGCTGAAATGGTAACGCGTCGGAAGAATCGGGGTTCGATGCTTGTTAGGTTGCATTTTTTATCGTCTGTGTCGACTACTTTACCTATGTCTTACTACGAAATTGATACAAGAGATCATAGTTGATTACTGGGAAGAGGAGCTTGTCCTATATTATTGTATAGCGAGCACTTGCATTTTCAGGCTGAGTTCTATGAACGATACATAGTGTTCGAATGTGGTATTACACGAAAAATCTTAATATGTACACGTCAAATACAGTTGTCTTCTTTTTTGTTAAAATTTAATAACAAAACAATACCGAGGGAGATTCTAAGGAATACCTATACTTCGATGCGAGCATTGGCGATTAGAATCTCCTTCGATATGCTATGTTAAAATCCATGTCAGAGCTTTAAATCATGGTTTACGGAATTCATTTAACTTTCTGTCAATACTGGTCACATGGCATAACCTACTAATTCAATATTCTTCTCTTCATAAATTAGCAAATTTCAACGTACTCTGCACAGGAAGTGAATAAATGTGATAATGTGACTTTGTAAAGGTGGCATTATATTCTATCCCCACTAAAATGGAGTACGGACTGTCGTTCAAAAACGTTTGCCTACGGCTGGATTCGAAGCACTATTCTGCTCGGTCTCTCATGCCACGTCAGATTGGACTTGAACCGCATCAGCCACGAAGACAACGTACACAATGCGCGGTACATAGGTACACGTTAACTAGGCTGTTCTACCTCAAACGTTAGTATGCGTGTCAAAGTCTTCAATCATAGTTTATAGTGTTCATTTACCTTTCTACTATTGCCGATTACGTGGCGTAACCTATTAATTCGATTGTATTACATTTACTTGTGTTAACCAAGGAGTAATAAATCACATGTTCGTAGAATGATCCTTGGTATTTGGCGCGGAAGTGATTACGGTCGTTTTTCCTTTGCCAGGCCATGGTTTAGTTTACATTGCTGTCACACAGGCAGGGCGCAGAGGAATATCGACCACCCGGAGAATTGTAATGTTACATGGGTGTCATAAAACTAAATAGTAAGGTGCTGATGAATCACTCTTTTTATGTGGGATTTTAGGGAGATATTTATTTAAAAAATCAAATACTACACAACAGCTGAACTGCAACACTCATGAATACAACACAACATCTACTCCGCAAACGTCTCTCTCTCTCGTTTCTTCTTCTTTTTTTCTTGTCCTCACTGCCTTCTTGAAACCCTCCCATATTCGGCCATTCTACTGGTCATATGTCCTGGATGACACATGACCATCAGTCCATGGCTGTATGTATTCCGCACAGCTTAAGGTTTGTTTGGGACCCTCGTGTTCACTTTCCTGTCACACGTCATAACCGTCCTGGGGTTTCGCTTAATTACACGATATGGTCCAAGAAATGTCTTTCTTATTTTGAGTCCTGGTCTATCTGGCTACGCTGTACGGCCACGAGATCTCCCAGCAGGTACTGTCTGGCCCATCGGCGATGTCTATTGAAATACTTCTTATTTCCTAGCTGGACTTTGAGAATCTGCGGTTTTGCATCGTTCCTCAGATTTTCTCATTTTCCTTCAAATTCTTCTAGTAGTTCTTCGTGAATGAGCTCAGCGATCCTTAAGTCGGTTTTGTGTCTCATTCTGACTCCTCTCAATAGTTCAAATGGCGTACTTCCAATACTTCGATTGGGTGTGGAGTTAATGGCATGTTGCACAGCCTCAACTTGCTTGTACCATCTTGTCGGATGAGATATTGCAAGCTTAGCTAGAACTGAAGCAATCACAGAGTTAATTCTCTCTACTTCGATCGTGTTTTAGTTTTTAGTATTGTCTTTAAAAATATTATGATGAAACCAAAAAAAATGTATCTAAAGATTGTAATTAAATGCAAATTATGTTAAAATGCTGTTTTATTTTCGACAAAGTTACAATATTTAACATTGCAGAGTATACATCATTATGACAATAAATGCATACTTAATAAAAGTCTTTGCATTTACGGTAGTGTGTTCTAGTTTTAAAAACAAAGGTTGTTGTAGATCTTTTTCCACGGCGAAAAATAGGTATAAAACGTCATTATCACTATTATAATCATAAGCAGCATCATTATTATTATCCTCAACATTATTCTCAACATCACTAAAACCAGTTAAATATTCCTGTTCCTCTTCCTCTACAGTGTCCTCATGTAGAGTCAATGTTTAGGGTTTTTTGAACGTTGAATTATTTTCAGCAGCAGTATTGTTTTCTAGCACTCGCTGTTTAGCATTTTTATGATTTTCTGTAGACAGCAACAATGTTTCATGCAGTACACTACATTGATGATCACTGACACATAGAACCTCACTATTTTTACTTTTTAGCTCACTGCGACATTGTTTTGAACGTTGTTTTGAACAACGCCAAATAACAGTTCCATTTTTATTGGTTCGTTTCACAATATATGAATATCCTTTATAGAATGCATGAGGCTTACCATACCTAGTCACTGATACTTCCATGTCAACTGTCAAGCATAGACTAAGCTCTAGTGAAGACAACTTGACAATAAGAACAATAGTTTAATGTGGGAGCATATATGGGTGGAAATGTGGGAAGCAAAAAAGTGGGAGCAAAAGTGTGAGTAAAATGTGGAAGCAAAAAGTGGGAGCAAATGTGGGAGCACAAATAATAAACTTAGTTATAACCTAACCTAACCTAACTTCACCTAACTTAACTTAACCTATCCTAACTTTACCTAACCTAACCTAACTTCACCTAACCTAACTTGAAAGTGGGAGCAAATCTGGAAGCAAAAATAAGTGGGAACAAATGTGGGACCAACAAGAGGGAGAAAATGTGGGAGCAAAAAACAAGTGGGGGCAAAAAGTGGGAGCAAATGTGTGAGCACAAATAATAAACTTAGTTATAACCTAACCTAACCTAACTTCGCCTAACCTAACCTAACCTAACCTCACCTAACCTAACCTAACTTCACCTAGCCTAACTTAACGGAACCTAACCTAACCTAGCCTAAATTGAAAGTGGGAGCAAATGAGGAAGCAAAGAAAAAGTGGGAGCAAATGTGGGAGCAACAAGAGGGAGCCAATGTGGAAGCAAAAGTGGGAGCAAATGTGGGAGCAACAAGAGGGAGCAAAAAGTGGGAGTAAATGTGAGAGCAAATAAGTGGGAGCAAAATTGGGAACTTTTGTGGGAGCAAAAGAGGGGACTTTCATATCAACCAATGCACATGAATTAAATTTTAGTAGAATAATCTGAGTAATATTAGTTTTAATAGTAATAATAAAAGGTTAAAAAAATGTCTTGATATGTTTCAAGGTTGAATTTCCAAAGTACTGTTAAGAATAATAATTACATGAAACAGATTCAGAGAATTCTAGAGTACTTGAAGTTTAATCATTGGCTAGGAGTGATATAGAGCTAGCTAACCTAACTTAACCCCCGCTCACCTAATTTAACCTAACTTCACCTAAACTAATGTTATACAAGTTGTGACTTGCTTTGAGACTGGCTATGACGTCACATATGAATGGTGGTGGGAGGCTGGACGTAACTCTTTATTAAACAAAACAAATTTCCTTTTTTGCCAAAGCAAGTCACAACTTGTATAACATTATTTTTGGTGAAGTTCGGTTAAATTATGTGAGCTGGGGTAAGTTAAGTTAGCTAGCTCTATATCACTCCTAGCCTATGATTAAACTTAAATTACTGTAGAATTCTCTGAATCAGTTTCATGTAATTCTTATTCTTGACAGTACTTTGGAAATTCAACATTGAAAAATATCAAGACAATTATTTTTAACTTTTATTGTTATTATTATTATTATTATTATTAAAATTATTATTACTCAGATTACTCTACTAAAATTTAATTCTTGTGCATTTGTTGATATGAAAGTCTTAAAAACCAGTCATGGTTGCTCTCACATATTTGCTCCCACTTTTTCTCCCACTTTTTGCTCCAACATTTTTGCTCCCACATTTCCGCCAACTTGTTGCTCCCACATTTGCTCCCACAATTGCTCCCACATTTTTTGCTCCCACATTTGCTCCCTCTTGTTGCTCCCACTTTTTTGCTTCCACATTTGCTTCCACTTTCAAGTTAGGTTAGGTTAGGTGAAGTTAGATTAGGTTAGGTTAGGTGAGGTTAGGTAAGGTTATAACTAAGTTTATTATTTGTTCTCCCACATTTGCTCCCTCTTTTTGATTCCACTTTTTGATTCCACTTTTTGCTCACACATTTGCTCCCACTTTTTTGCTTCCCACATTTGCACCCATATATGCTCGCAAATAAAAACTATTGTTCTTATTGTCAAGTTGTCTTCACTAGAGCTTAGTCTATGCTTGACAGTTGACATGGAAGTATCAGTGACTAGGTATGGTAAGCCTCATGCATTCTATAAAGGATATTCATATATTGTGAAACGAACCAATAAAAATGGAACTGTTATGTGGCGTTGTTCAAAACAACGTTCAAAACAATGTCGCAGGGAGCTAAAAATTAAGAATAGTGAGGTTTTAAGTGTAAGTGATCATCAATGTAGTGTACTGCATGAAACATTGTTGCTGTCAACAGAAAATCATAAAAATGCTAAAATGTGAGTGCTAGAAAACAATACTGCTGCTGAAAATAATTCAACGTTCAAGAAACCCTTAACATTATCAAAAGCCACGCAGACTCTACATGAGGACACTGTAGAGGAAGAGAAAGAGGAACAGGAAGAGGAACAGGAATATTTAACTGGTTTTAGTAATGTTGAGGATAATGTTGAGGATAATAATAATGATGCTGCTTATGATTATAATAGTGATAATGACGTTCTCATACCTATTGTTTGCCGTGGAAAAATGATCTACAACAAGCATTGTTTTCAAAACTATAACACACTGCCGTAAAGGCAAAGACTTGTATTAAGTATGCATTTAATTTCATAATGATGTATACTCTGCAATGTTAAATATTGTAACTTTGTAGAAAATAAAACAGTATTGTAACATCATTTGCATTTATTTACAAACTTTATATACCCTTTTTTGGTTCATCATCATATTTTTAAAGACAATACTAAAAACTAAAACATTATTATTCTATACACTTATTTTTTTGCTTTGAGTCTATTATCATAACTTATATTTTTTTCATTTTTATTTCGCATTTGTTTTTTTATTTAATTAAAACGGACCATGCACTTATTGTTTTTAAAACCTTCATAAATTAAGTGTACAGGTTTCACAGCATTATTCACTTCATCAAAAACACTCTCCGTCATATCATTATACCGTGTAGGCAGAAATGTCTCAAAATTTTCGCATACACAAAGTACACGATCACCATATGCTGTTTTCAATTTCGGAATCTTAATAATCCGGAATGGAATATGCGTTGGCAATTCGCTGAGCTTCTTTGTCTCAAAGCCACATGCTTGTCCCACAGCTTTCAAAACATTCATTATAGTAGTCTATAAACAAAATAAAAGCATATCTATTAAACTCTAAACCAGCTTTAATAATATTATGCAATTAGGTATTTTGCACTATGCATTGCTAATAAATTATACTATTTATGCAAGAAATGCCCTAACTGTAGCAGATACTACTTTTCTGCATATAGCACAAGTGTTAAGTGCTAATGCACCCTTTGACACATGCTACTATGTGTCCACAAGGCAAAAATACAACACCTAGTTCATCTTGATAACAAATTTTACATAATTGTTGGTCACACTTTTGTATCTGTTGGTGAGACAAGTTTTTTTTTTTTTTGCCTCATGTATTTGCTCGGCGTGGTCTATCTCTAAAGGCACTTTTATGTATTGTGCTGCAATTACGTTTTCTTTACGAATAGTGTTCACAAATTCCTGACCTTTAAGCAACACCATGTATTTACAGTTAGGTAACCAACGAGCGTGTTCCACCAAAGGATCATCAGTCATTTGCCACACCTTTAAAGCAAATCCACAATGAAAACATATTGTTTTATCCCCCTTCGCCAGTATAAACAAATCCAGCTTCACTTAACTGTTTTGTAAGGTGTTTTAATATTAATGGCCAAACTTTCTAATAAGATTCTAAACGTTTCTCAACAGACCTGTACTCTGGTTGTGCTAGTGCTTTATTCTTGCAAACTCCCAATTTTTCAAAGGCTCATACCAATTCAACACTGTCTATGGCATATGGACCACATATATCTACACTACCGTTGTTGGCTGGTAATACATGATTATTATTATTGTTATTTATTTGTGATTCAGCAACGTAAGTAGCGGCCAATGGCTTTGTGGTTCGGTAAAATGGATACACTGGTATGTTACCTACTTGTTTTCCAAGCATGTAATGACAACAACGAGATCATCGCAAATGGTCTCTAAAGGGATCATCCCCTTATTCCCAGTGTGAAAGTTCAATACGACAAAACACACAGCGCACAACATATTCACGGTTCAATTAATAGAAACCAGCTCCAGCAAGTTTATGTGCCGACAAAAAGCCACAGGCCAAGATTCAAATGTTAACCAACGATCGTTTTCTGATTTTAAATTTAACCCATGTGGTAAACAGACTTGCTCACTTGTTGTATTTGGTACTAACGCCATGTGTTTTAATAAAAAAATATATTGCAAGTTATTAACGTTGCACAAGAGCACAGAGTATTTAAAAGCACAATGTATGCTTGTTCACTGTCTGTTCACTACGTTAATGGCGCATGACCACACCTAAAAACAAAAAAAATATCCCATCACTCAATCAATCAATCAATCAATCAATACTTGTAAATAAATCTTTAACGTTAATTGACATTAAATGAAAAAACGCCAGCAAAAAAATATTTAATAATTAACTGTATGTCGCCACTAACAGTAACCCATTTACTTATTTTCTTTTTTCTAAAGCTGCAGTCATTTACACCCCCCTTTAACCAATATATAAACAAAAATTAATGTCATGTCAGTTTGTTTAGATTATCATGTTCAAACCTGTCAATATTCGTTGAGTCCATAGGGAATCACCCATAAATTAAATTTTAATTTTTCTTTTTAGAAAATCCAACATGGCCTTGTATTTTTTCCAGTCAACAACCAATATGGTCTTGTACCGTTTGCTAATACATAGCCATTAATCAAGGAAGCAATCATCGTCCCAGTCATGTACAGGTAATGATTTTTTTGTTTAGAGGTTTTCAGTAGTGGTAAAATGGAATAGCATTTTGAGTTATGCTTACCTCAGATTTAAATAGTTCACTCGTTGGCAACGGTTCATTCTAGTGTGTCTCGGGTTTTCAGCGACTGCTACGGCGGTGAGGTTTTTCTTTCCAAGTTTCTAAAAATAAATAAAATACACCGCTATAAATAACTAAATTCATGTTAATACATGCATTTCATAAAATAAAATAAAAATCAAACAAAAATGAAACAAATTAGTTTTAAAAAATATCTCACCTTGACTTGTACTGGCTTTTTTTTGCTTCCTTCTAGTGGGCTCTAAAGTGCAATGGTTTCTTCTCTCTCAGACATGTAAGGTATACCGGTTATCTACAAACAAATAAATTAAAAAATCATTAATTACATTATCAATAACTACACGTTTAAGGTTCATTAGCATTACATCATTAAAATAATCATTCATAGGTACTTACCAAAAATTAAAGGATTTTTCCTCCCCAGCTCTACTGTATAAGTCCGTTTGCTTAAATGGCAAGTGCATGACTAACACAATCGTTATCAGTCTGCTTAGCAACAGAGAGTGTTGCATTTTCTCAGCGTTTTGACCTTGAATGGTTGTCTGTCTCGCACGTGTTCCCACGCCTCCCCACATTCCTCAAGAGCGATAAGATTTATATACATTATATAAGTTTCATTTTTTTTAATAAAAAATCAAAATGGCTGCCTCTTATAACTTGGTATTACTACTGCATAAGAATCATCATGGCGACTGTTTAAACGCCAGGCCTGCTAGCCTCTACCAGGCAAGTAAGCTGATAGCGCACTTCCAGGCCACGTAGACATTTCTGTCTTATCAGCAGTTGCTGTCACAAAACCGCCAAGCCGCTGTATTCAGTGTTCAGCAAACAGGACTATGTGTATTAGCATTGAAAACTTGTGTGTCTTATTATTATTACTCTTCAACATTTTACTGTAATAATAATTACTAGCAAGCGGCCATCCTCAATACAAGATCATGTTAACCACATACATTCACCCTATAACACGTCACTTCACCCAGTTCAATATTTAGTTTATAACATATCAGGCCAATGACCTTACCGTTTTGACACATGACTTGGTCGACCTAATGTTACAGGTTTTCATATTCTACAACCATTTGCGGCGCCAGACAGTGGTCTCGCTTATTACCGTTTACTAGCATGTTAAATATCCCCTTCAGGGTTAAAAATATCCTAGCACACATTTTCAAATATTTGCCTCCATCCGTCATAGGAAATTTCACAAAACCAACCGTAATAAGCTGCCCCGCCATCCCGCCAAAAGAGCAATTCATTTCTTCCGGGCACGGTCACCGAAATCGCCATGAGGGATTTTCGAAATATTCGCCTTCATTCATCTGTCATAGGAAAATATCGAAAAAGCGACACGTCGTTCTGTCGTTCAGCCATACGTCGCCCCGCCGAAATAACCATTTCCTGTATTCACCACGGTCAGTGATAGCCTCGTTGTAACACACGCCCAGCTCTAGCGGCTCTCTGTCTACGAGCACGTTTTCATAAGTCGAAGTAGCCGTGGGGTTAGTGCTTGTGACTGAAACTAGAGATCTTGGGTTCGAATCCCGGACGGGGTAGATATTTTGCGGAGGTAAGACTCTAAGATTAATGCAGATTAATTGTCAGAGTTTAGGAAATAAATTAATTGAATTTTGGAATCTTGTAGAGACGTATTCTCCGGACATTGTCATTGAAACTGAATCTTGGTTATACGAGGACATAAATAGTAGCGAAATAATTCAAGGGACCTACGAAATGTACAGAAGGGATCGGGGGAAGCGAGGTGGTGGGCTATTTATTTGTGTGCGCAAAAATATAGCTAGTTTCTTAAAGTGGGCTGATATGGATCATGAAATGTTATGTGTACAAATTTCGGATGAAGGAAATAGATTCCCTCTTCAGGTGATAGGGGCGTATAGAGCACCGAAAGATAACTTTTCTCTCCTCGAAACACTGTATGATAAAACTTGTACGGGTAATGCTATGAAAAAGAGCATAATAATTGCTGGAGATTTAAACCTCCCCAAGGTAGACTGGTCTGGTGAGTCAACTAGCTGTGGTCAATTTCAGAGCGCTGCAAATAAATTCTTAAGGGAGGGGGGATTTTCCCAAGTAGTTGACTTCCCAACTAGAGACAATAATACCTTAGATGTTTATCTCGTATGGCCTGTAGAGCTGTATATTAACTGTCTGAAAGTACCAGGAATTAGTGACCATTCTGGGGTTGAATTAAATATTAGATATGGTGACATTACAAAATTAGACTCTGATGTAGCAAAAAAGATCATATTCCAGTATCGCAGGGCGGATCAGGGCAAGTTTCAGGGGTATTTGAATGAGCTATTTGTAGGATGGGCATGGGAAGGAAATCACATTAATATCCTGTGGACTAACTTTTTGAAAATTTTAAATAGCGCTGTTGATAAATTTGTCCCATTTAAATTGCTGAAACAGAACCCAGATCCTGAGTATTACACACGAGAAATTAGGAGTCTAAAACGGAAAATTAGGAAATTATACAATAAAAGACATGATAGTGACAAGTATATGTTGAAATTTAAGTCCTTATCAAGAGAGCTCGTCTTAAAAAAGAGGGCTGCTCATGACAGTTATATGCAAGGTTTACTTGGTTCGGGAGGTGATGGGTGGAAATTTTTTTACAGTTATATTAGGTGAAAAAAGGGAAATTCAAATAATTTGTCGATGATAATGTCCGGTGACGGTAAATTAATTACTGAGAAACAGGCCATTGCTAATGAATTAAATGTCTTTTACGGTAGTGTGTTCAATAAATCCAATAGCTGTGTGTTGGACCTTAACGACGAATCAGGGGCTCCCCTGTTCCAAATAAACCAGTCAGCAATTGTAAAGCTAATACAAAAACTACGTTTCAATGTATCAAATGGTCCTGATAATATTGTTAGTGAAGTACTTAAACTAGGAGGTAGGGCCGTGGCACGATACTTGGAGGTGATGTTTAATGTGTCCATAAACAATGCGCAAATCCCAGATGACTGGAAAAGAGCTACGGTAGTCCCAATATTTAAGGGAGGGGGCAGACTTGAATTGGGCAACTACAGGCCGGTTAGCCTTACGTCCATCGTTTGTAAACAGATGGAGCATCTCATTTGTGACTACTTGAGGGAACAGTGGGAAACATTATCATGGTTTAATGATAGGCAACATGGATTTCGGAAAGGTTACTCATGCGAGAGTCAGATGCTATCACTTTTTCAAGACATTAGCGAATCGTTAGACCATGGAGTTTCAGTCGACGCCGTGGTTATAGATTTTGCGAGGACATTTGATGTCGTGCCGTATGACATGCTACTCCATAAATTAGCTTCGATGAAGATTGATAGAAGAGTAATTTTATGGATCCAAGAATTGTTGACGGGTCGTTCCCAGAAAGTGAAAGTCGAAGGCATATTCTCGGATGAAATTACCGTAACGTCGGGTATCCCTCAGGGCAGCGTAATCGGAACTTTGTTATTTTTGGCGTTTATAAAAGACTTACCAAATGGGATTCGCAGTGACTGTCGATTGTTTGCGGATGATTGTGTAATATATCGAAAGATACATGATTCGCAAGACATTGCAGTGCTTCAAGAGGACCTGAACCTGGTCTATAAGTGGGCGATTGTAAATAAAATGAAAATAAACACAAGAAAATGTAGTCTCTTAAAAATAGGAAAAGTGCGAAGGCAGGATTTTCAATATAACATTGGCTCGGAAATACTTGTAGAAGAAGATTCTTGCAAATATTTGGGCGTTCACGTTAGGAATGATATGAAATGGAGTAGCCATGTAGGATGTGTAGTTTCAAAAGCTTACAAATCCCTGCACTTTGTAATGAGGGTATTAAAAGGAAGTAGTACCTCTGCTAATGAATTAGGCTATTTGGTACTTGTAAGACCTATTCTGGAATATGCCTCGGCGGTTTGGGATCCATATCAAGTAGGGCTCATCAATGAGTTGGAAATGGTACAAAGAAAGGCCGCTAGATTTGTGCTCAGTGACTTTAATCCCAGGAGCAGTGTGAGCCGCATGTTAAAGAAACTTGGGTGGGAATCACTGGAGGCTAGGAGGGTGAAATCTAGACTGCGCTATGTACAACACGTATACCAATCAACCATCATGGGGTGAGCTTAGCAAACGATTGGGAAAGCCCACTTACATGGGTAGGAGCGATCATCCTTTCAAAGTTAAGGGCCGACCACAGCGAACAAATTATGGTGAATATTCTTTTGTAAACCATGCCATTGATAACTGGAACTCTCTACCTGCCGTAGTCTTAGAGCCTTTTCCCAAACATATAGGTGTGTTTAAGAAAAGACTGACTATTTGTGTAAATACTCCAGTTTAATTGTTGTATAATTGTTATTGAATTGTTATGTATAATTATTTATTTGTTATGTATATCCTATTTACCACCGGGGGACACACCCCCATTGCAAATAAATTAATGAATGAATGAATGAATGCAGGAGAACTGTAAAACGTGCATAGGTTTTTCACCTAGCAACTTCAAATTTATCGTGCGGGTAGAGGGGTGAATACCAATTATTCATGTCATTCATGTCAAACAAACTTTTTTCTCTTCTTCGCCGTTTCCAAAATAGTGACCATTTTTCAAAATTCATTTTCTTTTGGCCTACACACTTGAAACTTGGTTTCTGCCTAGAGGGCATAGACACCTTTCATTAACTTCAAACAAGCTTTTTTTCTTATCTTCACCGTTTCCAAAATTTTCAAAAATTCAAAAACAAGATTTTTCAAAAAAAATATACGAACACACATTCTTAGCAAAGAGGACGTCATCCCAATGCCAACAACACCTCATTTGTTAAAATCCGACCAGGCGTTCGCGAATTATCGCCAATGTTCGCCAGAAAGTAGGCCTCCATTTTTTTTCGTTCTACACATTTGAATCTTGCTGCCCCCTAGAGGGCATCGGCACCTTTCATTAACGTCAAACAAACTTCTTTCTCATCTTTACCGTTTCCAAAATAATCAAAAATTCAAAAACAAGTACTTTCAATTTTTTTTAACATACCAACACACATTCTCAGCAGAGAGGAGGTCATCCCAACTCCAACAACACTTCGTTTGTTAAAATCCGATCATGAGTTCGGGAGATATCGGCAAAGTTTATATGCAAGTAGGGGGCGACTCAGCTCTGTCACTACCCCACTACTATTTTTGTATTTTTACCCCAGTGACTTGAAATTTATTTTTGGAGTAGAGGGGGTAGGGACCTTTTATTGATGTCAAACAATCTTTTTTAAACGTCCTAGTTTCCGAAATATAGGAATTTCAAAATTGGACTGTTTTCAAAAAAACATGAATAATAAAAAAGTTTTATTGTGGAAAATAAAGTACATAAAGACCATTATTTTATGCTATTGCACAACGTTCTATCATGTTTGGTTTTTAAACTATCGCCTACTTTGAAAAACAAAAATGTCCAAAGAAATTGAAAATTATAACAAGTGGTCCATAGCAAAGCCCTCGTCAGCTCGAGTCCAACGACACTTCATTCGTGAAACTCCGACCATGGGTTCGGGAGTTATCGGCTCGCATTGGGAGTAGTGGTGGGTGGTTTAAACTATCCTTGCCCCCCTACTGATATGACACTTTCGATTTTCTGCTGTTCTCCTGACAGAGAAATGACATCTCTCGTGAACAGTTTTAGTAATTTCATGTTGCATGGATATCGGTACAACTAAAATTTCATGACCTTTACAGAATTTGAAAAGTATGTCTTCTCGAATCATTAAGTCTTTATAAGATCGCTTCTGGCACATCTCTTTGATGGCGTTAAGACCTTCATCTTCTTGTGTTGCTTTCCTCACTCGGACAACCGAAGAATCAGGAACTGCATATAAGACAGGATGGCGACTCAGAGCATCGACATGTCGCATCCTCTTTCCACTTCTGTCTTCGATGGTATATCTGTACTCCTCCAAAATCAAAGCCAATCTCGCAACCCTATGTGTTAGATCTTTCTTATGCATCGTCTTTTGGAAAGCAGCACAATCTGTGTTTATCTTGAAATCTATTCCCAGAAGATACACTCGAAACATCTTCAATGCAAAAATGATGGCTGATACTTCTAGCTCATAACTGTGATAGATTTCCTCTTGTGAGGTTGTCGATTTCCTCATGTAATGTACAGGATGTAGTTGATCATCCTCAGGTGATCTCTGCATCAGCACGGTTCCATATCCAAGCTTCTTTTCATCAGCTTGAAGTTCTCTGATTCTTGGATAAAGCTTCCTTCAATTTCTCAAAGGAAATTCTCTGTTCTGTAGAAAATTGAATTGTTCATCCTTCTTTAGCAAGTTGCTTAAAGGTCTCACAGTTCTCACAGTAACAGAGTGTTCTGGTATGAACTTCCTGAAGTATCCAGTTAAACCAAGGATAGATTGCACGTGTTTCACATTTCTTGGTTCCGGAAATTTCATTAGAGCATTAGTTTTCTTTGATGGTGGATAGAGCCGTCCAACATGTACCTCGTGTCCCAAGAACTCAACCTTCCTCTTCAGTAGATGGCATTTTTCTCTATTCAGTTCAACGCCATAATCTTTAGCTACCTCTAGCACCGTATTCAAGCGGTGAAATTCATCCGTTTCATCTTTAGCTGGAGTTATCAAGTCATCCATTAACATAAGAACTATATCTTGAATCACCAACGATCGGAAGACACAGTTAATGAAACGTTGGAATAATACTGGTGAGTTTCACAAACCAACTGGTGGTTTTCGGAACTGGAATTGACTGGCGTGAGTGACAAAATCGGTATATTTTCTACTTTGAGACCTCACTGGCACATGGAAAAATTCATTTTTTAATTCAAGTGTATTCAATACTCTTGCTCCTTGCAACCTATCTAAGATATCTTCGTTGAGCGGCAATGGGTACCGATCCTTTAGGATGATCTTGTTTATTTTACGTTAGTCAATACACAAACAATGAGAGCCATCTTTCTTACGCACAACCACTACAGGACTAGCGTATTCTGAAGAACTCTGTTCTATGATGACTTCTATTAGCCATTTCTTCACTTGGTCGTCAACAGCATCATTATCTGCAGGTGCATGCCGTCGTGGTCTACTGAAAACGGGATGCTCATCCTTTAGCGTAATTATCAACTTCACTTCCGAACTTTTCGTTTTGGCAGGTTCATAGGAGGAAATCATTTCTTCTAGTTGCTTGTATTTATCCCTTGTATACTCACCTACATCTAATGGCTGCCCTTTATCAACATTGATCTGCATGGTAAATATATCTGATTTTGGCTTTGAAATTCGAATGCCATTTTGATTTATTAATACTTCTCCGTGTTGTAGAACATCACTTCCAATAATTGCCAGCATCTTCATTGTATCACAAATCACAACATAAATGTCAGCCTCAAATGCTTCATCATCAATAAAGACATGGGTGTGGAAGTAGCCTTTAGGTACAACATAATTCTTCCCAGAACATGTAAGGATAAGGTCATTATTTCTTAGTGGAGGAGCTCCTTGATCTGCATAATTGTCTTCATGGATAAAAGTTACGCTGCTTCCTCTATCAACTAAGGCATTTATCGTGATACTAGCAATCCTTAATTTAGTGGTGAGAAGGGGAGGTGAGGTTTCGTTAATGTGTTGACTGCGTTGTCCTTACCTGCCTTACCATTTTTTGTCTTGCACTCCTCTGACTTATAACCAAATTTATTACATTTATAACATTTCAGACTCTTGTCTTTGTGACGGCATCTCGACGATGTATGGCGATGTTCACCGTAGTTGAAACATTTGTGTCCTTTTTGTATTTTTCAACAGCTCCAGCAGTCTTGTCTATCGAAGTAGGTATCTGTGTTCCATCTTTCTTCAAAACCCTTGAGTTCCGTCTTTCACTATGAACTCATAGTCTCGCAGCTTGTCCTTAAAATTCTTGAAATTCTTTGCCTTATACGAAATCAATTTACTTCCTAAGTCGTCTTTTATACCATTGATAATATACTGTATCAGGGAGTCATCATCAACTTCACCTTGATTTGCAATCTCTTCCTTTACAAGCAGGTACCCTTGGAATGCATCTTCTTTCTTCTTCTTCCGCCTAGTCAGTAGTCTAGGTACTTCTCCACTGCTCGTCTTGATATCAAACTCTTCTATTAACGCGGCCTTTAATTTCTTCCATGTAGATAAACCATTTTCACTTTGAATGAATAGGTTTGCTAGGCCAGACAATGTTTTCTTAGCAAATATCAACTTCTGCATGTCGCCCCTTCCCATCACAACAGCTGTTCCATCAAATTCCAAAATCCATTTTCTGACTGGATAATCTCCTTTACCATCAAAGGCGCAAATAGATTCTTCCACATCTCGAAATGTTATCACAAATTTTCGGCCTGAATTTTCCCGTTTTCTTGATGAGGAATGGTCTGTAAGTAGGTCATCTTCTTCATTCTCTTCAGCTGATGTGTCTGTCTTGTATATTACTTTCTTCTGAATTCTAGTGTGCTGACTCGAATTTCTTCTAGTTTTCAGGCGTCAAATGCATTGGACAGCGTATTCATCATCTCTGTCGTCACTTTCTTCATCCTCATCATTGTCATCGTCTTTCTCATCCCCGTTGTACTCGAGGTTTGATAGCAATTCTGATTTAATGACATGTCTACACTAGCTCCTCTTCATCTCGTTCAAACCCCAAACGTAAGCACATTACATACTGTATTCAAATCACGTTCAGCAAAATTGTCAAGGACATTCTTAACCTTATCGTCATATTCTGTGGAACCCTCCGAAAAATGAAATTCTGTGAACACTCGTTATCTTTTACGGTTCTGTCGATCGCCTTCGTTGCTATATATAAACTAATGCAGGTTTGAAACTGCAGACACTGACACAGTGGAAATTGTTTATTCTTTTGAATATCTCCTAACATTTTGATTCGTGATTGCAATTAGCGTATTTACTCAAATCTTACGTCGTTAACTTACACGTAATTTTCAACATTCATCGTAGTTAAACATCGCCGTCATTTACTTTTACAATATACGTCTTCATTCTTCTATAACGTCGTTTATTTAGATAACAATGGCAACGAATTTCAGTTTGGTCTGCATCAGCTTTGATTATTGAATCTTACCGTCACTACAACAAGTAAGACATCTTGGTTACAACTTACGGATCATGCAAATTAATATTGAAGGACATAGTCGATCTAAATGTCAACATCTCTCCCGAATATCCTTGAAAACTATGTGGATGTAGCTGTTATACAGGAAACACATATACTGTAGATAATGAGGAAAATTTAAAATCATGAGTGCGTGTTGCAGGATATGAATTCTTAGGAGCTACATATCACCATACTTACGGCTGTGCTACTTACATTCGCTACAATATTGAAAATGCACATTTGATTTCTGTGGACCCTGAATGTCATCTTTAATGAGAATGTCCTCCATCATCAACATTTTTCAAAATATTTAGACGTTACTCTCGATAGGACTTTGTCCTTCAAGAAGCACTTGCAGAACACTGCATCAAAACTAAGATCACGCAATAACATCTTGCAGAAATAATGTGGAACCACAAGGGGACCTACAGCAACAACATTACGATCTTCTGCTTTAGGACTTGTCTATTCAGCTGCTGAATACTGTGCACCGGTGTGGCTTAACAGTCCACATGTTAGGCAGATTGATTTCCAATTGAATTCGGAGATAAGGATAATATCAGCTCGCATCAGGACCACTCCTCTGTACTGGCTCTCACCTCTAAGTTACATTGCACCACCTGACTCACGTAGACAAAACTCTCTCCTGAGGAACATCAAAAGATACTCTCCACTCCACAGCATCCTATTCATTCTGTCATACCTATAGTAAAGATAAGTCGCTTGAAATCCCGCCGACCACCCATCCTAACAGTGATATCTACAATTAAATAATTTTCAGATTGACAACAAATGGTCTGAGGTATGGAATAATTTACTCCATGAGAAATATAGAAACTTCATTGATCCTTTCAAGAAACCAGCTTGCATGGAATACCACGCCATTCATGGAAATCGCTCAACAGGATTTGAACGAGACATGGGGTCTGCACAGGCAGCTTATACAAGTGGAATATGGCTTCCTCACCTCAGTGCGACTGAGGATTTAAAAGACAGTCCATCGAATATATTGTGAAGGACTGCAGCCTTTGAGCCCATAATGGAACCTGAAAGGCTCTCATGATGCAACGCAGCCTACTCTTGATTGGAGTTCAAATTCAAATACTACTTTGTAAATCTGAACATTTTATCTGATTATGTGTCTCCTCAACAAAATTGATATTAACATTTATTGTTCTTTTAAATGCTAAGGTATATGTTTAATGTGTTCCTTAGCTTGTAATTATTTAGATGTACCATGTTATACGCTAAAAAATTAAACCGTCGTATCACTATTTTGGCACGTTCTTGGTCATCCATTAGTTCTCTATCCCGGAGGAGCCCCCGAATGTGGGATTTTAGGGAGATATTTATTTATTTATTTATTTATTTATTTAAAACATCAAATACTACACAACAGTTGAACTACATTACTCATGAATACAACACAACATTTACTCCGCAAACGTTTCTCTCTTGTTTCTTCTTTTTTTTATTGTCCTCACTCTTCTTGAAACACATGGATATATCCATAAAAGCTATGACTCCAAGTACTCAAACATGACTCTGCACAATATATGAGTAATTTTAAAATATATTTCTGTAAGTGATTGTAATGAATGACGATGCTCTAATTATCTTTTCATTAAGTAGATCTCTGGATCTTGAAAGTTTTATTTGCTACTAGCAGAAGTACCCGTTCTTCGAACGGTGTTCGGTATGAACACCAGACATGATCAATTGAGCTACTGTTGCAATGGTTAGCGGTTTGTCATTCCTTCATAAGTTTATCAGAACGAAGTTAGTTTTCTGGAAATATCACACACACTGTTAATTTAAGGGCCTTAAAATATGATTTTCGGAGTCCCTTTATTGACTCCCGCATGTTATGTCTCACATTAAGAAGCGCAACATATGCTTTGGTCTTCCTTCTAGGATATTTTTTATATTTCGACTATTATAGCATGTATTTTGAGAAGTTTTTCCCTATGTCCACCTTTCTACTGTATGAAAAGTACGGTGAAGAGTTTTATAAATGATGGCGTATTGACTCTCATGGATACCATACCTAATTTTACGTTGCACCAAGCATCCGAACACGAGTTATAGGCGGACATAAAGATACACAGAAAGACAGACAATTCTATTCTCTACAACATATCACCCAGATATCCAAATATGGGTATATCTACCACACAGTATCAAACAAAATTATCCTTACGATGAACCCGTATGTCGACAAAAAAAAAAAAAGATTAGTAAAAATGTGCTCTCAAACTAAATTCACCTATTGTGTACTTCCTGACGTGAAATAGAATTGAAAGCAATGTAGACGAAACGCAATACACGTCACATAAAAACTGATCCTCTACGTTGTGTTAGGTCCCCATACACAGGCAGACCCCTTTCATAAATTATAAAGGCTTGTGGTGCATGAAAATTGAGGTTACTTTGCCTCAAATGGCCCAAATTCCTAAAAGCCGCAAAAAATGCTGACAATTCAGGAATTTTTGAAAATAATGTTGCTGTTTGGAGATATAATAGATGGAGATATAATAGACCTTCATTACTGTATGTCGTAAGTGAAAATTGCGTGAATAAATTCTAGGTTACCCCTTGACCCCCTTAATTGCATTGATGAATTATACAGTCTAAGTTGGTTTCGTGATAACCTTATAGCCTTTTGCAAACTTTCTCAGAAATGTAATAAATGGAGTGACATTGCTTCTTACAGAAATAGATGGAAAATTGTATGTTACCCCTTGAGATAATGTTGTCATGGTTACCGACTTGCATGCCTTCATTAGTTTGTTAAATTAAATTAGTTTTCCGGGAATATTTCAGAAACTGTTGGTTTTAGAGCCTTATAATGTAGTTTTCGAGGACCCTTTAGGGCACTCAAGTTTTCTTTCTGGCACCGAGGGGCTTTGTCTCGTCGTTGTGCACCACAATATAATAATATAATACGGATAGGAATATACTAGACATGCCGTACCACACTCGCAGGTGTAAATCGCGTGAAAAATTTCTAGAGTACCCCTTGACCCCCTGAAGCGTATTATACGTATTGATGAATTTTACAGCTTAATTTGGTTCCGTGATAACCTACTAGCCGTTTGCAATTTTTCACACTAATATAATTAATGGAATGGCATTCCGTCTTACAGCAATAGAGGGACCTCTGAGATTCTGTTGCCATGGTTACCGGCTTGCATTCTTTCATTAGTTCATTAAATGTAATTAGTTTTCTGGGAATATCTCAAAAGCGGTTGGTTGTAGGGCCATAGAAGGCGAGTTTTGTCTCTCACATTGAGGGGCTGAAAATGAGCTCTGTCTCGTCCTTCTACGCGTATTTCAGCATGTATTTTAAGGAGGTAGGCCCCCCTTTAATGAGAGGTACGGAGAAGAGTTACATCAATGATTAGTGTCGTGCCTCTGATGGATATGTGTACCAAATATTACGTTGATAAACCCAGCCGTTCTCGAGTTATAAGGGTACAAAGTTGTCCACAGACAAAAAAAAACAGACAGACAAAAAATTATTTAAGCGTGCATCCATTGTAACATATTGTGGTTACAAACTTCAACCTATGTTAGGTTAAGAAAATGGCGCTTGCTGGGAGTGCTGTCCATTACCCAAAGTTAGAGATATCTAGTTTCTGGCAGTGGGGTGATGGGGGGCCTTGCCAGTGAAGCGTGTTTTCTAAGTTCCTTTTACGATGTTAGTTTTTTTAAATATATATATATAGATTATTCTGTGATTCCTTTGAAGATGGTTAGTTCCATGATAGAGATTATTCTTGATAGTTAGTATCTGTTGTAATTCTTCTATGGAGATTGTTTGGCGAGAGAATGAATTTAGTTATATGTATGAGGGGAGAAGAGATATGCTTGAAAATTATGTTGGTTAGGTCTGAGTATTGTTTGGTGAGAGATTATGAGTGTGGCTGTTTGTGGTGATGTGGAAAAATTGTGAAGTGAAGATAATAAATATTAATAGTAAAACTCCCTTATGGTATTAATTACCACTACCCCCCAAAGTGAGAGGATTCGTACGTTTACATAATGGCACTACAACGTGAGGCACGATCAAGGGAGCAGGATAAAGGAAAATACTTTTATTTTTAATAACAGTGGAATTTGGCCTCATCATGCATAAAAATATTAATAGTATGGATATTATTTCGGTACGTATACTCATGGAGAAACTAGACGAGATAGCAGAATCAAGGCACAAGAAACTAGACGAGGTAATAGAATCAAGGAACAAGAAACTAGACGAGGTAATTGAATCATGGAACAAGAAAATAAAAGAGTTGGCGGAATCAGGGAGCAAACAGGCAGAGTCGGTGAAGGAAGCAATGTATAACAGTGTAGAGTCTGTGAGTGTGGCTGGAGAGGAGGAAGAAGTGGACGAAAAATGTGAAGTATGTTATGCTGGAGTGTTCGAAATAGAAGGGTTGGAAGGCCATCAAGTTCAACAAGATGTGGGGATGCAGGAAAATTATCAAAGAAGTAGGGGGCGTAATAAAGAAGATGGACAAGAGAGAGACCAAGGTGAAGAAGAACAAAGTCAAATGGACGAGGAGGATAAAACTGAGGACAGGGAAGAAGATGGGATAGAGAGCAAGGTAGAAGAGAAAGGAGAAACGGATAACGGAGAGGGTGAAATGGAAGAAAGTAAGAAAATAGGTGATATGGGAGAAATTGAAAAAAAATAAGAATCAGATAAGGTTGGTCATGAGGTGGACAATCTGAGACAGACAAGAAGGAAGAGGAGAAAAATGAAGAATGGAAGAAGAGAGAAACGGTGGAGATGTAAGATTAGGAATACACGGTACGGAATGATATGGTGGATGAAGAAAAAGATGAGATGTAAGATGAAGAAAAAGGAGTTGTTGAATATTATGAAGCAGACAAGAAGGATGAGGAGAAAAATGAAGAGTGGAAGGAGAAAGGATCGGTGGAGATGGAAGATGAGGTGTACAAGGTACGGAATGACATGGCGGATGAAGAGAAAGACGAGATGGAAGTCAGAGGAAGAAAGAAGAATGGAGAAACAGAAGAAAAGGAAGAAGAAAAGGAGACGGGAACGGTGGAGACCGAAGATGAGGAGTACAAGGTACGGAATGACATGGCGGATGAAGAGAAAGACGAGATGGAAGGCAGAGGAAGAAAGAAGAATGGGGAAGAAGGATAAACAGAAGAAAAGGAAGAAGGGAAGGAGACAGGAATGGTGGAGATGGAAGATGAGGAGTCCAAGGTACGGAATGACATGGTGGATGAAGAAAAAGAGGAGATGGAAGGCAGAGGAAGAAAGAAGAATGGAGAAGGAGAAACAGATGAATAGGAAGATCGAAAAATGGAAGAATGAGAAAGAATATGGTATTGCTGAGAATGAAGATGGATATGAGAGGTCCAATGTAGAACTTTTTTTTTTTTCCAGAGTCAACAGAAGATGATAGTGGAATATTTGCTGGAGGTATTTGTTCCCGTATAAGTGTTGACAAATACGACTATTCGAGTGACGGTTACTGCAGATGACGTGTTTCAACTTATTGAGAGATTTGAGAACAGTGGGTTACGGCATTTAGTACTCGATAATGTCAAAAGAGTGTATATCTGAAACTAAGCCCAATTCAGAAGCATGTGATTCGTATCGTGGTCCAGAGAAGAGATATTGTGCCATGTACTTGGACAGGCTCAGAGAGGCAGAGACGTTTCATCTTTGCAGTGTCAATGTGTTGTTGAATGAACTAGGGGACTTGATAGTAGCATCCGATTGATATGAACATAATATTTATGTATAATTTTAGTTGGTGTGTTTGTTAATACTATGTGTATGTGATATGTATAATTTTTATTTGTATAGTTTTTTTTAATATGTAAGGGATTCTCATGTGCTACTCACGCGAGAATAACATACATATTGGGGGGCGAATTGTAGATAGTGTGGTTACAAACTTCAACATATGTTAGGTTAAGAAAATGGCGCTTGCTGGGAGTGCCGTCCATTACCCAAAGTTAGAGATATCTAGTTTCTGGCAGTGGGGGAATGGGGGGGGCTTGCCAGTGAAGCGTGTTTTCTAAGTTCTTTTTAAGATGTTAGTTTGTTTTTTTATATATCTGTAGATCATTCTGTGATTCTTTAGAAGATTGTTAGTTCCTTGATAGAGATTCTTTTTGATAGTTAGTGTCTGTTGTAATTCTTCTATGGATATTGTTTGGCGAGAGATTGAATTTGGTTATATGTATGAGGGGAGAAGAGATATGCTTGAAAATTATGTTGGTTAGGTCTGAGTATTGTTTGGCGAGAGATTATGAGTGTGGCTGCTTGTGGTGATGTAGAAAAATTGTGAAGTGAAGATAATAAATATTAATAGTAAAACTCCCTTATGGTATTAATTACCACTACCCCCCGATGTGAGAGGATTTATACGGTCTCTCTCTGTGGTTAACAGCCGTGAGGCTGGTTGGCAGCAGCTCGCCATTCTTCCCGTCTCTCAGTCTTCCTCTTCAGTTCACAGTATGAGCCACAACCCATATCTTTCAGTATTTGACTCATGTACTCCAGTCTGGGCCTTCCTCTACAATTCTTGCCGTCTACTGTTCCCTCGATTATAAGCTTAATCAGTCCATTGTGTCGCTGTATGTGGCCCACGAGGTGATTCCTTCTTCTTTTTAAATATTTAAGGAAGCATCTTCTCTCTCCCACTCTTCTAAAGACTTCCTCATTTGTGACCATTTCTTTCCAACTGATTTTCATAATCCTTCTATAGCACCAGGTGTCAAATGCTAGTAGTCTTTTCCTCTCTCTCTCTCCTATTGTCCAAGATTCGCTGCCATATAGCGCGACGCTCCATACATAGGTCTTCAACATTTGTTTCCTCACATCAAGACTTATGTTCCTTGCAGTAAATAGGTTCTTCTTTTTATAGAAAGCGTTCTTGGCTTGGACAATCCTACTTAATATCTCTCTGCTGCTTCTTCCATCATTCGTTATTTTACTTCCCAGATAATTGAACTCATTCACTTCTTGTATCTTTTCATTTCTTAACTCTATTGATGTCTGGTTTTCTCCATGTCTACTGCAGACCAAAATTTTTGTTTTATTTGTATTTATTCTCATATTAAATTCTTCCTCCTTTATTTTGTCCATCTTGCTCAGGATCTTTTGTAAGTCTTCTTCACTTTCTGCAATTAGCGCTATGTCATCAGCAAACCTTATCATGTCAACTTTTTCTCCATGAATATTCACTCCTGTGGCAAATTGTTCTCTGACTTGGTCGATGGCCTTTTGTACATATATATTGAATAGGTATGGGGAAAGGGAACAACCCTGCCGTACACCCTTTCTGATGTGTGCTGTTTCTTCCTTGCTACCACAACAAACTATTCCAATTTCTTGCTTATAGATATTGTAGATGAGTCTTCTGTCTCTAAAGTTGATACCTGTTTGATGAAGAATGCTGAATAGAACATTCCAGTTCACATTGTCAAACGCCTTTTCAAGGTCGACGAACGCTAAGAAAGTAGGTTTGCCTTTCTTCATCTGCTTCTCTATCACTTGCCTCAATGGTAAGATTGCTTCTCTTGTTCCTACTCCTTTCCTAAAACCAAATTGATCATCAGATAGGTTTTCATCTAAGTGTTTTTCTATTCTCTTCATAATAATTCTGGTGACTATTTTTGATGCATGACACACCAGACTCAATGTTCTGTATTGTTTACATGACCTTGCATTTGATTTTTTAGGTATAGGTAATATTATGCATTTCACAAAGTCTTCAGGCAATTCTCCAGTCTTGTAAATAGTACATATTAAGTTGTACAGTTCCTTTTTAACTTGTCACCTGATTGTTTCAATAGTTCTCCTGGTATATTATCAACTCCAAGAGCTTTCTTTCCTTTGAGGTCCTGCAACGCCTTCTCAAACTCTTCCTCCATAATAGGTGCCCCCAAGTCTTCCTCTGTTATTTAATCTTCTTTCTCAATGGGCAAGTTAACACAGTTTCCACTGTATAGTTGTTCCAAATATTCTTTCCATCTTTTCACTATCATTTCGTCATCATATATTAACTTCCCATCTTTGTCCGCAATGCTCATTGCTTTTGGCTTCCTTGTTTCAAAGAACCTTTTAATATCTTAATAGGCCATATCTATTTGTCCAGATTTCATGTTGTTATTTATGCCTGCACAGATTTCCATTAAATGCTGTTCCTTGTCTTCTTTTGCCCTCTGATTTATCTTGTTTCTTAAGGTTTTGTATTTTTGCTTTTCATTCTCATCATTTCAGTTTTTATACTGTCTTCTTTCCTTTATCATATCCACAACTTCTTGACTTATCCACTCTTTCCTATTTTCTTTTTCTTTTTTCCTAAATCAGTTTCTGTTGAGTCTAAAATGCTCTTCTTTATTTTGATCCACTTCTCTTCTACTGCCAAGTGTTCTTCAATGTCTCTTACGTTATTGTTTGTTTCATCCATATAGAGTATTTGAGTGGACTCATCTTTAAGCTTAGAAATATCCCAATGTTTATTTTCTTTCTTCTTTAATCTTTTGAACTTTAATTCACAGCGTATGACGACTGGGTTATGGTCGCTGCCGACATCAGCTCCAGGGTAACTTCTACTATCTTTCACCTGGTTCTTAAATCTTTCCTTTACTAATATGTAGTCTATCTGGGCCCTTCTTAGGTCTCCCGGAGCTTTCCAAGTGTATCTCCTCCTTGGATGGTGTTGGAATATAGTATATTCGTTAAAACTAATTTATGCTGTATACAAAACTCGACAAGTCTCGCCTCTCTCATTTCTTCTCCCCAATCCGTATTTACCAACAACATTTCCTTCAGTTCCTTCTCCGACAATTGCATTCCAGTCACCAAGTAAAATAAGGTTTTCTTCCCCCTTTATTTTAGCTATAAGTTCACTTAGATCTTCATACCATTTCTCTACCTCTTCATCAACCTCTTGTGTTGTCGGCATATAAACTTGGACTATCACAGTATCCTTTGGTTTAGTTTCGATCCGTACTAAAATTAATCGTTCATTATATTGAACGAATCCCTTTACTCTGTTTCCTAGTTCTTTATGCAATATAATGCCTACTCCACCATATCCTGGTTTATTATTTGCGGTACCAGAATGAATTATCCTATAATTTCCACTCCAAAAGTCTCCTGCATGTGGCCATCTCATTTCTGCTATACCCAATACATGTAAATCCATCCTTTCCATATCCATGATCAAGTTCTTTAACTTTCCAGTCTAGAGTAATGTCCGTACATTCCAGGTACCGATTCTTCTCTGCTTATTTCTTAAATTGGCTTCTTTATCTGTCCCCCTCCGGAGATCCGAGTGGGGGATTATTTTACCTCCGGAAAAATTTACTGTAGAAGCTAACATCATCTTGAGCTGCTGATACTTGGGATATCCTAATAGATCTTTAATGAAGTGGTTTCCCTTTGCCTTCTTCATCCTATGCCGTTGGCCAACTAGTGGCTCATCCGCCTTTAGGGGAAGTTTCCTGCCCCAAGGGCTTGAGAGAGCCCTGGACCTCTACCCGCTCATCCGCTCTCTGAGGAGACCGTTGGCACTTGGTAGAATGGACTCCTTATTCCTGGAGTCACTCGGTGGGACATAATAATAAAGGATATATATTTAAAAAAAGCTTCATATAAAATGTTCTATCAATACAAAAGATAATGCAAAGGTAGGAATCACCAGCTACATAATCTAAAATGGTTATTGATTGATTGATTGTCGGTACGTTGATGAATAACTAAATGTTACGACGTAAGTCTCATTCTTTAAAATGCCGTCATACATAGAGTCCGAGGGTATCCCCCATTGTCTTGCTGATATACATGGTAAATAATCCTCTACTTCACCAAAACTGGAGTATTGAAAAAAAATGCTTGGATTAATTTGAACTGTAACTTTATTAATTGGGCACTTTGTCTTGTAGGAAGATAAACCCCAGTCTGTGTGGTGTTTATACTTATCGAACGAAGCACTAGGATCTTTTTAACCTACTTTAGAGACGAAGTTATCTAGCAGAGTAGAAATTAATGTCACAAGACAAGCAAGAGAATTGGATGGGGGTACGCAGCAGAGAGGGTGGGAAATGATGCACCCTTGTCTCTATACGTATATTCATTTAGTAAAGTGCTTTCTCCCAACCCCTGGCACAATAGGTCACATCCTATATTAAATTATCCCTATCACCCTGCAGACCCCAGCAACTTCAACTTCTTACACGTATTAATACATTACATCACACGAGCAAATTGGTTTTAAAAGTTTTCCTATCTTTTTATAGCGTATTTTCTTGCCCTCGCCCTATGAAATGTTAGAGAACACTTTTAATAGTTATCGACAGCGGCGAGAAGCCCTGCTCACGTAGCATATGTGAAGCTAAGTTTGCTCGGAAAGATCAATTTAAACTGCAAATGTCCTTGCATACTGTTGAGAAGCCTTTTTCATGTAGCATATGTGAAGCCAAGTTTATACGGTCACACCATCATAAAACAGTCTGAAACGCGTAAATAACACAAATTTCCGTAGAAATTCAGAAGAAACAAACTTTCATTTATATATAGAGAGATATACTGCACCGCTCGGCGTTGACCGTGTTTTGTAGGTTTTACTCGCTAACCGTTGTAGATACACGAAAAGTGATAAGGACCTATCAGATAGAAAATCAAATTTTAAAGCTCGTATGTGCCATCAAAAATTTGCTATTTCTTAGCGTTCTCTTTTCATTTGAAATTAAAATATGAAATTTTGAAACCAAAGGGTGTAGTGACGTCATTGAAATGGTCGCCATTTTTAAATAGTGCAAAATATGGAAATCAAAAGTAGCCTATGTTTAAACCTGGTAAATCAGCTACATCCATGCAAAATTTCATTTCAATCGGACCAGTGGCTCTTGCGTGATTGAGTAACAGACGAGACGACAGACATCTCATTCTTATATATTAGTATGAATTTCAGATAATTCATTAGAATTTATAGCAGAATTCATTAGAATTTATACCAATGATTCCAGGGTAATGTGTCCAAATACTTCGAATCCTGTTGAGGGGAATATTTATGCATTATGTAATAGTGGAGGACATTCGACACCAACTGCATATGGAAAAAAGAATAAAATGGAAATATACAAGACCAACCAGCTTATCGACAGCGGCGAGAAGCCCTGCTCACGTAGCATATGTGAAGCTAAGTTTGTTCAGGGAGGACACTTGAAGTCTCACATGTTAACGCATACTGGTCATAAACCTTATGCATGCAGCATATGTGAAGCCAAGTATGCTCGGAAAGATCAATTAAAATTGCACATGTCACTGCATACTGGTGAGAGGCCTTTTTCATGTAGCATATGTGAAGCCAAGTTTGTCCATGGAGGCCAATTGAAATCTCACATGATAAAGCATACTGGTGATAAGCCTTATTTATGCAGCATATGTGAAGCCAAGTTTGCACGAAAAGGGCAATTGAAGCCGCACATGCGCATGCACACTGGTGAGAAGCCTTATTCATGTGGCATATGTGAAGCCAAGTTTTTTCAGGGCGGAGATTTGAAGTGTCACATGTTAAAGCATACTGGTCATAAACCTTATTCATGCAGCATATGTGAAGCCAAGTATGCTCGGAAAGATCAATTAAAATTGCACATGTCCCTGCATACTGGTGAGAGGCCTTTTTCATGTGGCATATGTGAAGCCAAGTTTGTTAATGGAGGACAATTGAAATCTCACATGATAAAGCATACTGGAGACAAGCCTTATTCATGCAGCATATGTGAAGCCAAGTTTGTTCATGGAGGACAATTGAAATCTCACATGATAAAGCATACTGGTGATAAGCCTTATTTATGCAACATGTGTGAAGCCAAGTTTGCCCGAAAAGGGCAATTGAAGCCGCACATGCGCATGCACACTGGTGAGAAGCCTTATTCATGTGGCATATGTGAAACCAAGTTTTCTCAGGGAGGACATTTGAAGTCTCACATGTTAACGCATACTGGTCTTAAACCTTATTCATGCAGCATATGTGAAGCCAAGTATGCTCGGAAAGATCAATTAAAATTGCACATGTCCCTGCATACTGGTGAGAGGCCTTTTTCATGTAGCATATGTGAAGCCAAGTTTGTTCATGGAGGACAATTGAAATCTCACATGATAAAGCATACTGGTGACAAGCCTTATTCATGCAGCATATGTGAAGCCAAGTTTACTCTGAAAAGGCAATTGAAGCCGCACATGTCCTTGCATAGTGGTGAATAGCCTTTTTCATGTAGCATATGTGAAGCCAAGTTTGCTCAGAGAGGAAGTTTGAAATCTCACATGATAAAGCATACTGATGATAAGCCTTTCTCATGCAGCATATGTAAGACCAAGTTTTTTCGGTTATTTCAATTGAAGTCTCACATGGTTACGCATACTAGTAACAAGCCGTATTCATGCAGCATATGTGAAGCCAAGTTTGCCCGGAAAGGGCAATTGATGCCGCACATGTTATTCCATACTGGTGAGAAGCCTTTCTCATGTAGCATATGTGAAGCCAAGTTTGCTCAAAAAGTAAATTTGAAATTCCACCTGATATCGCATACCGGTGACAAACGTTATTCATGTAGCATATGTGAAGCCAAGTTTGCTCTGGGAGGACATTTGAAGGCTCATATGTTAACGCATACTGGTGATATGCCTTATTCATGCAACATATGTCAAACCAATTTTGCTCGGAAAGGGCAATTGAAGCCGCATATGTTAAAGCATACCAGCCAGAGGCCTTAGACATGAAATATATGTGTAGCCAAGTCTTCACGGAAGCAACAATTGAATTTGCACATGTTATTGCATACTGATGAGAAGCTTTTTCGTGTGGCATATGTGGAGCCAAGTTAACTCTGAAGGATCAATTGAAGCCGCACATGTTTTTGCCTTTTTCACGTTGCATATGTGAAGCCAAGTTTGCTCAGGGAGGACATTTGAAATCTCACATGTTACAGCATACTGGTGACAAGCATTATTCGTGCAGTATAT
Source organism: Meconema thalassinum (assembly GCA_946902985.2). NCBI lineage: Eukaryota > Metazoa > Arthropoda > Insecta > Orthoptera > Tettigoniidae > Meconema > Meconema thalassinum. Next base: position 55,817 of record CAMPQE020000168.1, on the reverse strand, counting down.
GTGAAGCCAAGGTTGCTCGGAAAGAACAATTGACGTCTCACATGTTAACGCATACTGGCATCTCGCCTTTTTTCATGTGACATGTGAAGCAGTGTTTGGCCGGAAACAACATTAAAGATCGCACTTGTTAACGTATACCGGCCAGATGCCTTAGACATGCACTATATATGTAGCCAAGTATTCTGGGACAAATCGTTTAAATGGACCCGGAATGCCCTATCCTTACAATGCTAAATTATGAATGTTTGATATCCTTTTTTTATAAACTACCCAAGTCAGACGTACGAAATTTTTATGTGTTTAAGATATTTACCTATATTTGTTCTTCAAATGCAGATAACTGAAATTGTGCCTTAGATTTAATAAATATATTTTTTATTTCAAGTGTGAGAAAATATATACATATTACAGAACTTTACGTTATTTAAGTTGACTATGAATTTTAAACCGGGCGATTGGAGAATTTCAGTATGCATAGAACTCTTGAAGGAACAAATTGTGAAAGTTTGAAGTTCCTACATGTGATGGAAGTTGAGAAAAGGTACATTAAGTAATAAAAAAGTAAACATACGGGAAAACAGCGCCCTAAATTAGAAACACAAAATAAGCCTGCCCCGTAACTTGGGTCATCTTCCTCCTCTTCAAATTGGTCCAGCAGTTTTCTTTTGACAGCTCTATGTCCTTTTCTGCCTTCCTTGGTAAATTCTTGGAACTTTCGGTTAGCATTTCGGAGTTTTTCCTTGACACATCGTAGCATTGTATCAACAGTTCGACACCCAACTCCCAATCCCAAGTTTTCCTAAACCTTACATCTTGTTACATTCCCTTCATTGAATTTTGCTATAGCATTAAATACTCCAAAGTGTAGGGTATATACACCCATTAACACTGTCTTGGGAATCCGAATTCAGATTACATTGTTTACACTCTCCTTTGGATTTTGTGTCCGGCCGTGTAGACATTTTATCAGCAGATTAGGGTGTGCTAAGTCCCTAAAAACTGGCTTTATTATTTCCATCACAGCAAGAGGCAGACTGTGTGGATGGTTTTACTGTTTCCCAGTTAGCAAGCCACTATTATACAGGGTCATTATCTATGTGCGCCCCAAAAAACACGGCAAACTAAGCCGGCCGTGACTGGCGCAAATCGCGGCTGCGCGTGCCCAGTTCAGCCGGTGCTTGGTGCGCTCGGCTGACTCATATCGTTAGTTCACACGCAATTTGTCATACATATGGACGTGTATCTGCAAAGCTTATGCGTTAGTGTTGCAATTTTAGTGAGTATTATGATTACCGTGATTGTTGGTCATGCCTAGACACCAATTCACATTGCGCGAACGTGTGTATATCAATAATTCGTATATGAAAAACAGAAAATCTTGTTCTGTAACGATACGAAAATTTCGAATCAAGTTTCCTGGAAGACCTGCGCCTAATGCCAGTGCAATTAGGAGGCTCGCTAAACGATTCAAGGAAACCGGCTCCGTAAATAATAAAAGAGTTGACAAACATGCTTTGATCAGAAGATGTCAGGTGGGTGTTACAAGAGAGGGAGGACATTTTTAGCATAGCCTACGAACACTGTGAGTACACATTATTGAACATGTTTGTTAAAACTGTGAAAGTGCGCGCCAACCACCGGGTATGTGCGCCCGCGATCTGTGCCAGTCACAGCCGGCTTAGCTTGCCGTGTTTATCTGGGCGCACATTGATCATGAGCCTGTATTTGCACCAGCTTTCAGGACCTACCGTACACAATCCATGGTGATATCGGTAATAGTTACGGAGATATAGAATGCCATGATGACTACCAGCTGACTACTTGTTTTGCATGATATATTTTAAAAATAAAATAAAAAAACTTTCATTTATCATACAAAAATGATTTCTATGTCATTTTAAAGCCCAGATTCCAAAGTTAATTTCAGATTTAAAAATATAAATTTTATATTTTTTATCCTATATTGCCTTTCCGCGTCCCATTAAAGTCTCACATGTTAACGCATACCGGCAAATAACCTTATTCGTTTAGCAAATGTGAAGGCATCTTAACTCAAAAAGGGCATTTGAGATCTCACCTGCTAACGCATACCGGCGAGTAGCCAAACTCATGTAGCACATGCGAGGTTAAATTTGCTGGTATAGGGCTTACGAAGACTCACTTGTCATCGCATGTCTGTAAGATGCATACTTATATAGCCATGCGAAGAAATATTTCCCACAAAGGAAATTAGATAAAACAGATGTGAAGGAGCGTTTGCTCCGGTACGGCCAATGTCCCATAAATCATTTCGTTACGTTTTAACATTTAAACTGGTCAATTTAAAGCATACTATACCAATATAACAAACGGATAGCAAATAATTGTAATATGATCATATATAACATATTTAATTGGCACCAGTTTAATACAATTAATTGTTGTCTACCGTATTGTTAAGTTCCGTGGGTAAAATTATAAATTAATTTTTTCTCTTCCAAAATCTGATATTTATTCACCAGCCTTTCTAATACAATCGCTACATTTCATGTCTTCACAGAGTCTCTACAATCACACACCACCACAGCCGACTCGACCCGTCTCTTCCCTTCATCTTCCACTGCCTTGACAATCTCGTCTTTTGTGTTTCCTCACTCCATCGCTTAAAGCGCTGCTTAGACTCGTAGCAGTATGATAAAAACTGCCGTATGAAATGTGCATATCGCAGGTTCATTCTGGCTCCGTTTCGGTAAACTAATTAGTATAAACACGATAATGTTCCGCCTGATCAATACTTTTATTAAAAATGATCACTGTTTGGCCATTAGTGGGACATGTTTTGAGGTCTAATTTTTAGTTTTGTCCCCTTTATCTGCCGGTAGAAAAGAATCTTTAGATCTTTACATTTGTATGGCGCTTATTTAGCTAAGTTGGCCTGGCTCGCTTCATAGATTTTAGAACAGTTTATAATAATTAGTTTATCAAAACCGAATCAGAATGTACCTTTTAAGTTCCAAAATCTATGAAGCGAGTGAGGCTAACATAGCTAAAAAGCACGATACAAATTTAAAGATCTAATGATTCTTTCATATCGGCTGATGAAGGGGCCAAAACTAATAATTAGGCCTCGAAGCATGTCCCACTAATGACTACACAGTGATCATATTTAATAAAAGTAATGATCAGGCGGAACGTTTAACTTGTTTATACTAATGGTCGTTTCTGTTGCGAATTTACACTAATTACTCTTTTAGGAGACACTTGTCTCTGGAATATTAGAGAAAGGCCAACCCTGTACTACTTATTTCATAAGTTGAATGCCTGAAAACAAAACTACAATTCAAAATAATAATGAAAATAATCACGGACGAATCATTGCCAATGAAAATCAAATGGAGTTTCGTGGACCGGAAGTGTTCTGTGCATAAGCTTCGGTGCCATTTTAACTCGCGGAGGCCCTATGTGGGAAATCAATACCGGTATTTATCGCAGAGTTGGTTGAATTTAAAAAATATTAAGTTTTTACGGCCAGAAGCCATATTCATGTAGCATATGCGAATGCAAATAGGTCACAGAAGAGTATTTAAGAGTCACATTTGAATGTTTAATTCATGTTTTAAATACAATAAGAACACTCAGAATCTAGAGGTCTAGTTTAGCAAAAACATTAAAATAAGCTACGGTATTTTAGCACTCGTTCCGAAAGTTGAAAAATTAAAAGACTCGTAAAAGATCAGACTGTGTGTTTTGAAGAGCACTATCTTCTTGTTCTTTGGTTGTTTGTGCTACCTATAGACAACTGTGCTTGTGATTTAGCTGTTGTTTGCCACTTCTGATGTCTTAAGTGGATTGTTTGGCGACTGCATTTTTGCTGAAACCTTGAGCTTTTCTATTGGACCAGTAATCGTTCATTCTCTTACTGAACTATGTCTTAGGTTCCTCGGACCATTTCCTGGACGCGTTGTGGTGAACTTCTGTAATGGATGTGAGGAAAGGCCTGGTGTTTATAGAGTTCGCAATTTGGTTTGTACAATCATCTTTCATCTGGGAAGATCCTCGGTCCCACTATTTACCGCTAGAATTTCCTTTCCTGTACCGCGAGGGCCCTTAGAGGGGTCTCCTTAGTTAGAAGCAGGCACTCAACTGCGTTGAGGATTGATTGATTACTGGATTATGTCTTAGTTTGACATTCATCGACAGAGGTTTCGAGGCGTAAAGTTTTCTGCAACAATCGTTTGCCCTGTGTATTTTGATCCTGCTTATTTCGAGAGCCATTATCTCACTGAGATCTGAGATCCATTCTCCAAGGTATTTTACTGCTTTCACTCTCCTGATATGGTTAGTATCACTGAATCTCATGGTTTTAGGGGCTTCTTGAATATTGGTAATGAACTATGTCTTTCCGATATTGATAAACAGACCCGTTTTCGCCGCTATTGAGTACAGAGTTTGGTGTTGTGTGGTGGCCTCTTGCATGTCGTTTGCCAGCAAGGTCAGGTCGTCAGCGAAGGCTAGGCAAGGGAACCTTGGGTTATTTGCTTTGGTACCCATCCTTAATCCGGTGTCGACTGGTAGGTTTCTGGTCCTTTCCCTGACATTTTTTCCAGATCACAGTTAAATGATGAGCAAGACATACCATCGCCTTGTCTCACCCCTGTTTTGATAGGGAAAATCTCTGAGAGCTATCCTCGAAACTTTACTCAGGAAGTAGTATTACAAAGGGTTGATTGTACCAAAGTCATGATTTTGTCGTTAAGTACCAGTTCTCCAAGGATTCCGAGGAGAGTGGTTCTATCCACAGAGTCGTATTCCTTCTGGACGTCTACGAAGGTATCTACCCACTTTCTGGCTCGTTTCTTGCTGGTCTTAAGCTTTTGTGTTTGATCAGTACACGACCTTGATGATCTGAAACCAACTTCGTATTCTCCTATCTTTGTCTAATTGTCTCGTTACATGCCGTTCTAAGATCTTGGATAATAACTTATAAGTGACTGCTAAGAATGATTTACTTCTGTAATTTGCAGGTTCTGTTTTGTTCCCTTTCTTGAGGTTTGGGTGAATAACGGCTGACGTCCAGTCATCTGGGAGCCTCTCACATGTCGATATGTCCAGGATCACAGCGTAGATACGTCTGATGGATTGTTCTCCGGCTAGTTTTAGCATTTCTGCTTTTATCTCATCTTCCCCAGACGCTTTATTGTTCTTGAGGATTTTTGTGATCTCTTCGACCTCTTCATATGTTTTAGGAAGGATGTAATCGGTGTGAGGCTTAGTGGGTTCCCTAACAGGGAATCGTTCGGCAGGTTCTTCGGCATTTAGGAGTGTCTGGAAGTAGTCAGCTAGGGTTTTAGAAGATTCAATATCGTTGAGGCACAGTAATCCGTCTGCTCTCTGGATATGTAAGTTAGGGAGCGCAAACTATGTCGTCTGCTGTTTGAGGCCGTTATATAGGTCTCTAGAGTTGTTCCCCTGAAAATTCTCTTCTGCTTGCTTGATCAGTTCATTGTGGTGCTTCCTCTTTGCCCCTCTAATGATGCTGGACTGGTCTTCCCGTGCGTAATAAGGTCGTGCAAATTGGCTTCATTCTTATTCTAGTTCCATTTGATCCACGCCAGTCGTCTGGCCTCTATTGCCTCATCGCATATGCTGGACCAGCATGGGTACTTATTTCCCTTAGGCCTTCTAGGGATTGTCTCCTGGGTTGTTAATATTATGGCGTTTCTAAGGGGGGCCCACCTTTTAGAGGTCTTATTCGTATTACTATGATACTATAGTTCAGTCTTTCTTGGCAGATTTTGCTGTCATTTTTAAGTTCAGTAGTAACAAATCTTCATGCTCTTCACTGGCATACCATTGGCCTTTTTAGCGGCTTCAGGTTCATCGTAACCAGGGATAGGTAGTGATCAGAGTCGATGTTGGCTCCCCTTAGCATTCGTGATGTCACAGTGGTGTTGTCTGTCTATGTGCTCAATCTGGAACTCACCGAGCATGCTGTTTGGGCTGCGCCACGTCATGGCCTTCCCGGGTAGATGTTTGAAGGCCGTGGACATCAAGAGTTGTCCGTACTTTGTGCACAGACTGAATGAGCGTTCCCCATTCTTGTTGGTTCTTTTTTGAGTATATCTTCCGACAATTTTCCGGTATTTATGTAATTTCCCAATTTGGGCGTTGAAATCTCGTAGCAGTATAACCGTGTGGTGAAGCGGTATTTATCTAGGGTTTCTTCAAGGGTATCCCAGTACTGGTCTGTGTTCTCTGGGTTTTCCCTAATAGAGTCGTTAGTAGGAACATGGAAGTTAACCAGGGAGTATCCCCCATTGTTTCATTTGATGGCTAGAACTGAGGTCCTGTCGTTAGTTGAAAATAAGCCAGGAACACTTTAAATCCAACTGTGGTGTACTGCGAAGCTGGTTCCCAGAAAGGGTACGTTGTCCATAACTCTCTTACCTGGCTTGTGGTTATATATCTTGTATCCTCCATAGCATCTTCATCTGGGAACTCAATCTATTGTAGGGCTGCTATAAAGATGTCCTTTTCATTCAGGGTTCAGGTGTGTATTTACGTTTCGCGGTCTTTATCCAGGAATTTATATTAATCTTAGCTAAATATGTGATGTTCCTTTTATGTTCCAACTGAGTCACACGAAGGTATAGGTGTTGGCTCCCCAGAACCTTTATACGCTGTTCGTATAAATGATTCCTAATTTTTATTCATCTTCATTTGAAACTACTGCCAGCCAAGTACAGAAGCCAGACAGATATTGTGAAATTGTAGGGATTTACTGGCGACGAGTGGAGCGGATATGGTATTTGAGAATGCAAAGGATTGAGCCTATTAGGAATTATTTGCAGAGTGACCAGCGCTTACCGTCCAGTTAGCGACAGGTGCAGGAAGAAGGCAGCATTGGCGTGGGCTTGACTCATGCTGATACTATTTTTCATTGTCTTCAAGTGTCAAGTAAAGGATGGATGCAGGAAATATAGAGAAGAAGCGAGTTTTTGGCCACGCCTTGTGGGAGGTGTCACTCAAGAAAACTGTGATGTTAGCATTTGGAAGAGCCAATGAGGAACGAGGACGCATCGTTTGGCACTGAGAGAGCTTGATGACACAGTCCACTTGGATTGAGCGGGAATTAATTATTGGATTATTCTGCGATAGATCTTAGAGAACTATGGCTTAATCTTGAACTTTGAACTAATACGGTCAGAATGATATGTGTCGCATGCCAGTATTCCTATTATTTTAGAAATTGATTTTCGAGCTTCCCTTCCTTGCAATTTTAGCCAGAACCATTTAAATAGTGATCTGTGTGATGATGAAGTTACACCATTTTGAGGTGTCGTGGGTGACACTTGTTACTTTGTGTGTCGTTGGACACTTTGATACTTAAACTATTTTTGAGTCAGACATTATAATATTGAATTGGGTGCGTGCAGCTAGTTGCATCAGTTTCTGTAAAGCCTGTGACTTAGGTGGTTTATCAAAACTACATATCTAGGACCAGTATCTTCGCATATTTTGCTACAGGACTCTTTGGTGAAGTTAGTAGCCAAATTAGCAAATTTAGCTAGATGTTTAGCGTGTGTAATCTAATAACATTCTTTATTCAGCATCAAGATGGCAACCCAGAACCTGGAAGGAAGTTCGAACCAGTATTGCTTTGCTCTGGAGATGTCCGGGATGAGCTAAGCGCATTCTGAGGAGGGACGTCGGGTGACGTGAACTGATGGCTGCCTGCAGAAAGGATTGAGTACAAAATAAAATTTATTTTATTTGACAAATCGGTTATGGTTTAATGGGATTAATCTTGTAAATATTATTGCTTTGTGTGTGTTAAATGTAGAATCATATTTTTGTTTGTTTACTGACACAATTTTAATGCATGGGGCAGCGTGACTTTTTGTTATAATGTAAATTTTATTATGATTTTATTGTTATGATTCAAGTGTACGGGCCTATCACGCGCTCCGTGTGCGTGAATGCTTGCGTAATAGTAGCTGAGTAACACAATTTGGGAGCTAACGTCATGGCAAGAGTGGAACTGAGTTAATTTAGTTTTGTGGGAAATCAATTGTTAAGAGTAGATTTATAATTACTCAGGCTAATTAATATTGTAAATTGCGAAGTTGCAATACTATGCGAGAAGCCGTCTGCTTGTTCGAGTGTTAATGTTTCTATTTAATTTCTGGAGTGTCCCAGGACACGAACTTACGGAACTCTGGTTAAGCGCAGACCTGGGTGAATTAGTGATTTGTCAGTCCAAGCTTTATTGTGTGTCTTATGTGTGATAATTGGATACTGCTCGCGGAAGGTGTAATAGGCACGGTCCGTCATGCCGCGATCCATGTTTCTGCATTCTAACCCTGAGGGGTAAGTGTATGAAATACATATTTGGTTCTTGCAACTCGAGTGAATTGGCGAGATTTTGTGATTTGTGTATGCGTTTTCAGATTGGCCACGTAACGGGATCTGACTGCTAGGTCGCATGTTATATTTTGTTGTTGTGACACATGTTTGGGACTTGACTGAAACAGATGTTGTTACGTGGAAGAGAGGGGAGAACCTCCAGGCGGGCTAAATACGAGATAAGAGCGAGCCATGCTCATTAGCGAGGCGGACATTGGTCCTGTTCCTCTTGTTAATGTTTTGATTTTAGAAAAGCCTGATTAATTGTAAGCAATTTGAATATGTAAATGGGAGCTGTCCACGTTATGATGTTAATTTCCTAGTGTTGAATTAGTATTGCTTTGCTGTTATCTAAAATATCAGTCTGTTTAGGCATATTGTTGTTGCTTTGATTTGTTTATGTTTTCGTTTAATGACCCCGGACGGCAATATTTTTACTCGTCGCGCTGTACTCAATTAGCCTTGTGAGCATTTGTGCCTGTTCTGGCAAGCTGCGTTTTGTTTGATTCGTGCTCCTGCACCTGATGTGATCTTGCTGGAGATCATTGTAATTTAGTATTTTATTAAGGGTAGCGTTTGTCAGTATTTTAGTGTAACTGTACAGCCATTCTTTTAATGTATGTGCATTAGCCGTAATTGCGGTTTGCAGTTCGGGGGTTCGCGACCAACACGGCTGTTCCAGTTGCAAGCGAACTTGCGTCAAAAGTAGGCAATTCCTTCTAAAGTCAGTAAACGCGCGCACACACATTAATCAGACCAGTTAACTTTCCTTATCCACAGTTCATTTGAGAATTGAGCAGATTCATACCATTTATATTTTCATGTTGAGTTGAGTTTATGTGGGAGTTAAGCTCAGGGATGAGTTTGATTGCTATTGTGTTCATATCATGTTTTTTATTCAGTCATAAAATTTTGTTTATTTTACCCTGTTTCACTCATTTATAGTTTATAGTTTAGTTTATGATCCTTGAGACTAATGAAGCAAGTTGTTTTGTATTGAGCTCTAAGTAAGAAGTAGCCAAGGACTGAACGCGACGCCGGAGAGAGAATCTTGTTAAAACGCTGCTACTTTCAAGGGTACACTACATGCCCCATCATGAGCGGGGTTGGAAAGGTTACCACCTGGGGTGACATCTATATTAGTTTTTATTTCATGTTTAACAGTTTATCACACACGTGTGTAGGATTGTTTAGCCGAAGGAAATGGGTTTTTGACTATCAAGGTTGTAAGCCTTGAAGCCCCTCGCACGAATCGGCTCACCGACCCAGCTTCCCACTGGGATTGGTTACCTATCATTCCACTGGGTTGCTCAGCTTAACAGTGGTACCTCTTGTAGGTTATGCGCTGGGGTTGGTGTGAAAGTGGATATCTTATTTAAGAATAAAAGTTTGCATATTACTTCCGGCCTGAGGGAGGTACACCTTTCGCATGACAATTTCTACTCAGTTAATAAAATGTATATCTCATAAACTATATGTTACTAATATATAAAACTTTGCAGGATTATCAAACACAGTTCACTCATTATTATGCACTAAACACATTTTATAATATGTAGTCATGCATTATTATACCATCAAACTTTCAATTCTTTTTGTACAGTTAGATTTCGTTTACATGATAAGTATCCCACAATTTAAAATATTTAGATGAAAGTTGTTTTGGTCAGTTGGTAACATTTACGGCCACAAGATACACCAAAATAGTTGATATACATAATCAGGATTATGTTAACATATTCTTAATCGAAATGTACATTTATTTACTGTAATTTTTAGGGTAAAATATATTCTCTTAAACGGGAAGTATGCTTAATTCACAACATATTTTGGCGTATGCTTTTTATGTTAGTACAATACACAATCATGAAAAATTTCATTGAGGTATCTTGCATAGTATTTGAGTTATCATGTAAACGCTGTGTGAAAATAATGTTTTCGGGAAACAAGCTTCAAACTTACCTAAGGGTAGAATTTAGAGAGGCAACTTAAGTGACAGCTACTAACATTTAGCGGCATATCTCTGGTGGTATTGATGGTATTTGTATTTTGTTTTCACCAAATGAAAGATAAAAAGTTGCCTTCAAATAATCTCATATGCATATACATATAAAAGTATGTTTGCTTGTTCGTCTTTTATGCTTTCATAAACCATTTATCCGATTGCGATCAAATTTTCGTGAGTTGTTGTGCACACATTCGATATCGTTATGGGCATAGTTAATCCAATGTACAATAGACTGCGCGCGAGAAGTTTAAACAATTGCGTGTTGGCGATGCGATCATATAAAATTCATCCGATTGAGATCAAATTTTTGTGAGTTGTTATGAACAGTCCCGGGAAATGTATAGGCGTAGTAAAACCAATTTACAATAGATGGCGCGCGAGTTGCTTCAACAAAATTGCGTGCGTTTGTTTCAAGAAAGTCCCACATGCGTTCATATACCATTCATCCCATTTCGATGAAACTTGGGTGAGATGTTCTTTACACTTCAGGTAAGGTTTCTGGCTTAGTATTCCACTTAGCAATAGGTAGCGCACGAGTAAATTTAACAAATGAGTGACGACGCGCGATGCGTTTCAACAAAGTCCCGTATGCCTTCATATACTATACGTCTGATAGCGATGAAACTTCGGTGAGATGTTGTGTACTCTTGAGGGAAGGTTTCTGGCTTAGTAAATCCACATTACAATAGGTATCGCACAAGTAGATTAAACAAATGAGTGACGACGCGCGAAGTGTTACAACATAGTCCCGTATGCGTTCATATACCATTCGTCCGATAGCGACTAATCTTGGGTGAGTTGTTGTGTACACTCCAGGGAAAGTTCTAGGCTTAGTAAGTCCATTTTACAATAGGTAGAGCACAAGAAGATTCAACAAATGAGCGAATACGCGCGAAGCGTTTCAACAAAGTCCCGTATGCGTTCATATGCCATTCGTCCGATAGCGATGAAACTTGGGTGAGATGTTGTGTACACCACAGGGAAGGTTTCTGGCTTAGTAAATCCACTTTGCAATAGGTATCGCACAAGTAGATTCAACAAATGAGCGACAGCACGTGAATCGTTTAAAAAAAAAGTACCGTTTGCGTTCATATATCATTCATCCGATTGCTATGAAACTTTTGTGAATTGTTGTGCAAACTCCAGGAAAGGTTTCTGACTTAGTAAATCCTTTTTACAATAGGTAGCGCACGAGTGGATTCAACAAATGTGTAACGGCGCGCGTATCGTTTAATAAAATCCGTATGCGTCCATATACTATTCATGCGATTGCAATGAAATTTTGTGAAATGTTGTTTCAAATCCCATGAAGATTTCTGATTTAGTAAATCCGTTTTACAATTGGTAGCGCACGAGTAGATTCAACTAATGAGCGACAGCGCCTGAATCGTTTCAACCAAGTCCCGTATGCGTTCATATACCATTCATCCGATTGTGATAAAACTTTAGTGAGTTGAGTACAGTCCTGCAAAGGTGTATGAATTAGTAAATCCGTTTTTCAATGGGTGGCGCACAAGTAGATTCAACAAATGAGTGACGGCGCGCGAATTGTAAAAACAAAATCCCGTATGCGTTCATATGCCATTCATCCGATTTCAATGAAACTTTGATAAGTTGTCGTGTACCCGCCAGGGAAGGTTCATGAATTAGTAAATCCATTTTACTATAGGTAGAGTACGAGTATATTCAACAAATGTGTAACGGCGCTCGAATCGTTTCGACAAAGTCCCGTTTGCGTTCATATGCCATTCATTTCATTGCGATGAATTTTTTTTGAGTTGTTGAGCACACTCCCGTGATTTTTTGAGATAGTAAATCAATTTTACAATAGTTTAGAGGTGGTTAACGGAAAAAGAAAAAAATATTGGTAATCCAAAAGCACTTCATCAAACAAAGTTACAACGCCAACACTTTCTTTGATTGGCATGTCAACGCATGCTGGAGTAAGCTAGATTTTTATAAAAATTAACTTTTTTTTTTTTGGAACCTGAATGGTGTGCCTCCCCCTTTAATTATATTTTGAAAGAAATGCTAAAAACGCTTGTTTTTAAATTGGAACTTGAATGAAATTAAATTTTGATAGATTTATTTCTTAATTCATTATCTGATTTTTTTGGTTAGCAGCTTTTTGAGCTTCTAAGAAAACAAGAAGGTATTTTGATTTGACAGAAACTAGAGGTCGTTTTGATAGATTTAAGCCACAAAGGATGTACTGTAGTCTTACTGTTGGTGTGCATGACTTGCCAGTCAAAACGGAAGTGGATATTTCGATTTTTATTTGACCATGTATGGGTCAACACCAGCACTCCTAGTGATAGATTTAGTGAACTACATACGACAAAAGATTTGGTCTAACTCTTGATTTCCATTACTTGTCAGTTCAGTGTGTGTTATCAAGCCGCCAACACGTAAGAGGCGTTTGGTGAAAACACAACATTTTCGGAAGTAGAATAATAAAATTAAAGAGCAGAAGGTAGTAAGAATCAGCGACGAACTTGGAACGGGTCGGCAACGAGATGAAGACGTTGTAATCATTAAACGATCAACAACTACAAATCTACTTCAAAAGAACGCAAACATCGCCAACAGAAGACGAGGACAGACGATTCTCTTATCGTTTCGCTCAAACAACGCATGATCATCAAGCGTAAGACCACATTCTTTGTAGTATGTAGTTCACAAAATTGATCCAAAATTAAGCATTTTTTCTTTTTATGTCCCAAAATGTTAATTCCCAAGTCATGTTTTCAACAGTAAGTTCCCAGTCTGAAGGGTTAGTTAGTTAGTTAGTTATTGTTTTTTTAAGGGGAGGAACTACAAGGTCATCTGCCCCTCTGTCTGAAGGGTAGGAAGCCATATACATGTAGATCAAAGAACATTATTGACAAATGGAATGTTGATGACATTTTAGTATATCATATATTCAAAAGTCACCTCCGTTGTGTAGTGGCCAGCGTGCTTAGCTGCCATCCCGGAGGTCGAAGGTACTGGCTCTGCCACAGAATTTGAAAAGTGGTATGAGGTCTTGAGCGGGGTCTACTCAGCCTCAGGTGGTCCAAATGAGTAGAGGGGGTTCGATTCCCACCCCAGCCATCCTCGAAGTGGTTTTCCGTGGTTTCCCTGTTCGTCTTCGAGCAAATTTATTTATCGTATGGCTTTTAGTTCCGGGAGTGTCCGAGGACATGTTCGGTCAGTGGGTGTCAACCAGATAGGGATTATTTGGCACCATCGGTGTAGTAGCGCGGCCAGTCGTATGGAGCGCTGTATATCGTCTTGCCAACATATGCATGATACACGTTGTAATTAAATTTCAAACATATCCCTATATTTAGTCGATAAATATACACAATTCCTTGCAATTATCTTGCTCACAGACGGTAATTACGGCACTTATCATTAAATAAACATTATTTTTGTCGGTTGGCGGCATTGCCTTCCTGCACACTACTTCTGTTCTGTTCAAACATGGCGGTGTATTTACATTTTCTGTACATTACAGCAATATTTCTTCCCCAGAGTTTTCGATTGATTTCGCCTTAAATAGGGGCCGATAACCTAGATGTTAGGCACCTTACAGCAACAATTATCAATATCAATCGCCTTAAATACATGTGTTTCTTGATATTCTGTGAAAAAGAAGTGCCGTAATCTTGGCGTTTTCAATTGGATGTAACCTGTAAACCAGTACCGGTATTTCCATTTCTGTTGTAAGTACCGATAATGCATTATGTATTATTCAATTGATTTCTTAAGAGAGTGCTGATATTATCGGTAGGATTCTTATGAGAGCCATGCATTATTATTTGTGGACTTCCGTAGTCGTAGAAAGCTAGATTTAATTACTTTAATTTAATTATTTTTTGTTAGATTTTGTATTTCATGGTTTCTGTACCTCATTCTGTATATTTTGTATGTAGGTTATGGGAAAACATCACTCAGAATCTTGTGTTCTTGGCTGCAAAAGTAGAGGTTGGAGATACGCTCCTTTCATCGCTTCTCAGTTGATGACTCAAGGTATGTATCGATAATTAGGCTATTCTGTAATTATTTAGTCAGATTCCTTTGATGGCACTTTTTAAATTAAATTTAAAGTGATGATCCTCACGTCCTACATGGAGTAATCGCCACTGGGAGGGAGTATGGAAAAACAACGCTCAGGACAGCTTCTGTCAGTGCGGGGAATCAAATCTCCAACATCCAGAGTTGCTGCAGCCCCCCATTGGGGGCGCTATGCTCCCAGTTTATATCTTGGTTTAGAGTTCCCACATTTCTATGCTCACGGCAGTGTCCACATGAAAACTCCACAAACAATTCGATCTTGAAAAGGAAGCGTGCTAAAGCTTGAAATTGTGACGCATCTTGTTCTGCCCCTCGCTCTGAGCACTATACCACTATTGTGTGTTCAGAAACAGTTAGCAATGCTGTGATCATCCTACAGTCAGCTCTCAGCTGTAACTGTTTAAAAAGAAAAATAATTGTTTTGTAAAATAGTCTTTGGGACTACCTTGCGCACCCTCTCGATAACCTCTATCTCGCTGTCATTGGCAGTACTTGTAACTACTGTAGTTCTACATCTCAGCCCTAGATGGGTGAAGTGTGACCTTCACCGCCCGGAGTAGAATGCACTGTTTTATTAATTCATTCATTAATTTTGTACACTTGAATTAATCCTACAGCATGTGGGCTGTAACATGTAGGCCTACAATGACTACGATGCGACTAACATAACCCAATCAATTTGTAAGCGACTTGAAGTGTTCGAAACTTGTAATTACTGTCTAATTAGGTCTACTCACTCGGCCAATATGACAACTGCCATGTTTTAAGTATTTTTTTTAGTAAGATCTCTTGATCCAAAACCTTGACTTAATGAAGCTAGTTATTTTTATTGGATAATGTGTGTATGCCTAATATGTGGTTCAATTTTCTTTTTTGTGTGGGGTGAGGTATTGAACCCATGTACCATTGGCTCAAAAGGGGTCGAATCCATGTATTTGGGGAAGGAATGAAAGAAACATACAGTTTCTAATGTAACATAGAGAAATTTCAAGCCAGGATTCTAGCCTAACTTTGTGCAAGCAACGAGGACCAGGTGTTCAGGAGATGAGATCATGCCTCTTGACTCCTTGAGAGGAGCGGGTCATGGATATTAATATAACGAGTGGAAAATTTTTACTGTGAGACAGAGAAGCGTGACTCGGAAATCCCGCTTAGCTTGCAGGAAAACGGCAACAACGCCGACGTGCCAGAAGAAGAATTTTTAAATTTAACCCATTTGCAGGAATAAAAATAAGTAAATAATCACTGGACTGTGAATCATTCCGGATTAGAGATTTTTGTGTAAAGAAAAACCTAGTAATAATTGCCCAGGAAAAAAACTGCAAACGCAGTATACGTCATCGGGGATTCACTGATACCATAGGAGTGGGGAATATTAAAAATGAACAGCAACACCCACGCAGCTGAAGACTACAAATTAATTAATATCTCAGAATTGCACGATCGATTCTTATGCGCAATGAGATTATTTGACGTTTGGAAGACGAGCTTTCTGGAGATATAATTTTTATAATTGTACGACAATTAGTTAAAAAGTTGGTCACGAAAAGGACTAGGATTTTATCTTTTTGTGATTAAAGAGTATAAAACTCCTGGCAGAGCCAGACCAAACATGCAGTTATTCCGACAGTCCGTGAGGGGGCGTCACTCTGTATCACACCGAATGCAGTATTCCGACAGTCCGAGAGGGGGCGTCACTCTGCTTCATCAGACATCGAATTCCGATAGCCCAGGGGGGCGTCACGCTGAAACACACCGAAGACAGTATACCAGCATTCCTTGAGGGGAAAAACGCTGTATCACACCGCATAGAAAATATCCGACAACCACGGGCGTCGCGGTATCAATAACTTGCGTGCCTCCATAAGGAGTTGTAAAGAAGTAAAATTACAGTATCGCCGTGTTGAAAAAAATTAGGAAAATCCTAGTTACAGGATTTAGGTCCGACAGTATAAAAGTTTACAGTGAAAAGTTCATAAAATACAGTCAGAGCAGGCTGCGAACTTAGGACTCAGGGCGATAGGTCTTTAAGTAAACGACCAAAAGTATCATAGCGTACGGAAGTACCGTAACGGCGAGATAAACAGTTTATCTAATTTAAAGAACCCAAGCAGGGACAGAGAAAATAAGGTTCGTAAGTATTCTAGAAGATTAGAAGTGCGAGAACCGAATAAGCAAAGAGGAAGACAGGAAACTAATAGACATCGTTTCAAGAAAGCAGACGAACTATTCAAAAGCACTAAGACGCAAGAAGTATTAGTTGCTAAAATTCCGTAGGTCACCGATAAATTATCGAGGGGACCGTGAACAGAACAGACTTTCGCTAAGATCAATAAATAGGATCTAAAAGGGGAGCCGTTCGTGTCAGAGAAATAGCAGATCGTCAAGAACGGGATTCGAAGGAGTGCTATTGCAGGGAGGAAGTAGATGAATCGAGACTTTCACATTCAGAGAGGATAGGAAGCCGACATTACTAAATTTCACCCTTGGAGACGGGAGATCAAGAGGTCACGTGTGATAGGCTTAGATAGCGGTCTAGTGATCAAAAATTGTGAAGTGTAAATATATCAAGATTTTGTGTTATAAGTAATATATTTTTAGTGTTTTATTGTGTGTTCTAAACGGATACACAAGTGTATTTAAAATGTTATTAGTGTTAAATGTATACGTGTTAAATATGTGTCAAGAGATGTCTGTACATACAATGAATTTGTACACGATGGAGTAAGTTAAAAACGTGGGCCAAAAATGACGCATCGCACGAGGAGAAGGGTCAAGAAACGACCTTAAACATGTGAGTAAAGATTTTCATTATGTTTTGGTGTCGGGGAAGTGATTGTGTACAAATCCACCGGAGTTTTTGAGTAAAAGGGATGTTTCTAAATAACTAAATACAGAATAAGAACGCGGTCTGAACAAAAATAGAAGTTTGAGAAATTATAAATAATTATGTGAAAGAATAAATCCTGTAGAGGAAATGTATGAATAAAATGTCAGTGTATTTGACGAATGTTATAAAAGCAAGCGTATTAATAATAATTATCATAATATAAAGTAAATATACATAAAGATTAAACTGAATAATATGAAAGTAAGAGCGTTGGAGCCTTAATAGAAGTATAAGACATGATATTAATGCATGTTATTAAAATAAAGCAATTATTGTCAAAGGAAAAGATTAATATAAAAATTGAGATATGTATCAATTGTTAATATGGAATTTATCAGTTCTTTGGAAGACGCTAGGCTTAAAAATAATGTATAGCGCAATGGAGCGCAATTAAAATAAAATGTCACGCTAGGAACGCGTAAAAGTTAAAAGTACTTGGTAAATTACTTATGAAGGGTAGTTGATTGCAGTGAATTGAGATATGTTGTAAGTCCTCCAATAGTGACATAGATCACGAGGCCATGTGTGTGTTTATATTAAAAAGGGAGCAAATGTATGGTATTATTGAGCGTAGGTCATGTAGGCTACGGCTGACCCTAAATCGCATTTTGTATAAGTCCTCCAATGTGGGAATGGTTCCCGAGGCATGTTAAGAGATTCGTACCGAGAATCCTCTTGTTGTTGAAGCCCCTAATTATTCGTCGTAAAATGTGTATTACTCTTCCCTATCAATGAGGACCCTTTATAATTAATAAATGCCAAGGTTACGAAAGTGGTTTATGAGCCAAATAATATTGTTGAAAAGAAATAAGAGAAGTTAAATGCCAGGTCTCTCCATAGAACTGAAAAGAAAGGGAGGTTTGTTTTAAAAGCATGGAAGAGAGCTCCAACCGTAGGCTAGACAGGGAGCCACCCTCCCAGCCATAAATCTCGCTCGAGTATAACAGCCTGACCTTCATAGCATAAGGGTTGGTGGAGGCCGTCTGTAAGAAGGAATGAATACATCGTGAGTGTTTTAAAGTTGTTAATGACCCGGGAAGTGAACCGAGGTCCTTGTAGATGAAATTACCGCTTGCAAGTTCAGATCGTAGTTTTCTTATGTGACAATGGTCTTTTTAGACAAATAAATAAATAACAATCCCTATTGTAACGTTGTATGGAAGTAGGATTCCACGAGTTAAATGAAGGTAACTAGATTCCGGGAGTAATCATAGTTTTCGACTTTGTCAAGTAATCTTTATAACTCTGGAGTACACAAGTGTTTTCCCGATCACTGTGGTGAATTTGTAGAACTTGAGAGGGATGGTAAATGCTGAAAATATGTGAAGTGCCCAAATATTTAAGTAAAGAATTAACATGTACTTTAAATGTAATTATGCATTTGTTTCGATGATAAGAAAATATAAAAACAGTATTTGAGGTGTACAAGAAGAATGACACCATTATTATTGGAAAATATCGAGCCAAAGGAGCTCATAGTTATATGGAACTTTAAGATAGATACTTTATGGAAGTAAAAATAATTATGAATTATTGGTTTTAAAGTAAACCATGTGTTTTAAAACAATATTTGTTTAATTTTTATATTATTCCTTGTTCATTTGACACAAGTAGAAGATTATTGGTCAGTAATTTAATTGTTTTATTGTTTGTTGCGCCATAATTTTGGTTAATTAAATGTTTTAAAATAGGAGTTGATTTTGTTGTTATTTTTGCAAGTGTATCCTCTATTTAATCCAAAATGTGTAAGTCACAGAGTGGGAGAACATACTACAACCCCGAAAATCCCGAATTGAGCAATGCTGGCATACTGTGATTTGCATATTTCTTGCTGAAAGGGCACATGGGGGTATATAAAGTAATGTGCTTGGATTAATAACTAGAGGAACACTTAAGACGGTCATTTCATGCAAAGTAAAGTAATGTTAGGAATAGCTACAACGTATAATGTTAACTGACCGCATGGGTCCCTAGAAACTTACACCGAGCAGCCCTGGATTCAAACAACCCCCTACCGAACATTTCATGGCGCCCAGTACGCAGGGCTGAGCTTTCCTAGGGAAAACCCGAGTTTTCTCGAAAAATCATTTTTTTAATGGTTTTTCGAAATTTTGAATTTTAAATACTTCCATAAAAGTTTTTGATTTTGAATTAAGATATCAAAAGGGTACGTTGTAGTAAATACCCGTACCAAAATAAATTTTTAAAGAAATTGGGACACAATGGTTCAGTTACCATCTTTCAAGCATGTTTTAGCGATGTGGCATGAGTAGCCCACTGTATTCTAATAAGATGGCATTGAGTGAGGAGATGCAACGGCTCTTGGATGCCATGAACAATAAATTGGAAACCATGAACAATACATTGGGTCTCCAAAAGGATGAAAATAAAGAAGAGTTCAAATCCCTAAATGAGAGTTTGAGTAAGTTGGATAGCCAACAGAGTGAAAATAAAAGGGATTTAGGATCCATAAATGAGAGTTTGAATAAGTTGGACAGCCAACAGGAGGAAAATAACCAAAAGTTAGGATCCATGAATCAAAGTTTAGAGTCACTAAAAACTAATAGTGATAGCATGGGAACTAAATTAGAAGCTATCGAAACTAACTGTGTAAAAATGAACAATGAAGTGAAGGCGGAAATTGAGGAAATGAAAAAGGGGTCAAATGGACTCCGAGAGAGTATAGAAAAACAATAAATAACAAATTTCAAGGTTTTGACACTGAGTTTGGGACTAAGTTAGCTGAGTTAAAAAAGGAAAATAAAGGATTTCATTCAGGATTACAAGTCCAAATAAATACTTTGATGGACAGTATAGGAGAGTCCCAAACTAAATGTCAAGAAAATTTTGGAAATTTGAATAAAAGTTTGAGTTCCATGGAAACTAAATTAAGTAATATGGAAAAAAAAAGGGTGATGATTGTGAAAAGAAACTTGTAACCCAGATCCAAGGTGTGCAGGAAAAATTAGAAGCTCAGATAAAATCGAACAAGAGTATTTGTGAAACATCCCGGGATGAGATAAAAGAATGTTTTAAGATATTAGGAGACGAATTTAAAGGGGTAAAGAACCAAGTAGGAAAACTTAAGGAGAAAGTAGGAACCCTCGAGAACAAAATCGGTGTAGTTCAGACCGAAGTAAATGATATGAGAATTCAGAATCAGGAAGATGCGAAGAATAGGAGAGAGCAATTTGATCATTTTACCGGGCAGGTAGATGAGAACTTAAAGAAGCACGAGGAGAAAATAGATAAAAGATTAGGTCTATACGAGGAGCATCTCCAGAGCGAAAGAAAACAACGAGAGGAAGAAAATAAGGAAAGTACCCAGAAGATAGATGAAATAAGTCAGGGTATTAATGATGTTCAGGAAACCATCGGAACATTAAAGGTCCAAGTAGAAAAAACCAGTACCGAAGTAAATCAGGTCAAAAATGAATTGACGATAGTGTCTATGAGCCAAGGGAAAACTGAGGAAAAGCTTGCGGGAATTAAAGTAGATATGGTCAAAGGACAAAGAGAAATGGAGAAGAAAATAAAGGAAATACGAGAAGACCTCGATACCATAGGGGACGTAAAGCCAGAAATTATAACAGAACAGATCATGGTCATCAAGAAAGAGGTAGAAGAACTCTTAAATGAAATCAGGGATAGCTTCAGGGATGAGAAATTCCAACTCAAACGAGAACTGGAAATCAGTAAGAAAAACCAGGAAAGAATTCAAAATGAATTAGGATCACGGTTGGAAAGGACTGAACACAAGAATAGTCAAATGGAAATTCAACTCATGGCTAATGAGGAAAGTGCCCGAAGAGAAAGGAAATTAGAATTTGAGAATCAGGAGGAGTTTCCAAAGACAGGATGGGTAGATTCCCATGAACAAGGCACCGATACAGATAGGGACTTAGGAGGGGAGAGCCCTTATAAGAACCCAGGATATCCGATGGCGATGTCAACCCCGTACACGAATCAGGCAAATGGCCAGATAATAAACATCATTAAGTCGAATGAGGACAGACCGGTAAAGTTTACGGGTAATAACATGTCAATTACTCCAAAATACTGGTTAAAGGAAGTCGCAGAGTACTTAAACGAAATGAAAGTTCCTCAGGATCAGAGACTGAGAGCAATTGAGAAACTGTTGGCAGGTTATTGTCTCACTTGGTTCAGAAGATTCAGGTACACCTTTGATACGGTGGAAGGCTTTAGAGAAGCCTTTTTAAAACGATATTGGGCACCAGACGTCCAAGAGAATTTGAGGCTAGATCTGTACTCTAGGAAGTACAGCACAAATGCACCAACCAAGTACTCAGAATTTTTCACCGCTCAGTTGTGTAAATTCAGGGAACTTGACATTGCTCCAGCTGAGAACGACCTGTGTGCCGCCATTGCAAGACAACTTCCATATGAGATTCAGAGGCTGTTAATCTCATCCAAAGCCAGAAGTGCTGTGGAAGTGGAGAGTGTATTACGTCAATTAGATATGACGACTTCGCACGTTACTCCCAGGCATCAAAGACAGACTGAACAGGTACATATGGCCAGCAGTCAGGAAGACAGAGAGAAACCATCGACCAGAAATCAGTCCACTAGTACTGACACTCAGGGACTGGGTCGAGAGTATGGGCACCAGGAGCCTAGAGGAATACAGCCATACTACAGAGGAGGATATCGAGGAAGAAATCCTAGGAATACGGGTTATAGGCAACAAGAGAGCCGACCCTATAACAATAACCATCAGAGGCAAGAAAATCGAAAGAAATGGGAGAATTATCCCAGAAGGAACGTAAGGCCAGAGGATAGGGATGATGAATATCGGGCCGAAATAGAAGAGAGATATCAGGAAAGTCTTCGTTATATGAACGAACGACCAGACGAACCTGAAAGGCAAAAAGTCCGTTGGAGTGAGGCAATAAAGAACCGGAAATCACCCGACCGACTAGACGGAGCTCAAAGCTTGGAACTACAAGCTCAATTAAAGAATGAGGGAAAAGGAAGCCCTCAGGATAAAAAAAAACTTCAAATTTAAATCGTCAGAAGTGGAAACATACCAGGAGCTGGGAGGAGGTAGAAATTGTGAATTGGATAGCGAGACCAGATGAGCTAATTAACGAAGAGGTGGAAGGAATCCCACCTATAAAAAGAGAATTACCCATAATTATGCTAAGGATAGAAGGATTACTGGTCAGGGCATTAATTGATACCGGATCCACAATAAGTTTAATTACGCAAACCCTTCTAAATGAATTGGAAACAAGAGGCCGCGTATTAAAGATTCCCACATCAAGTGTAAAGATTAAGGGGATTATCCCTGAAAAATCTTTAACATGCAAATTTCAGGTATACATCGATCTGATCATGGGTAACGCTGAAATTTCGCAATGCTTTTTGCTGGTAAATCAATTACCGTATAATGTCATATAGGGTATTGATTTTATCCGTGAGAACAAGGTCATCATAGACCTAGCGCAAAATTGCATTAGAATCCAAAGAGAGGATGTGGATGAACAAAACATTAACCTACTGGAACAGGATGCGAAAATAGGAGAACAGGTATGGCATGTGGAAGAAGTAACTGAGGAAGGTTATAAGGACATAGAAAAGATATTTGAAGTCCTGAACATAGAACTCGAAGATAATTTGGAAAATGAGTTCGAGACCAACCTGTCAGGAAAAGTAGAGGAAGCTAAAGTTAACCTCGAAAATAAGGAACAATTAAAAGAATTATTATTAAATTTTAGGGACGTATTTGATTCCAAGCCAGGGAAGATTGGAAATTTTAAATACGCGTTCCAAGTTAATGATTGGGCACCGTTCAGACAAAAACCATACCCGGTTGCGGAAAAACATTACCCACAAACGAAGAAAACACTGCAGGAGATGATGAATGCAGGTGTTATAGAAAAGATGGCGACACCATATGTTAGTCCATTAGTGATTGTGAGTAAACCGGATGGCTCAGTAAGGGTGTGTCTAGATGCCAGAAATGTAAATGCAAAAATCATACCAGAAAATGATTCGGCACCACCCATAAAAGAAATACTGAGGAAATTCAAAGGCAAGAAGATTTTTACAAATATTGACATGACTTCTTCGTATCATCATCTCGAACTGGAAGATAAAACCAGCCTGTTAACTGGATTTCAGTTCGACCAACAAACATACTGCTTCAGGAGATGTCCGTTTGGATTGAAGACCGCAGGATCTGCCTTAATAAGAGCGCTTGATCGAAACCTGTCAGAGGAAGTGAAAGATTGCACTATCCGTTATGTGGATGATATTTTGCTTACCTCGGAGAACATTGAGGAACATTTAGAAAAGTTGAAGAAATTATTGGAAGACCTAAGAAGGGCTGATTTTAAAATCAATTTAAAGAAGTCAAATTTTTGTCAAAGACAAGTAACATTTTTAGGGCATGTGATTGACAAGGATGGTGTTAAACCAAATCCATGCAAATTAGAATCGATAAGAGATTTTCCAAGGCCTTTGAAGGTGAAGAACGTTCGCCAGTTTTTGGGATTGATTGGATTTTTCTCAGGACATTGTCCATCATACACAAAACCTGTTGCACCACTACAGGACCTTCTGAAGAAGGGGGGCAAGTGGAAATGGACGGAGGAAACAAAAAGCATTTGTGGAGGCCAAGAAAATGCTCTTAAACTATGTGAAGCTAGGATATCCTGATTTTAATCCGAGATTTATCATTCAAACAGATGCATCCCAGATTGGAATAGGGGCAATGCTATATCAGGAAAACCCGGATAACCCGGATAACCCGGATAACCCGGATAAGAAAAATTATCTAGCTTTCACAAGTCGGAGACTGAAACCACACGAGAAAAATTATACGATCAGCGAAATCGAGCTGTTAGCGATATTGCACGCGCTGCAATTTTGGCGAAAGATCGTATATGGGTTTCAAGTCACTTTAAGGACGGATCATAAAGCCTTAACCTTTATGATGAAGACTGATTTATCCAGTCAAAGGTTGATGCGTTGGGCTTTATACATTCAACAGTTTGATGTCAAGATAGAATACTGCCCAGGAAAAGAAAATATAGTTCCAGACTATTTAAGTAGACAGCCAGAGTCCACAGAAGAGGAAGTAATGGCTATTGATTTGGAAGACAGGGATCAGCGTACTCTAAAAGAGTTAAGAAGCATTAGTCAACGGCAACGTGAGGATCCATGGATGAACATACTCATATCTTTCCTTGAGGGAAGTTTGATAAGGGGAACACCGGCGTACACGGAAGCTAATAAAATAGCTCAAGACTACACATTGTATAATGGATTATTATATAAGTTTGTGGACTCTGACCATACACGATTAAGGATTGTTGTACCTGCAATTTTGCAGAGGAAAATAGTATGGTTAGCCCATAGATCGTTCGGACATATGGGAGTCGACAAAACAGTCTCGATGCTGAAAGAAGCATTTGTATGGCCGAGACTGAGAGAAACTGTAAAGGACACGCTAAAGACATGTGATCTATGTCAAAGGATCAAACCAAATGCATTTCTGATGAGACAAAAGCCTATACCATTGTTGCCCGAGAGGCCAGGTCAAATCATCTCTATTGATAATTTCGGACCTTTGCCCAAAGCAAGAAGAGGAAATCGACACATAATGGTGGCTATGGATGTCTTCACAAAAATGGTTGTCCTTGCTCCCATACAGAAGACTAGTACCAAACAGGTGTTAAAACGACTCAAAGAAAAAGTGATACCGATTCTGGGAAAACCTGAGAATGTGTTGTCGGATCACGGTAGTTGTTTCACCAGTGTAGAGTTCAGACAAGAATTAGAAAGACTTGGAATACGTCAGATTTTGTCAAGTATTCGCCATCCTGAGGCAAATCCTGTAGAAAGAGTGATGAGGGAGACGGCCAAGTATTGTAGAATATACTGTGCCGAAGAAAATTGGAAGTGGATAGATATCTTGGATATTATCAAATTTTGTATAAACAATACAATTCATGAATCTACGGGAGAGATACCAATAACGTTACATCGGAATGAGCAACCAGAAAGACCTTGGAGTCTGGTAATTCCTAGGCCAGCTGACGCTCAGCCGGGAAGAGATGTACGTATTAGAAGAGCCTTTGAGCATCTAAAAGCTCAAGCCGACAGGAGGCAAAGAAGAAATAGGCATAAGAGGTATCATCGGCCACTACTAGCAGGGGAAATGGTGTTAGTAAAAAGACCAGCCATTTCGGGTCCAGGGAACCGCGTGTACAAAAAGTTCCAGAAAATGTACCACGGACCGTATCAAATAATCAGAGATTTGAGAAATAATGCCTATAGAATTCGGCACTGTGAAACGAATCACGAAGTGACCATGAATTCAGCGAATTTGAAAGTATATTACCCTCCCGAAGACTTCGATGAAGCCAATGAACAAGCCCTGGTTATGGAACAATTTAGAGATGAGGAATCCACTTTTGATAGAGACGAGAATAAAGAAGAAAAAGGAAACAGAGCTCAAGCATTCGAGTGCGAATGCGAATTGGAGAAATTATATTGGGAAATCAAAGAAATAATTGATTTTGTTGAAGAAGAAAATTTCAATTTAAGAAAGGAGAATGATGAAATTAGGAAACGGGTAGGGATAGACCACACCCGTAAAGAAGAATGAGGTTCTGGAGACTTGAAGTCCAGACAAATAAAGGAAAAGGAAAGAAAGGGTAGGGACAGAGCGTACCCAACCTACACAATTACCGGATATGACTTTAAAGAAATAAAAGAAACAGAAGGTACGGATAACGTTATGATGGCTTCGACGAATAAAGAAAAATAAGATTTTTATGAATAATTGAAATAAATTTCCTCAAAATTTTTCGAAAATTTATTTACCTAAGGAGGGGAGAGATGTACCCATGTACCATTGGCTCAAAAGGGGTCGAATCCATGTATTTGGGGAAGGAATGAAAGAAACATACAGTTTCTAATGTAACATAGAGAAATTTCAAGCCAGGATTCTAGCCTAACGTTGTGCAAGCAACGAGGACTAGGTGTTCAGGAGATGAGATCATGCCTCTTGACTCCTTGAGAGGAGCGGGTCATGGATATTAATAGATCGAGTGGAAAATTTTTACTGTGAGACAGATAAGCGTGACTCGGAAATCCCGCTTAGCTTGCCGGAAAACGGCAACACCGCCGACGTGCCAGAAGAAGAATAATTAAATTTAACCCACTTGCAGGAATAAAAATAAGTAAATAATCACTGGACTGTGAATCATTCCGGATTAGAGATTTTTGTGTAAAGAAAAACCTTGTAATAATTGCCCAGGAAAAAACTGCAAACGCTGTATACGTCATCGGGGATTCACTGATACCATAGGAGTGGGGAATATTAAAAATGAACAGCAACACCCACGCAGCTGAAGACTACAAATTAATTAATATCTCAGAATTGCACGATCGATTCTTATGCGCAATGAGATTATTTGACGTTTGGAAGACGAGCTTTCTGGAGATATAATTTTTATAATTGTACGACAATTAGTTAAAAAGTTGGTCACGAAAAGGACTAGGATTTTATCTTTTTGTGATTAAAGAGTATAAAACTCCTGGCAGAGCCAGACCAAACATGCAGTTATTCCGACAGTCCGTGAGGGGGCGTCACTCTGTATCACACCGAATGCAGTATTCCGACAGTCCGTGAGGGGGCGTCACTCTGCTTCATCAGACATCGAATTCCGATAGCGCAGGGGGGCGTCACGCTGAAACACACCGATGACAGTATACCAGCTTTCCTTGAGGGGAAAAACGCTGTATCACACCGCATAGAAAATATCCGACAACCACGGGCGTCGCGGTATCAATAACTTGCGTGCCTCCATAAGGAGTTGTAAAGAAGTAAAATTACAGTATCGCCGTGTTGAAAAAAATTAGGAAAATCCTAGTTACAGGATTTAGGTCCGACAGTATAAAAGTTTACAGTGAAAAGTTCATAAAATACAGTCAGAGCAGGCTGCGAACTTAGGACTCAGGGCGATAGGTCTTTAAGTAAACGACCATAAGTATCATAGCGTACGGAAGTACCGTAACGGCGAGATAAACAGTTTATCTAATTTAAACAGGGACAGAGAAAATAAGGTTCGTAAGTATTCTAGAAGATTAGAAGTGCGAGAACCGAATAAGCAAAGAGGAAGACAGGAAACTAATAGACATCGTTTCAAGAAAGCAGACGAACTATTCAAAAGCACTAAGATGCAAAAAGTATTAGTTGCTAAAATTCCGTAGGTCACCGATAAATTATCGAGGGGACCGTGAACAGAACAGACTTTCGCTAAGATCAATAAATAGGATCTAAAAGGGGAGCCGTTCGTGTCAGAGAAATTGCAGATCGTCAAGAACGGGATTTGAAGGAGTGCTATTGCAAGGAGGAAGTAGATGAATCGAGACATTCACATTCAGAGAGGATAGGAAGCCGACATTGCTAAGTTTCACCCTTGGAGACGGGAGATCAAGAGGTCACGTGTGATAGGCTTAGATAGCGGTCTAGTGATCAAAAATTGTGGTGTAAATATATCAAGATTTTGTGTTATAAGTAATATATTTTTAGTGTTTTATTGTGTGTTCTAAACGGATACACAAGTGTATTTAAAATGTTATTAGTGTTAAATGTATACGTGTTAAATATGTGTCAAGGTATGTCTGTACATACAATGAATTTGTACACGATGGAGTAAGTTAAAAAAGTGGGCCAAAATGACGCATCGCACGAGGAGAAGGGTCGAAAAACGACCTTAAACATGTGAGTAAAGATTTTCATTATGTTTTGGTGTCGGGGAAGTGATTGTGTACAAATCCACCGGAGTTTTTTAGTAAAAGGGATGTTTCTAAATAACTAAATACAGAATAAGAACGCGGTCTGAACAAAAATAGAAGTTTGAGAAATTATAAATAATTATGTGAAAGAATAAATCCTGTAGAGGAAATGTATGAATAAAATGTCAGTGTATTTGACGAATGTTATAAAAGCAAGCGTATTAATAATAATAATCATAATATAAAGTAAATATAAATAAAGATTAAACTGAATAATATGAAAGTAAGAGCGTTGGAGCCTTAATAGAAGTATAAGACATGATATTAATGCATATTATTAAAATAAAGCAATTATTGTCAAAGGAAAAGATTAATATAAAAATTGAGATATGTATCAATTGTTAATATGGAATTTATCAGTTCTTTGGAAGACGCTAGGCTTAAAAATAATGTATAGCGCAATGGAGCGCAATTAAAATAAAATGTCACGCTAGGAACGCGTAAAAGTTAAAAGTACTTGGTAAATTACTTATGAAGGGTAGTTGATTGCAGTGAATTGAGATATGTTGTAAGTCCTCCAATAGTGACATAGATCACGAGGCCATGTGTGTGTTTATATTAAAAAGGGAGCAAATGTATGGTAATATTGAGCGTAGGTCATGTAGGCTACGGCTGACCCTAAATCGCATTTTGTATAAGTCCTCCAATGTGGGAATGGTTCCCGAGGCATGTTAAGAGATTCGAACCGAGAATCCTCTTGTTGTTGAAGCCCCTAATTATTAGTCGTAAAATGTGTATTACTCTTCCCTATCAATGAGGACCCTTTATAATTAATAAATGCCAAGGTTACGAAAGTGGTTTATGAGCCAAATAATATTGTTGAAAAGAAATAAGTGAAGTTAAATGCCAGGTCTCTCCATAGAACTGAAAAGAAAGAAAGGAAAGTTTTTTTAAAAGCATTGAAGAGAGCTCCAACCGTAGGCTAGACAGGGAGCCACCCTCCCAGCCATAAATCTCGCTCGAGTATAACGGCCTGACCTTCATAGCATGAGGGTTGGTGGAGGCCGTCTGTAAGAAGGAATGAATACATCGTGAGTGTTTTAAAGTTGTTAATGACCCGGGAAGTGAACCGAGGTCCTTGTAGATGAAATTACCGCTTGCAAGTTCAGATCGTAGTTTTCTTATGTGACAATGGTCTTTTTAGACAAATAAATAAATAACAATCCCTATTGTAACGTTGTATGGAAGTAGGATTCCACGAGTTAAATGAAGGTAACTAGATTCCGGGAGTAATCATAGTTTTTGACTTTGTCAAGTAATCTTTATAACTCTGGAGTACACAAGTGTTTTCCCGATCACTGTGGTGAATTTGTAGAACTTGAGAGGGATGGTAAATGCTGAAAACATGTGAAGTGCCCAAATATTTAAGTAAGGAATTAACATGTACTTTAAATGTAATTATGTATTTGTTTTGATGATAAGAAAATATAAAAACAGTATTTGAGGTGTACAAGAAGAATGACACCATTATTACTGGAAAATATCGAGCCAAAGGAGCTCATAGTTAAATGGAACTTTAAGATAGATACTTTATGGAAGTAAAAATAATTATGAATTGTTGGTTTTAAAGGAAACCATGTGTTTTAATACAATATTTGTTTAATTCTTATATTATTCCTTGTTCATTTGGAACAAGTAGAAGATTATTGGTCAGTAATTTAATTGTTTTATTGTTTGTAGCGCCATAATTTTGGTTAATTAAATGTTTTAAAATAGGAGTTGATTTTGTTGTTATTTTTGCAAGTGTATCCTCTATTTAATCCAAAATGAGTAAGTCACAGAGTGGGAGAACATACTACAACCCCGAAAATCCCGAATTGAGCAATGCTGGCATACTGTGATTTGCATATTTCTTTCTGAAAGGGCACAGTATACCTCCCACCTACACCCACTCCCCAAATATCAAGCTGGAGGAATTTTGGGTATTAGTGACCCATATGGACTCACATGTGGATTAGTTACATTAATCACAGGATTAAAATTTTAGTTATTTATTGAAAGGTGAGTGAGGCAGTCCTATAGGTTGGATCAATCATAGATGTCCATTACATTAATAAATAGCTTCTGTGTTTTACTAAATTAAAGGTAGAGCTAAATGGACATAGAACGAGCGATAACATTCTCTATAATAGCGAATTAGCCGAAATACCTTATGAAATGACGAGAAATAAATCAGGGAGCGATATTTTAATAGATGTTTCCTCCTCTGCCGTCAGTGACCCACCCAGCCATCCCAAATAGGATCACAGCATATAGGCTATAGGCTAGCGAAAATTACAGCTGTGGGTGCCATTGTTCAAATCAATCATCTTCAAAACAGTACCATAACAGTACTGCCAAACAAAGAAGTGCCCAGTTTAGTCTCTAGTGCGCAGCACTCGGTTCACTGCTCTCAGCTGTAACTGTTCTTAATTAGGCTAGTGTGTGCAATATTTTCACTTCTCTGTAATGATTTTTTTCCCACAGCTGAAATGAGTTATTTTTGTTATATGTTCTGTAATTATTATGCAGTATATCGCTCCGCTGTAATAAATATGTATGATTTTTTCGTACAACATTGGTTTTGATAATGGTTACAGCCTAACGCATCCCGATGATCTTCTTTTCTTGATCAACAGTGATTTTGTATCCCAGTTCTTTTCATCAACAGTGATTTTGTATCTCGCATGTTGGCAGCAATGTGTGCGCCTTGGTGCGTGCCGCTAGAGTGAGCGATGCTGACAGTTGAACGAGATGCAAGCGCTGTCGAAACATGGCAGCCGTTTTTAAAATATCAATAAATAGAAAAACATTTTTACGTACATTAGCACATCATGAGGTTCAGTAGTGACCATGGTTCCTAATTTCAATATGTAATATCGCCCAGAAGATGAAACAAGGACACAAGGTATGTAAAAGTTACATTCATGTCTGCTGCAAGTGTATAATCCGCATTCCACTTACATTCAGAATTAAGGTAGCACTGAATGAAAGTAGAACGAGCGATAACATTCTCGATAAGGGGCCGATTATATTCTTGGTAATTAGTGTCGATGATTTTCTGTAACAGCGAGATGGATACAAGACAAATATAATTGGTTTATTGTATGCCAAAGTAATGGTTGATATAGGCTAGCTAGTATATTTATTCCCACATGTTACTTTGCCTAGGTATTAATTCTGAATGAAAGTAGAACGCAGCTTATACACTTGCATCAGACATGAATGTGACTTTTACATACCTCGTCTCCTTGTTTCATCTTCTGAGCGATATTACGTAGGCCTATTGAAATTAGGAACCCTGGTCACTACTGCACATCATATATATGTGCTAAAGTGCAGGGTGCTAGGAAATGTTCTCTGCAGATGCGAGAGGTTGCGTCATCAGTTTAGTTCGCAGCACGGTGTCCCTGATAGGGTGAAGGCCACATGTGTGGGCTGTGAGCTGTCGAAATCGTCAGTGCGTATAGTTAGATTATTGGAAGAGTGCAACAATATGTTATGAATGGCTGGGTGAGTATCAAGTTTACTGTTTCCTTGTTATGATAAAAGCGACAGCCGTGCTACCAACGTAACTGGTGACGTAATCTCTTGCAGCAGTTTGTAGGCACTGTGGACAACATTCCCTGGCGCCCAGTATGTAAATATGTGTTTCTATATTTTGATCTTTTAAAAACGGCTGCCATGTTCCGACAGCGCTTGCATCTCATTCAACTGTCAACAAGGTCCACTCTAGCGGCACACACTGAGGCGCACAAATTGTTGCCAACATGTGGGATACAAAATCACTGTTGATAAAAAAGTGGCATACAAAATCACTGTTGATAAAATAATCATTGATCTGGACGCGTTAGGCTGTAACCATTGTCAAAAACCATTGGAATGGACGACACGAAGGTTAGAATGGTCAGGTGTTGGTGAGGTTGGTAGTACTGTTTTGATGATAGTTGATGTGAACAATGGCAGCCTCAGCTGTAATTTTGCCTATATAAGTCGTGATTCTTTTTGGGATGGTTGGGTGGGTCACAGAGAGCGGAGGGGGAAACATCTATTTAAACTTCATTCCCTGATTTATTTCTCGTCGTTTCATACGGTATTTTGGCTAATTTATGTACTATAGAGAATGTTATAGGTGTATTATCCAGAGTTGGGATCTGACAGTTCGGCGGAGAACTGTTGAACTAAAGGCAGCGGTGCCACGAATGCTGCTGGCCACCACGCGCATACTTCCATCCTCCCGCTCTTTTCCTCATGCACATAATATCATTAGCACCGTTATTACATTTATTACATTTTTATTCCGATGGTTTTCAAAAATCTTAAACCAATGCTTAAATCTGTTCGGTGCAAACTGTAAAACAAAAGATTAGCCCGTCAAATTGAGGAGAGGCCTAATTATTGTAATGAATAGCAATAACAATATTACGAATACTATCATAAAGCAAAAATGATCAAAGCGAAACGACAACACGTGATTGTTTCCGTGATTTTTAGTTATTTATATTTCCTGTAGAATAAGTTTCAAGTCACAAGTAACACACAATTGTATTACAAAATATAGGTTCATTGTGTAGACTATTAAGTCACCCTTTAGAAGACAGAAGCTAATCACAGTAGTCTTACTAATTACAAGAGCAGAGGCGGTAGCCTACGCTCCTGCGCGCGACTGAATGGAATTAATGGTTCGCCTGATGCTCAGAACTGACACTAACACTGCTACATACATAAATAACGGTCTCTAATGAATTATAAGTATAAATATAAGTATAAAGTATAAATAAGTATAAATCCTACATGAAAAAGTAATTAATGAATTAAATCAAACAATTATAACTCATTAAAACAACAGATTATGAAACGCAGCAAGGTGAGTGTGCACTGGAGACAACCAAACAAGCGACTGATCGGCGACAAGCATGTGGTGAAATAGCATCATTCAAATTAGCAGCGCTGTATAGTTTCCATGGCAACAAGCCATGCGAGCGATCTAGTCGTCAGCTGTATTTGCCCAGTGGTGCTGAATTTTCAGATTCCAACTCTGGAAAATACACCTATAGGTAGTGAGTTATTGTTCTTTCAAGGGGCGGAACTACGAGGTCATCTGCCCCTTATGGAGAATGTTATCACTCGTTCTACTTTCATTCAGTGCTACCATAATACCACCTTGTGGTGTGGTAGCTGCCACTCCTAAGGTCCTGAGATAGTTTCCAAGTAATTTAATTCTGGTGTGAGGGTTGGAACGACTCACAATCAGCTTCGTGAGCCAGAACTGAGAAGAGGTAGGTTCGATTCTCACCTCGGCCATCCAAGAAGTGGTTTTCCGTGGTTTCCCCACTTCCACTCCAGGCTAACGCTGGGATTGATCCTAACTTAAGGCAATGGCTGCCTCCTTTCCATCGTCACCTGAATTACAAAAGTAGGCTATACTGCTCAGGTCCATTTTCCATGTACTGTGAACTTGCGGGGTGAGGAGAAAGAGCAGGGGAGGGTCAAGCGAGAAGAGAAGGGCCTGTCAACTGCCCGCCGTGATATCTGGTATTCCTTTCTATTCCAATAATGCTAACTTGGGGCTGTTGCTCAAACCACTGTGGTGTTACGAATGAGTGAGTGATTCACCGACCAATGTATTTGGTTCTGTACTATGCACGGACCAAGGAACCTCATCACTCGTCAACACCACTGCGATGCACATTTCTCTCAGGTTCACGCAGCTTAGACCCGAGCAGTACACACTACTACAGATACTACAATAACACAGATTATCATACAAATCCTACATACTTCCAAATACATTGGGCTAAATGACTTAATATCAACAACACAATGATTCTACAATAAGTGATTATTTTAAAATGTAGTTATAGTAGGTGCAACCATACACATATCAGCAAATAGCATTACATATTTTATGAAGTTTACTGCTTCAACATACAAACTTGCATGTGTTGTAGGAATTTGCTGTTCATCAGTGTTAGCCATAGCATAAAGGAGGGAAGAGGTTCATTATCCTGTGCTATAGCCTACTGTTATGCCTTGGCAAGAAAGAAGAAAGGAACATGCCACAACACGTACTTTTAGGAGGACCAGATTTGATTTCTGTATTTTTGCTAAGTGTGATCTTGGCTCTCGCTGTTATTTTTCTTAGTTGACAACTTTTTAAATAAAACATGATGATTTCTAGCAGTATTGAGGTTTTTCTTGTTTTTCATTGAAAGTCCTATTTCTCCTTTCCCCTTCACAGGATGTCATAGAATTTACTATATTAGTGTGCGATGATTTTTTTGATGTACTTACTGTATTTCACCCTGTAAAAGTTGGTAACTGGATATATTTTAAAAGGGAATATGAAATGAACTACTGTATAGACATTTTGTAATATCCAATTATTTTTCTGAAATTTCAGTCTCCCAATGAATTTGGCACTAAGTGCACTAACAATTTTAGTGTGATCTGGTTACACCACCTGTTTACTTAGTATTCTCTCTTAACATTTTACTGTTATTGTTAACAGCATCAAGCATTTTAAGATGTGGATATTCTCCCTTCCCAGTACTTTTCCTTTGCAGTTTATTCTAATAACTGATTGGTTATAGGCCTAATTAGGCCTAATGTGGTTAATTGGAAGGGACCATATTTTTAAGGTGAGTAGTAATATGCTGCAGGCCTTTTAGTAGCCTAATTCTTGTCACCAATGCAATATGCTCCAATTGCAACTGAAAGAAATGTAAACATGTAAATTATTGATGAGGTCATGTCCTAAAATAGGGGCAGATGACGTCATAGTTCCGCCCCTTAAAACAACAATAACTAACTAGCATGTCCTAAATGCTGTGATTGTTCATTTCAGAGTTCAGGAATTCACAATTTCCCACTTAGGTATTATTTAAAAAAAGTTATTGGTATTTTGATTGTGATTTATTTCTTGTTGATCATATGATTATCTCCACACTTAAAAGCGTGCTATAAGTATTGGGAAGATTGTGATTTTCGGAACATTGAAGTGGGCAGAGTATTTAGGACGAGAATATTTAGCGGAACGAGGGGAAGGGGTGGGGTAGGCTACCCGCACGGCCGTGTTACACGTCAACTAGTACCGCGGTCAAACACCAGACAGCGCTGAAGTCTTAGGTGCCAAGAATTAGCGTGGCTGTCGGCTATCTGTAGTAGTAGGTAATCTGTGTGTTCGGCTCGCCTGAGTCTTTAGCTGCTTCCAGCGGACACCCTAAAGGGTGAGCTACAAGTTCCGTTCAATTTCAAGTAGTTCCAACTTTCGCCACCAGATATCAATGATATCTAGTGGTGAACGTTGGAACTTTGATAGAGCGTTCTGACGAAATCTAACCCAACAAATTTTGTTTTACACAAGTTTAGTCTGTGAAAGGATCTTTTACATGCCATAAATCGAGCAAATGACGGGATTTTACTATGCCAGATTAAACATGGACAGTACAAGTCGAATCCTATGGATCAGCGGGATCATAGAACCGAAAGTCCCCGGCTAGAAAAGAACTCGAGATCCTACCAACAAGTACTACATGTAAGGGAAAACTCTCCTATAAAGATTGCGTTATAAAAACAATGAAAAAACTTGCTCAGACGATAAAAATCGAGAGTCAAGAAAAAATAAAATCTCAAGGCAATAGAACTAATCTGGAAATAACACCCAACACTGGACATCATAACACAATCCTACACAAATTATTATAAATACCAACGACAACCTTCCAGAAAACAACACTAAATTTATTGATTCGTTGACTGATTCAAGAAAAATGTCAACAAAATCAAAATGATACATCACACGACATAACCTACGTCGTGATTAAGTTTCACGCTTGCAATGTAAAAATGCACAAAATTAGGTTGCAAATACAACAACTACACGTGGATATTAGCGTTCTGTTAAGAATACACAGCACTCATTCTAAAATGTATACATAAATTACCATGATATGGCAATCATCATGCTTGTAATCACATAAATCTTCGTATAAAAATCGTGAATCGGTTATTTCAGATTTAGTTTATACGTGGACATATTCCAATACTTTTAACACACAATTCACATATCACACTTCATGAATCTTTCTAAGCTTTAAAATAAATCGAATCCTTTCACAATAATCGGTATCAATATCATTTGTCAACGCAACTAATTTAGCATACTGAGATCACCAATAGTCATTATCATGCCTTCTGTTTCATAAAAGCAGTAAATCTAAGTCATCATCTGGCCTATTTGATTGAGCAATTAAGGTAAGTTCAAACGTATCTTACGAGTTCGTGTCAAATAGTAAGTAATGATAATAAAAAGTACTACCATGAGCTCTGCTTATTTTTTTTTCAAATACTAACATGTTTAAGAGCATTCAAAATTAATCCTAACATACCTACATTTTCACTACCATATACAGTATGATCATGTATTCTCTTGCAGCATAATAATTTCTCATCATATTCTCCTCAATATTTCCTGTCCTAGTTCACGAAAAGATTCCTTGAAATATAATCATATAATCAACATTCCTTTTAATATCTTATATGGACAATATGCATATGCTTCATTCATTTCTATAGCAGTTTTATTTGAGACTAGCAGTAGTGCCCGGCTCCGCCCGGTGGATTTATATGTTTTATGGATGATAGTGAATACTTCTACAGAACTAGCACATTATACATAAAATAACAGATAAACCAAATGTAAAAATATGCATTTTTGTGTTGGTAGTGGGATTGATACGTAGTACAGCATAATGGATGTAACACTCAGGTCATTTTTCCGTAATGATAATGAAGATAATGAATAGGGAGATGGCTATTTATTAAGTACAGTACTGACACATGTAATTTACAAACGAATAGAAAGATATTATTAGAAAGAGGAGTAATGGAAATAAAAGACACTGCCTAGGGCCTAAATCTCATTGGCTGTTTGAAGAGTAGAGACCAATAGTGTCGTCTTTTCACGCATAGCGCTATAGGAAAATAATCAGAGCACTTTGTAAAACTTTGGCTGTCCCGAGCTCCGGAGGTAACAACAGCGTTGATGGATGAGGATCGGAATAACTGAAAGTAAGTTTGAAAGCACCAACGCTTATTGCAGCTGATCTACACCTCAATTTACTGCACCAACACCTTCGCACATATACAGAGGCATAATATTTTCACGATGATAACTGTTTTCAGGGGCCTGAGAAATCATTTTGCACTAATTACTCCCCGTGACTGCAATTTATAAGCAGCGCAGGTTGCAACTATTGTCGCAATTCTGCACCAGAACACAGGTAGGGGCGGCATGATGCAGCCCGCTTTGTCAGCCAACAATGGACTTATTAAGATATTCTTACAGTTACACTACTACGTACATGAATAGTTTAGGGCCTTAATACGTGTTTCTCAAGTTCCTTTTGTCTGTTATTCTAAATATAGAGAATGGAGAGGGTTGTCCAAAATATCAAATGGACATTCTTACCAGCAGGGTTTCAAGCGGAATGTAAAATTATTAGTAATTAGATGAAACGGTTTAGATTTGTGCCAAAGGGCCTAAATGTAGGAAATGGAGTGGTCCGTCCGAAATATCATGTAGACAGTGTCACTCGCAGGGTCCCAAGAGGTATGTATACAAATTTCAGTTCAGATCAGTGAAACGGTGTAGATTGGGCCAAAGGGCCTAAATGCAGGGATTGGAGTGGTCCGTCCGAAATATCATGTAGACAGTGTTACTCGCAGTGTCCCAAAAGGTATGTATACAAATTTTGGTTCAGATCGGTGAAACGGTGTAGATTTCGCCAAAGGGCCTAAATGCAGGCATGGTCCGTCCTAAATTTAAAGTAGACAGTGTTACTCGTCAGGTTCCAAAGGGTAGTATATAAAGTTTGGTTAAGATCGGTGAAGATTTGTGCCGAAGGGCATAATGCAGGGAATGGAGTAGTCTCTCCGAAATTTCATGTAGACAGTGTTACCCGTCGGGTTCCAAAGGGTTAGTATACAACTATTTGTTCAGAGCAGTGAAACGATGTAGATTTGTGCCAAAGGGTCTAAATGCAGGGAATGGAGTGGTCTGTCCGAAATTTCATGTAGACAGTGTTACTCGCGGGCTTCCAAAGTGTAAAAATGGAACTTTTGGTTCAGATCGGTGAAACGTTGTAGATTTGTGCCAAAGGGCCTAAATGCAGGGAATGAAGTGGTCTGTCCGAAATTTAAAGTAGACAGTGTTGCTCGCAGAGTTCTAAAGGGTAAGTATACAACTTTAGGTTCAGAGCGATGAAACGGCGTAGATTTGTGCCAAAGGGCCTAAATGCAAGGAATGGAGTGGTCTGTCCGAAATTTCATGTAGACAGTGTTACTCGCAGGGTTCCAAAGGGTGAAAATACAACTTTTGGTTCAGATCAGTGAAACGGTGTAGATTTGTGCCAAAGGGCCTAAATGCATGGAATGATGTGGTCCGTCCGAAATCTCAGGTAGACACTGTTACTCGCAGGGTTCCAAAGGGCAAGTATACAACTTTTGGTTCAGAGCGGTGAAACGGTGTAGATTTATGCCAAAGAGCCTAAATGCAGGGAATGGAGTGGTCTGTCCGAAATTTCATGCAGACAGTGTTACTCGTCGTGTTCCAAAGGGTAGGTGTACAAATGTTGGTTGAGATCGGTGGAACGGTGTAGATTTGTGCCAAAGGGCCTAAATGCAGGAAATGGAGTGGTCTGTCCGAAATGTGAAGTACAAATTGTTATTCGCAGGGTTCCAAAGGGTAAGTATACAAATTTTGGTTCAGATAAGTGCAATGGTGTAGATTTTTGCCAAAGGGCCTAAATGCTGGGAATGAAGTGGTCGGTCTGAAATTTGAAGTAAACAGTGTTACACACAGGGTTCCAAAGTGTAAGTATGCAACTTTTGGTTCAGAACTGGTGAAACGGTGTAGATTTATGCCAAAGAGCCTAAATGCAGGGAATGGAGTGGTGTGTCTGAAATTTCATGCATACAGTGTTACTCGTCGGGTTCCAAAGTGTAGGTGTACAAATTTTGGTTCAGATCGGTGAAACGGTGTAGATTTGTGCCAATGGGTCTAAATGCGGGGAATGAAGTGGTCTGTCCTAAATTTAAAGTAGACAGTGTTACTCGCAGGGTTCCTAAGGGTCAGTATACATCTTTTGGTTCAGAGCGGTGAAACGGTGTAGATTTATGCCAAAGGGCCTAAATGCAGGGAATGGAGTGGTCCGTCCAAAATTTCATGTAGACAGTGCTACTCGCAGGGTTCCAAAGGGTAAGTATACATCTTTTGGTTCAGAGCGGTGAAACGGTGTAGATTTATGCCAAAGGGCCTAAATCCAGGGAATGGAGTGGTCTGTCCGAAATCTCATGCAGACTGTGTTACTCGTCGGGTTACAAAGTGTAGGCGTACAAATTTTGGTTCAGATCGGTGAAACGGTATAGATTTGTGCCAAAGGGCCTAAATGCAGGGAATGGAGTGGTCTGTCCGAAATTTAAAGTGGACAGTGTTACTCGTCGGGTTCCAGTGGGTAAGTTTACAAATGTTGGTTCAGATCGGTGAAACGATGTAGATTTTTACTGTATAGATAACAGCCTGACAAACAAACCAACATTCAGTTGTATATATCGATAGATCGGTACAGCTTCATTTACCTTCAGATATGCTTTAAATAGTTTAGCTGCAAATTCTAATGTTACTCAACAATTTTATACTTCAGTTAGATTTAATTTTGTTAAATGCATGTTTTATTATCATTTCGTTGATTTTCATGGCTATAATGTTTAATAATACTTGTCACTAGTACTTAATAATAATACAGTTAGTTACTTTCAGTCAATATCTTATTTGTTATAAATAATATCAAACTTCCGTAAGTTTTCAACCTTATCAGAATAATTCTTAATTTATTATTCTCAGTTTCAAAATCCGTCCAAACCTTCATTAGAGTTCAATAAATTCTATAAGTATGAAAGGATGGTAATTGAATGATTGACCCAATATGCTGGGCAAGAGAACTGTATATTAAAATAAAACGCGGCGTGGATCACTGGATCTCATCTCTTAGATGCTCGTTTTTAATAAAGACAAGACTGACTATAGAAGTAGCTAAGAACATGAATAAAAACAAAAGGCAATCTAACAATCAAAGAATAGAGAGGCACAAAAAGTAATATTCCTAACTCAAATGAATGATCGACTCAAAACGTCACAAAAAAACAAGATGTTCAGTAAAGAACATATAGCTTACTTTCTCCTAAATGCATGGGTATTGTTATAACTCTTTGTCCTTTTCAAGGAGTATAAATGAATGTTGGTTGTAGTAGCTTGTTGAAATACAACGTGCTATAGGGATATTAAACATGAATGTGAGGTGCCCTTTGCCAGTGCTACCTCTGTTAAAAAAACATTCAATTCGGTTTCACCGTGTTTGAATTGATATGGGGAATGGATTTGCACACATACATGGCCGCTATTTGCAAACTATTGGGCTGATGGCCTTGTAGTCAGTCATAAGATGCTTTCCACAAAAAGGCATGTTGTTGCAAAATCTGATAGGGATCAAATGATTAGGATGGTCGTAATTTGATTCAAGCTTTTAACATTAGGGTGGCCGTCATTCCGTTTCCGTCAAGATGGCGGCGATATAAAACTTGACACTGAGGTGCCCTTTGCTAGTGCTACCTCTGTACCAAACTTCGTTCAATTTGGTTTCACCGTGTTTGAATTGATAGGAGGAATAGATTTGCACACTTACTTAGCCGCCATCTGCAAACTATTGTGCTGATGATTTTGCAGTTTGGTCAGAATATGCTTCCCACATAAAGGTATGTTGTTGCAAAATTTGGTAGACAAGACTATTAGGTTGGTCGTAATTAGATTTAAGCTTCTAACATTTGGGTGGCCGCGATTACGTTTCCGTCAAGATGGCGGCGATATAAAACATGACACTGAGGTGCCCTTTGCTAGTGATACCTCTGTGCCAATTTTCGTTCCATTCGGTTTCGCCGTGTTCGAATCATAGGGGGAATCGATTTTGACACTAAGATGGCCGCCATCCGCAAACTATTAGGCTAGTGACCAATTAGTTTGGTCAAAGGATGCTCCCTCCATAAAGGTATGTTGTTGCAAAATTTGGTAGAGATCGGATGATTATGTTAGTCGTAATTTCATTTAAGCTTTGAACAGTTGTGTGGCCGCCATTACGTTTCCGTCAAGATGGCAGTGATGTAAAACATGACACTGAGGTGCCCTTTGCTAGTGCTACCACTGTACCAAATTTCGTTCCATTCGGTTTGACCGTGTTCGAATTAATAGGGAAAATCGATTTTGAAACAAAGATGGCCGCCATCCGCAAACTATTAAGCTAATGACCAATTAGTTTGGTCGAAGGATGCACCCTCCATAAAGGTATGTTGCTGCAAAATTTGGTAGAGGTCTGATGATTAAGTTAGTCGTAATTTCATTTAAGCTTTGAACAATTGTGTAGCCGCCATTACGTTTCCGTCAAGATGGCGGCGATTACAGGCATGACACTGAGGTGCTCTTTGCTAGTACTACCTCTGAACCAAATTTCGTTCCATTCGGTTTCACCGTGTTCGTATTAACAGGGGGAATCGATTTTCACACAAAGATGGCCGCCATCCGCAAACTATTAAGCTGAGGACCTACCAGTTTGGTCAAAGGATGCTCCCCTCATAAAGGTATGTAGTTGCAAAATTTGGTAGAAATCGGATGATTATTTTAATCGTAATTTGATTTAAGCTTTGAACATTTGTGTGGCCGCCATTACGTTTCCGTCAAGATGGCGGCAATATAAAACATGACACTGAGGTGCCCTTTCCTAGTACTACCTCTGTACCAAATTTCGTTCCATTCGGTTTCACCGTGTTCGAATTAATAGGGGGAATTGATTTTTACACAAAGATGGCCGCCATCAGCAAACTATTAGTCTGATGACCTATTAGTTTGGTGAAAGGATGCACCCCTATAATGGTATGTTGTTGCAAAATTTGGTAGAGATCGGATGATTAGGTTAGTTGTAATTTGATTTAAGCTTTGAACATTTGGGTGGCCGCCATTACGTCCCGTCAAGATGGCGGCGATATAAAACATGGCACTGAGCTGTTCTTTGCTAGTGCTGCCTTTGTTCCAAATTTCATTCAATTCGGGTTCACCGTGTTCGAATTAATAGGGGGAATCGATTTTGAAACAAAGATGGCCGCCATCCGCAAACTATTAAGCTAATGACCAATTAGTTTGGTCGAAGGATGCACCCTCCATAAAGGTATGTTGCTGCAAAATTTGGTAGAGGTCTGATGATTAAGTTAGTCGTAATTTCATTTAAGCTTTGAACAATTGTGTAGCCGCCATTACGTTTCCGTCAAGATGGCGGCGATTACAGGCATGACACTGAGGTGCTCTTTGCTAGTACTACCTCTGTACCAAATTTCGTTCCATTCGGTTTCACCGTGTTCGTATTAACAGGGGGAATCGATTTTCACACAAAGATGGCCGCCATCTGCAAACTATTAAGCTGAGGACCTACCAGTTTGGTCAAAGGATGCTCCCCTCATAAAGGTATGTAGTTGCAAAATTTGGTAGAAATCGGATGATTATGTTAATCGTAATTTGATTTAAGCTTTGAACATTTGTGTGGCCGCCATTACGTTTCCGTCAAGATGGCGGCAATATAAAACATGACACTGAGGTGCCCTTTCCTAGTACTACCTCTGTACCAAATTTCGTTCCATTCGGTTTCACCGTGTTCGAATTAATAGGGGGAATTGATTTTTACACAAAGATGGCCGCCATCAGCAAACTATTAGGCTGATGACCTATTAGTTTGGTGAAAGGATGCACCCCTATAATGGTATGTTGTTGCAAAATTTGGTAGAGATCGGATGATTAGGTTAGTTGTAATTTGATTTAAGCGTAAAACATTTGGGTGGCCGCCATTACGTCCCGTCAAGATGGCGGCGATATAAAACATAGCACTGAGCTGTTCTTTGCTAGTGCTGCCTTTGTTCCAAATTTCATTCAATTCGGGTTCACCGTGTTCGAATTAATAGGGGGAATCGATTTTGAAACAAAGATGGCCGCCATCCGCAAACTGTTAAGCTAATGACCAATTAGTTTGGTCGAAGGATGCACCCTCCATAAAGGTATGTTGCTGCAAAATTTGGTAGAGGTCTGATGATTAAGTTAGTCGTAATTTCATTTAAGCTTTGAACAATTGTGTGGCCGCCATTACGTTTCCGTCAAGATGGCGGCGATTACAGGCATGACACTGAGGTGCTCATTGCTAGTACTACCTCTGTACCAAATTTCGTTCCATTCGGTTTCACCGTGTTCGTATTAACAGGGGGAATCGATTTTCACACAAAGATGGCCACCATCCGCAAACTATTAAGCTGAGGACCTACCAGTTTGGTCAAAGGATGCTCCCCTCATAAAGGTATGTAGTTGCAAAATTTGGTAGAAATCGGATGATTATGTTAATCGTAATTTGATTTAAGCTTTGAACATTTGTGTGGCCGCCATTACGTTTCCGTCAAGATGGCGGCAATATAAAACATGACACTGAGGTTCCCTTTCCTAGTACTACCTCTGTACCAAATTTCGTTCCATTCGGTTTCACCGTGTTCGAATTAATAGTGGGAATTGATTTTTACACAAAGATGGCCGCCATCAGCAAATTATTAGGCTGATGACCTATTAGTTTGGTGAAAGGATGCACCCCTATAATGGTATGTTGTTGCAAAATTTGGTAGAGATCGGATGATTAGGTTAGTTGTAATTTGATTTAAGCTTTGAACATTTGGGTGGCCGCCATTTCGTCCCGTCAAGATGGCGGCGATATAAAACATGGCACTGAGCTGTTCTTTGCTAGTGCTGCCTTTGTTCCAAATTTCATTCAATTCGGGTTCACCGTGTTCGAATTAATAGGGGGAATCAATTTTGAAACAAAGATGGCCGCCATCCGCAAACTATTCAGCTAATGACCAATTAGTTTGGTCGAAGGATGCACCCTCCATAAAGGTATGTTGCTGTAAACTTTGGTAGAGGTCTGATGATTAAGTTAGTCGTAATTTCATTTAAGCTTTGAACAATTGTGTGGCCGCCATTACGTTTCCGTCAAGATGGCGGCGATTACAGGCATGACACTGAGGTGCTCTTTGCTAGTACTACCTCTGTACCAAATTTCGTTCCATTCGGTTTCATCGTGTTCGTATTAATAGGGGGAATCCATTTTCACACAAAGATGGCCGCCATCCGCAAACTATTAAGCTGAGGACCTACCAGTTTGGTCAAAGGATGCTCCCCTCATAAAGGTATGTAGTTGAAAAATTTGGTAGTAATCGGATGATTAGGTTAGTTGTAATTTGATTTAAGCTTTGAACATTTGGGTGGCCGCCATTACGT
This sequence comes from Meconema thalassinum, assembly GCA_946902985.2. Taxonomy (NCBI): domain Eukaryota; kingdom Metazoa; phylum Arthropoda; class Insecta; order Orthoptera; family Tettigoniidae; genus Meconema; species Meconema thalassinum. The sequence goes on along the minus strand of CAMPQE020000168.1, from coordinate 11,252 downwards.
CCCGTCAAGATGGCGGCGATATAAAACATGGCACTGAGCTGTTCTTTGCTAGTGCTGCCTTTGTTCCAAATTTCATTCAATTCGGGTTCACCGTGTTCGAATTGATAGGGGGGGGGGGGGGGCAGACATTCAGAGTACACACACTCACACACACACAGACTCACACACAGACTCTCACACACAAACACAGACAGACACACAATTTTTCGCCCTGTGTTGATCTGATAAGTCTACTTTTATTTTTTGCAAAAATCGAAAGTAGGCTAATAGCTTGATAGAACATCTCAAAGTTGAGATTATTTGTAATACTGTTCATAGTTCATATGATCTTCAACAGAATCTCCTAAATATGCTGACAAAGTAATCCTTCCAATGTTAATTTTCTGACATTGTTTATCATAATATAAGTAAAACTCGCTTTGCTCGTTGGGGGCTCCGCCCCCAAGCCCCCGGTGCGTTTGACGATCCGTGTATTTTTAGGGAAAGTAATGGGTTGAAGTGTTTAAAATATATCGTTCTGAATTTACGGTTTTTATGTTTGCTGTGACTTTGTAATAATTATAATAAAGACGAATATGTTGCATGCAGATTTTTCATTGATGTACATTTTTTAGTTGATTCGTGGGTGTCACCTACCAATATAAATTATGCTAATGGTCTGAATAAAATCTTAGTTTTGCTTTGTTATAATTTTTCTATAAGTTTATAGTGTCTTCAGTGTACGAAGTCCCGCACATTTGTTGCGTGTCAAATTTTCGGATTTTTTTCCACTTGCCCTCAAGTCCATAAAAATCCACTACTTAATATATGATAATGTTTTGTTACGAGTCCAAATTTTAATTCTCTATAGTGTTATTGCCTCTTTTGACATCTCTTTTCCCACTTTTAAAATATATTTCCAATTGAGGGTGGAATGTGCGCACTGATATGTTTTAAGTCTGTTTGGACATGGCTGGTCCTCTAGTATACTTCTAGTTATAATAATATTGGGGGGGGGGGGTGAGTTTAGCCAAGGCATGTCCCCTAGCCTACTGCCAGTTATATCATGACAGGAAATTTCGTTAACGCAGATCCCCTAGCCTACCTGGAATATCGTTTTCAGGAGTTTTATTATGAAAGTCATTTAGCCTACTGCCAGTTACTGTATATCATGGCGGGAAGATAAAGCAGGTCCCCTAGCAAAACAGTCTGTTTTCCAAAATGCCGATGCGCTGCTGTTCAGAACATGTAATATATTAACCCATTAATATATCACAGAAACTGTAAATTTCTTGGAACTAAGAAACTTACACGATCGCAATACCTCCAGTAATTAGTTTACAACATTACGCATATTTGCAAATATTGATTCGTTTCCCCATTCAGTTCTATATGTGTTTGGCAATAACATTCGACTTTCTATTCCGATTAATTTTATTATTATTATTATTATTATTATTGCTATTATTATCATGAAGGTGGCGTGGTGATGCTGAAGTCATGACTCTTGCCTCTTACCAAGGCTGACTGGGTTCAATTCTCATCGAATGCATGTGAGATTTACCATCTGAAATATCAAGTGCCGTGGTTAAGAATCCACACAAAAAGAGGAGGTCCCGTGCCTCATCTTCAAGAGATTAACGGCCATGTCAAATTACAAACTTGCTTCCATTTTCACTAATATGATGTGTAGACCATATGGGTATTTACTCACCCGATTATTAATCACAGAAAGAACAAGAAGTTCCGTGACGAATTAAAGTGCCTACTTTTCTTAAAATTTAAGATTCATGCCAATGATTAATCTATATGCATTTGTCTAGAATAATGACGAAATTAAGTTGGAAATATCGAAATTTCTAATTAGTTCGAAATACTGAATACATGGCATAATGTAGCCTAATAGTGCACTGCAGTTGGCAGCCCTGGTGACTGAATATATTCTTAGTTCCATCTCTTAAGGTACAGAATACAAAATTTGGTTCATGACCAATGGATTGCATGGACGTTACATGCAGTTAAACATTGGATCTAACAGCGTGCGTAAAATCATATTGGTATCAATGTCATGCATGTATTGGTCAGAAATAATCTGAAATAATATGATTTATTGTTGTGCCAATTTTGAATTAAATCCATTAGTTAGTTTAGAAGTTACATGCATTTTAAAATCAAGTTGTCAGCACTGAAGAATATTAGTTACTCCAAATTAATCTAGAATGCCAGGTACTGTACGTGTGGAAAGTTTAGAGCTATTGGCTTGCATACTTTCTGATTTATTGATATTAGGGTAACAAAAATAGAAACTGCATTTATTAACAGTTGGCAGCCTTGGTTGCTCTTAAGAATACGCATAGACATAATGTGTTATGGTATATAACACATACGAAATTTGGTTGAAATCCAATTGATAGTATAGAAGATATATGCTTTTAAAAATTGGACCTATCAGCAGGCTTATAATCATTTGGCAACACTGCGATTTCAATTGCGATTTTTCAGCAGTTGGTACTACTGACATCATTTTCAAATATGGCATTGAGATAATCAGGTATAGATCTTTACTCCTACCAAATTTTGTTTCGATTGCTGCAGCCGTTTAGGAGTTGATAGGGGTGGACACACACACAGCCAGACAGACAGACAGAAGGACAGACATACAGAAGGACAGACAGACACACATTTGCCCGGATCGATCTCATAAGTCTACCTCTTCCTCATTTTTGCTAAATGTGAAAAGTAGGCTAAAAATACGTACATATATTGAATATCAGTTTCTATGTGGTTGAATGTAAATTAATTTTCTACAATATTGAGCACCTCTAAATATGCCCCTCTAAATATGCACCTCGATTAACGTCCTAATATGATAATTTCAACAACAACAAAAAACAAGTAGTTCCGTGACGAACTAGAGAGCCTACTTTTCTTTAATATTAGAATTCATGCCAATCTATATAGACCTATCTAGAATAATGACGAAATCAAGTTGGTAATACTAACATTTATAAGTACTACAGTTTGAAATACACCTAAAATAGTGAAGCCTAATACAGTAACTTACTACAGTTGGCAGCCCTAGCGACTCTGAATATATTCTTAGTTCCATCTCATAAGGTATAGAATGCACATACAACATTTAGTTGAAGTCTAATGGATAGTATGGACGTTACATGCTGTTTGATATTGGATTTATCAGTGCGCGTTGGGAACAAAGTCATGTATGTGATGCTCAGAAATAAACGCAAATATTACGATCTAATATAGTGCCAATTTTGAATAGATCCATTTGTGAGTATAGAAGTTACATGAAATTAAAATTTAAACTATCAGAAAGCTTAGAATCATATTGGCAGTACTGAGGTATATTAGTTACTCCAAATTAATCTAGAATGTCAGGTGCTATACGTGTGCAAAGTTTAGAGCTGATGGCTTGTATACTTTCTGATATATTGATATTAGGATTGAACAATTAGAGAGAGCATTTACTAACAGTTGGCAGTCCTGCTGGTTCTTACGAATACGTACAGTAATAACTATTATGGTACACAAGGCACATACGAAATTTGGTCGAAATCCATTTGTTAGTATAGAAGTTATATGCATTTAAAGACTGGACCTATCAACAGGCATATAATCGTGTTGGCAGCACTGATGTATATAAGTTACGCCAAACTAAGGTAGAATTTTAGATACTATACGTGTGCAAGGTTTAGAGCCGTTGGCTTGCATACTTTCTGATATATTGATATTAATGTTAAAATATATAGAGACCATTTATCAACAGTTGGCAGCCCTGGCGGCTCATTAGAATACGTACAGTCATATCTGTTATAGTACACATAGTACATACGGAATTTGGTTCAAATTCAATTGAGAGTATAAAAGTTACATTCATTTATATTATGGACCTATCGGCAGAATTAGAATCAAGTTGGCAACACTGGCATGTATGAACTTGTGAAAATTAATCTGGAATGTTATCGCCTATTTGTGTGCCAATTTAGGATGAGTTCGCATCCATAACTTCTGAGATATCCAACATAGAGCTAAAATTTCAATTGCGTTTTTCAGCAGTTGGTAACATTGATGTAAATTTCAAATATGGCCGTGAGATATTCAGGTGTAGATCTTTACTCATACCAAATTTGGTTTCGATACCTGCAGCCGTATAGGAGTTGATAGGGGAGGACACACACACAGCCAGACAGACAGAAGGACAGACAGACACACATTTTCCCGGATCAATCAAATAAGTCTACTTTTCCCTCCTTTTTCAAAATGAGGAAAGTAGGCTAAACTACAGCATAATGATTAAAACCAGTTATATTAAATACATTTGTGCAATACAACCGTAAAGTTGGAGCCTCCGTGGCTTAGGCGGCAGCACGCCGGCCTCTCACCGCTGGGTCCGTGGTTCAAATCCCGGTCACTCCATGTGAGATCTGTGCTGGACAAAACGGAGGCAGACAGGTATTTCTCCGGGTACTCCCGTTTTCCCTGTCAAAATTTCATTCCAGCAACACTCTCCACTATCATTTCACTTCATCTGTCATTCATTTAATCATTGCCCCGGAGGAGTGCGTCAGGCCTCGGCAGCCGGCACAGTTCATATCCTCGCCGCTAGATGGGGGCTTCATTCATTCCATTCCTGACCCGGTCGGAGACTGGAAGCAGGCTGTGGATATTCATTTTCAACCGTGAAGTTACGGCAGAAAAATAAAAAAAGTACCCTGGAAGTCGGTAGGATTCGCCGCATTCACTTGTGAATTCAAGTTGTTCGTTCCTTTCAAAAAACGGCTAAGAAGAGTCAAGTACTGGCAAACGAAAATATTCAATTGACGAAAAATAAAACCCTTCAATAGAATTAAAGAACACAGCGGAAAATATTAGGTACTATACCTTCTTATAAAAGCCTACAGGGACAGTAACTACCATGATACAGACTGCACGAAGAGTATAAAATTAGATTCAAAATCACATATTGTTTCCAATCCCACAAAACCCCTCTAAAAATAATAAAATACATAATCAGATCATAGTGGAAATTATCCTATAACAAAGCTATACATTTGAGCTTGGGTCCTAATGGAAAATAATTCTATCACCTGAAACCAAAAATGCATGGGACGAAAAAATACATCAAAATAACATGTTGGTTTCCGACCCTACAAGACGTAAAAAATATAATAAAAGTATTAAAAAAACTATTTTTTGAAATTTCATTCGAATCAATTTTTAAGTTATTCGTGGGACATAGAAAAATTTTGGCCAAAAAGTACAAAATCATTAATAACTCCCTAATTATACGTCGTATGATGAAATAGCAAGAGACAAAAAAGATGTAATGTGTTATTGTCTACAACATAGGCCATGTACAATATCACACTCGGAGAAAAATTTCGGCCAAAAAGTACAAAATCATTAATAACTCCGTAAATAAACGTCGTGTGATGAAATAGCAAGAGACAAAAAAGATGTAATGTATTAATGTCTACAACATAGGCCATGTACAATATCACACTCAGAGAAAATTTTCGGCCAAAAAGTACAAAATCATTAATAACTCCCTAATTAAACGTCGTATGAAAAAATAGCAAGAAACAAAAAAGATGTAATGTGTTATTGTCTACAACATAGGCCATGCACAATATCACACTCAGAGATATTACTGGAGATTTGTAGTATCCCCCTATTATTTTTGCCTTTTGTAGGGTTGAAAATTAAAAAATGTACCTTTTCGGAATTTTTCTGTTGATTGCAAGGTGAAAGGAGTGTTTTTGCCAAATATCAAGTTTGTAACTCATTTGGAAGTGGGTAAACATTTATGTCAGTGAGTGAGTGAGTGAGTCAGTCAGTCAGCCTAGTAGCTTTATATAATATAGATGAGCATTGGTCCTAGTGGAAAATAATTCTATCACCTGAAACCAAAAATGCATGGGACGAAAAAATACATCAAAATAACATGTTGGTTTCCGACCCTACAAGACGTAAAAAATATAATAAAAGTATTAAAAAAACTATTTTTTGAAATTTCATTCGAATCAATTTTTAAGTTATTCGTGGGACAGAAAAATTTTGGCCAAAAAGTACAAGATCATTAATAACTCCCTAATTATACGTCGTATGATGAAATAGCAAGAGACAAAAAAGATGTAATGTGTTATTGTCTACAACATAGGCCATGTACAATATCACACTCGGAGAAAAATTTCGGCCAAAAAGTACAAAATCATTAATAACTCCGTAAATAAACACGTGTGATGAAATAGCAAGAGACAAAAAAGATGTAATGTGTTAATGTCTACAACATAGGCCATGTACAATATCACACTCAGAGAAAAATTTCGGCCAAAAAGTACAAAATCATTAATAACTCCCTAATTAAACGTCGTATGAAAAAATAGCAAGAGACAAAAAAGATGTAATGTGTTATTGTCTACAACATAGGCCATGCACAATATCACACTCAGATATATTACTGGAGATTTGTAGTTTCCCCCTATTATTTTTGCCTTTTGTAGGGTTGAAAATTAAAAAAATGTACCTTTTCGGAATTTTTCTGTTGATTGCAAGGTGAAAGGAGTGTTTTTGCCAAATATCAAGTTTGTAACTCATTTGGAAGTGGGTAAACATTTATGTCAGTGAGTGAGTGAGTGAGTCAGTCAGTCAGCCTAGTAGCTTTATATAATATAGATAACTGTCGAGAATATTCATAAACTTCCTAATCCTATAATTCTCCTTCCTACTACCGTAAATCTTCTTCCTAACAAATTCTTCTTCCTAACTCATATTTTCACAACAAAAACAAGAAGTATCGTGTCGAAATAAAGAGCCTAGTTTTCTTAAAATTCAAGATTCATACCAATGATTAATCTATATGGACCTATCTAGAATAATGAAATTTAGTTGATGATATCGAAATTTCTAGTTAGTACGAAATATACCTGGTATAATGTAGTCTAATAAAGCACTTTGGTGACGGAATATATTCTTAGTTCCATCTCTTAAGCTACAGAATACAAAATTTGGTTGAGGTAAAATGGATAGCATGGTCAAAACATGCAATTAGACATAGGATATATCAACGCGCGTAATGTCAGGTTGGCAACAATGTCAAGGATGTGTTCGTCAGAAATAATCTGAAATTAACTGCTGGAAAAATAATTAGGTCAACTAAAAAGACGACGTTGATTTCGATCCAATGATGGCAGATGCTACCTGAGGGAGAGCAGATGTACTGATAAAGTTTTGAACGTCGTCCGCCAACAAATAGCGTAGTGGCATAGCTACCAGAACACCATCTGTGTCTACCTGTTAATGGGGAAAGCGCACAGCCATCCGGCTTATTGTGGTGCTAAGCAAGCAGGTGCCATGCCACGGAGACGCACTTATGCTTCCTATAACCAACTGAGCGAGTTTGAAAGGGGTCAAATTGTGGCCTTCTCCTTTCGGAGAATTGCCACACAAGTTGGACGTGCTGTGTCCGTTGTAAAATGATGCTGGTATCAGAGGTCACGTGAACATTCTCACACCCGTGGACGAGGATCTGGACGTTTGCGCAGCACAGACGTTCGTCAGAATCGTCGTAAAGGCAGTAGTGGCAGATCGTACAGCTACCACAGCACAAATACAAGGGTTTGTGAACCCAGAAGTGTCAACACGAACTGTTGCGATCCGGTTACTAGCAGTGGGACTTTTAGCCCGTCTTCCAATCACGCAACAGCATCGACGTGTACGGCTCGACTGGTGCCGTCAGAGAATCACTTGGAAGATGGAATGGCGCGCCATGGTCTTCAGCTATGAAAGCAGATTCTGCCTGCATGCAAGTGATGGTCGATTTCACGTTCGACGTAGACCGGGCGAGCGCTGTCTCGTAGAGTGCTTTTGTCCAAGATACACCGGTCCCATCCCAGGCTTTATGTTCTGGGGTGTGATAAGCTATAAATCTCGTTCACCTTTGGTATTTGTGGAGGGAACGCTAACAAGCGCTCGTTACGTGCAGGATGTTGTTAGACCCGTTCCTTTGACAGTCTTGTAACAGGAAGGGGATGCGTTTTTCCAACAGGATAATGATCGCCCACACACTGCCCGTGCAACTCAGCGTGCATTGCAACTTACCTGGCCAGCACAATCGCCGGACTTGTCGCCCATTGAGCACGTGAGTGACATGATGGGCCGACAAGTGACTCATATGAATCGTCCACCCACAACTCTTACAGAACTGTGTGAACAGGTCGAGTAGTCGTGGAATAACGTATACCAAGACAGTATTCGCCATCTGTATGATCGACTGGATGCAAGAGTCAGTGCCTGCATTGCCGCCCGTGGACGCTACACCTCATACTAATATGGATGTTTCAGCATGGGTCGATACCTGGTATCTGTGAACCGCTTGACCTATTGATCTGTATATTTAATCATTTCATGTACTCCAAATTCACTGTTGCCTCAATAAATCTTGAGTGAATAGGTAACCTCTAAAAGGGTGACCTATTTTTTCCGGCAGTGTATTTTTTCTGTGGTTGTGCCTATTTTGGATGAAATCCATTTGTTAGTATAGAAGTTTCATGTATTTTAAAATTGGGCCTATCAGCATGCTTAGAATCATGTTGGCAGCACTGACATATATTAGTTCAAATTAATCTAGAATGTCAGGTACCATACGTTGTGCCCGTCTGTCCACGTGGGATGGACAGGCGACCACATGCGAGGCAACATGAGCTCAGTCTGAGCATGAGATCCGATCTCAGGGCGTCCTGGGCTGGGCTAGGTATTTACTAAACACTGCACCCATGCTCCCCGTAAAGGATGAGCAACGACACATAACACAACATCAAGTGAGAACACAGATATTAAGATAAAACCAATTCACCAATATTTATTTCAAAAGAAACTGCCTGATGGCAACAAGAGAAAAGAAAGCAATAATAATCACTTCCCTTGATGACTAAATAACTGCACATCGGTGACAGCAATTAGCATTCGATTGTGCATCTCAAACTTAGAAAAAACATAGTCTCTTCTCGATATAGTTCATGGGTTTGACTATGGTTGATTTATAACAATCATTTTTACCCTATACAAGCGAGATTGCATAACCTCTTATACCACACACAAAAATATCTAAACCTGACTTAAATGATGCAGTTCATTGTCCTATACTCAAATATATTATTTACATTTATTATTTACAGAATTTCGACGATATTTCACACAAGCATTTCATTGTTCTTTTATGACGTAAATATTATGGGATTGGAATACACCGTTTAGAATAGCACTTAACGGCACAGCATATCAGATTGCATAAACTTGACACTTGACATTACTAAATGATTTATACTCAAAGTTATTTCAATGTGACAATAATAATAATAATAATAATAATAGACTAATATTAATAATAATAATAATAATATGTAGGCTTCACCTAATGTGGCCTGAAATATCAGGTTGTAATTTTTATAATTCCATGCTTTAATTAGAAGATAGATAACACTGAACACTAATTATACACAGGCCGTCACAAGAATCTGCATAACATTTGACGTGACGTCATTTTATTCTTAAACAAACCAATGACCAAGATTCATTTATCTTATGGGAATTCTATGTTATTGGACTGACATTCGAAGCAATGAATACCATTATGGGACAGGATATCACTCCCGCATAAATCTCATTCATCAGAGGACCAAAACCTCAAACCACATGAGCTAAACTCAGAAAACACATAAGTGAATCGGGGACAAGACAAGTATCCCAATACCAACACTTTTCCACTTACAAGTAGAATCATTAGGCTTCGTTTCAAGAATGTCCAATACTATCTAAAGATCAAGAGATCCTATACTCCTAAACAATTAAACAATTGGTTTATAATCCTAATTTATCATTTTTGATCATTTATCAATTATCATTTTCCTCATGGAATATTACACTCATTATTATTTATTGAAATTCAGTGTTCCTCCAACATAAATTTGTAGAGATTTTACTATTATTATTATGGAATTATAAAATATTTTATGATAATCAAGACGTGTTCAAAAATAGTGTAAATGCCTTCAATGTGTCATAATCTTGCTGCCTTTTATGCAAATGTGGTAGGACATCCCATATTATTATTATTATTATTATTATTATTAATATTATTATTAAAGAATGAAATTTTGAGAATCCACCTCACCTACAAGTGTAAGCAATAAATCAAAGTATTCGCCTGGCATAATATGCAACCAACATAATATAACGAAGATTAATGACGACTAGGGAAGTTAACGGATTATCACGGAAATTATGAAAATTCATGGAACAAAAATAAGATTCAAATAAGTCAGAAAGCTTCAACCTTAGACGTTCAGTGGCGGAGGATCATCCCTCGGTGCGGGTCAGAACATGGCACCACGGACCCGTGATGGCTCCACCCTAGGGAAGGGTCGTATCCCAGCATTTGCCTCATGCTGCCTTTACTTCCACAGGAATATGCCCATAGCAGGCATCGCTTCTGGTACCCCACCAGCAATCCTGGTATCGCTCGCCTCACCCAGTGCCTCTTCTAGCCGACCATCATGGTGGAACAGTTGGGTCGTGACGTCATAATCCAATGGGGCCGTCCTCGTCTCCTTCACAAACGCACACTCAGCATTTCGATATTATAGTCACACAGTTTCTGAATATCCAATTATTCTGACTGTCTCAATTATAACCAGTGAAATATTACGTGGCTTGATAATAATAATAATAATATCCATGTGATATAATATCTCAAATATGCCTGGTCTGTTTCAAGCACGAAGTTTTCCACAATATGGCATTGAATAAGTTCTTATAGTCGCTCACAATCACTTCACAGTTTGACTAAATTCCAGTTCATAAATATCAAGCATTGGGTGGAAGTTAACAGTCAAATTATCAGCCAGTTGCGTGAAAACAAGCCCATATCCACATACCTTTAATTCTTCCAATATTCCCGTAATGATGCATTTTCACAAGCACACGAATAATAATAATAAGTTGTGAAGCACAACGCCACTTTACTTTCCACGCACAGGTATCAAAATGAAATTATGTCTTCCGACATACGAGCAGAGTAACGCGGAGATGCTATTTTAAGTATTTTTGTAAGAGAGGCCTAGCCTCACGGAGTAATTCCGCAGTATTAAGACGGCGTATCGTCACACGAACCATAACAGGTGAGCACCACTGATCAATACTGATCCATACTGATTGAATACTGATACCTTGGCCTTCCAAGAGCTGGCTTTTAT
>CAMPQE020000167.1:0-172767 GCA_946902985.2 Meconema thalassinum | reverse complement strand
AGACATTCAAATTTCAAGTAGTTCCTATTTTTGCCACCAAATGCTACCGTCGATGAAAACTAGTTGTGAACTTGGTTACTAGATGCCACCACAATCAGCTCCTGGCAGCGAACGTTAAAACTTAAGAGCGTTAGTCAAATCTATCCAAAAATTTAGCTTCACACAAGTGCAATTAGTGGAAGGTTCTTTTTACATGCCATAAATCTATGACATGCGAACGCCGGCTTTACTTTCCCTCCGGAGGAAGGCATACTGAGGGATTTTCAGTGCTCTTAAAAATCCAACGATATCGGCCAGGTTTGAACCTGCGTCCTTGCGCATAGAGGCTCAGTTTGCTACAAACTACGCTACTGAAGCGATAACCTAGATGTTACGCCCATAAAAAGAGAATTATTACCATCACTATTTGGTAGTATTAAGTCACATGACATAATTCCTATTAATTACCCGAAGATTTGTCATGCTCATCAGTAATGGTGCACAATATATGTAACAATGTATGGAACTAAAATACAACTTACAATCTCAGAGAATTCTTCTGGTTCACATTTGATAGATGGTTGGCCCTCCATAATGTTGACGAATCTACAACAGAGGATAATTAAGTAATATACTATAACATTCAGGAAACACTATAAAAAGTACAGGATATATTTGTCGTTTACACACAGAAAAGTTTAATGGTATATTCCAATACACTTCCAGGAATTATTTTTGAGTTTTGCTTTATTTTCTTGAAATGTATGCAACCATACATAAAATGGAATTTTTTATCTACGTCAGGGCTTTGAGGATTATGAATAAGTATCCCTGTAATTGTCTAACCCTTCGAAACCTTCCAGAAGTGTTTCCTTCTTAGTAACCAATAAAGAGGCGGTGGTGTTGATTGCTGCTTCAAGGGGCCTAACTATTTGGTGATGATATGGAATGAATAGCCTTATTTTGGTAAGAACCTTCCACATGAAATGTTTGCATCATCACAAATTATACTTATCAGGGAGGTGTTTGTGTGTTTATCGTATGAACAGAGCTAGATTGTCTAAATAGGACTGGGGATTCAGAGAGACAGTGATACTCTACATGCAATTGCTGAAGCGCAGTACTAGGAAACCAAGTCAACAGTTTTAATGTCTACATTACTCAGCATAATGTACCGACTTTCAAACCCCAGTCACGTTGATATGAATTACTAAAGCATAGGGAACAAATTGCAATATACTGAGCATAGATATTATGTATATTGTGACCGTACACAACACGAGCCGAGGATTGAACCAACAACATTGACGTAGTGTGAGTACAGAATTAATGAGTGAGGCGTCTGCGCGGATTAACATCTTTGACCTACAGCGCGCGTCACACTTCTTGCCAAATAACTTTGAGCAAGTGAAAAGTTAAGGAAAGTAGGTGGGTTAGCTACTTCTCTCAGAAAACAAGAAACGTAAGTTAATTCCAAAAATAGCAATTGATTGCAATCACCAGGGTTTGGACTCAGCATGGCAAAGTATTGCATTTCTAATTGTAATATTGTGGCAGCCACGGCGAGAAATGTGGTGTGGCACCGTAGTTTGGGCTCGACATGGTCAAGTATTGCATTTCTAATTGTAATATTGTGGCAGCCACGGCGAGAAATGTGGTGTGGCACAGTAGTTTCGGCTAGACATGGTAAAAGTATTGCATTTCCAATTGTAATATTGTGGCAGACACGGCGAGAAATGTCGTGTGGTACCGTAGTTTGTTCACGACATGGTAAAGTATCGCATTTCTAATTGTAATATTGTGGCAGACACGGCGAGAAATGTGGTGTGGCACCGTAGTTTGGGCTCGACACGATAAAGTATTGCATTTCTAATTGTAATAATGTGGCAGGCACGGCGAGAAATGAGGTGTGGTACCATAGTTCGGGATCGAAATGATAAAGTATTGCATTTCTATTTGTAATAATGTGGCAGACACGGCGAGAAATGAGGTGTGGTACCATAGTTTGGGCTCGACATGGTAAAGTATTGCATTTCTAATTGTAATATTGTGGCAGCCATGGCGAGAAATGTGGTGTAGTACCGTAGTTTGGGCTCGACATGGTAAAGTATTGCATTTCGAATTGTAATATTGTGGCAGCCATGGCGAGAAATGTGGTGTGGTACCGTAGTTTGGGCTTGACATGGTAAAGTATTGCATTTCGAATTGTAATATTGTGGCAGACACGGTGAGAAATGTGGTGTGGTACCGTAGTTTGGGCTCGACATGGTAAAGTATTGCATTTCTAATTGTAATATTGTGGCAGACACGGCGAGAAATGTGGTGTGGTACTGTAGTTTGGACTCGACGTGGTAAAGTATTGCATTTATAATTGTAATATTGTGGCAGCCACGGCGAGAAATGTGGTGAGGTACCTTAGTTTGGGCTCGACATGGTAAAGTATTTCATTGCTAACTGTAATATTGTGACAGACACGGCGAGAAATGTGGTGTGGCACCGTAGTTTGGGCTCGACATGGTAAAGTATTGCATTTCTAACTGTAATATTGTGGCAGCCACGGCGAGAAATGTGCTGAGGTACCGTAATTATAGCATTACCGGTATTTCATGGTGCGCTCAGAACTATCTGACCTTACAAGTTGTTTCTTAGTTCCCAGCTTAATTCGTTCCTACCGACACCGCAATCCTCGTGTGTGGCTGCACTGCCTGCTTGTCGTTAGCTGCCATATTACATTTTCATACCTGCCAAACTCACAAAACCGAATATCAGGAGATTTTCATATGAGAATCAAATATTAGCTCAATTAATTGGCAAACTAAAATGCAAAATTAATGATTTAAACTAGCCGTCGGCACTTATTACCCCTTAACTCCCACTTTTAAGACCATTTTCTTCACTTCTTTTTTCTTTACTACACTTTGTTCCAACATGTTATGAAATATCACCTTTTCCACCAAGGTGATATAAAACATTACATTGACAAACAGTAACAAGAAGTTCCGTGACGAACTAAAGAGCCTAATTTTCTTAAAATTTAAGATTCATGCCAATGATTATTCTATATGGACCTACCTAGAATTATGACGAAATTCAGTTGTTAATATCAAAATTTCTTATTAATTCGAAATATACCTGCCATATTGTAGCCTAATATAACACTACAGTTGGCAGCCCTGGTGACTGCATATCTTTTCTTAATTCCATCTTTTAAGGTACAGAATACAAAATTTTGTCGAAATCCAATGGATGTCATGGACGTTACGTGCAGTGAGACATTGGATCTATGAGCGCGCGTCAAATCATGTTGGCAACAATGTCGTGTATGTGGTGGTCAGAAATAATCTGAAATATTATGATCTATTGTTGTGCCAAAATCCATTTATTAGTAAAGAAGTTACATATATTTTACAATTGGACCTATCAGCAGGCATAGAATCATGTTGGCAGCACTGACGTATATAAGTTACTCCAAATTAATCTAGAATGCCAGGTACTATACGTGTGCAAAGTTTAAAGCCGGTGGTTTGCATACTTTCTGATATATTGATATTACAAAAAACAAATAGACACAGCATTGTTTAACAGTTGGCAGCCCTGGTTCCTCTTAAGAATGTGCTTAGTCATATCTGTTATGGTACACATTGCACATACGAAATTTGGTTGAAATCCAATTGATAGTATGGAAGTTACATGTTATTAAAAGTTGGTACTAGCAGCAGGCCTAGAATCATGTTGGTAGCACTGACGTATATTAGTTACACCAAATTAATCTACAATGTCAGGTACTATACGTGTGCATAGTTTAAAGTTTTCGCCTAGAATACTTTCTTATATATTTCTATTGGGATAAAACAATAGAGAGAGCATTTATTAACAGTTGGCAGCCCTGGTGGCTCTCGAGAATACAATCAGTCATATCTGTTTATGTACGCATAGTACATAGGAAATTTCGTTGAAATCCAATGGATAGTGTAGAAGTTATATGCTTTTGAAAATTGGACTTATCATCAGGCTTAGGATCATTTTGGCACCAGTGACATGTATGGCCTCCTGGAAATTAAACTGAAATATTATTATCTATATGTGTACCAATTTTGGAATAGCTCCCATGCATACCTTCCAAAATATCCAACATGGAGCTCAAATTTCAATTGCGTTTTTTCAGCAGTTGGTAGCACTGACATCATTATCAAATATGGCGTTGATATATTCAGGTACAGATCTTTACTCATACCAAATTTGGTTTCGATTGCTGCAGCCGTTTAGGAGTTTAGAGGGGGGGGGGGAGAGGAGGGGACACACAGACAGACACACATTTTCCCAGATCGATAACGTAAGTCTTCTTTTTCCTCATTTTTGCAAAATGTGAAAATTAGGGTAAAAATAATTGATGATGCACGGAAATTGTTGCGAGAACTGTTTCAAAAAAGACCGAGTTGTATTTTTAAGGCATAGTGAAGAATTAAACAACGAGCAAAAACACAAGAATGTAACAATCATTTTGCAGCAAAGTCAATAAGCAATCGCTTACACTGAAACAAATCCCATTTACGAATTCAGGTAGCCCAATAACATTCATTACCTGCCCACAATAAGCACTTCCAAAACATACGGTACTAGAAAATATTACAAGTTCACCAATAATTTACAAACATCTGACAAGTTCAATCGATAGAAACATTACGCATAATATGTATATTACACATAACTTTTTACAAAAGGAAAGACGGTGCCTTACTTACGTTATAAATATGGTATTTTCCAATGATCGGTAGGATTACGGCCAACTTAATATTCGAATAAAGATTTGTAATTAAGGATTCTGCGTTAGTGAATACGTCTTACATCAAATGTTGACATAATGGGCCAAAATAGTAACTTATATGACAAATACACGTAGGTCCTATTATTAATTTGCCTATTGTGTGATATTGCCGAACAGTGTTCCTCATTGGCAGAGCTACAGTTTTACAATATTACGGAATAAGTAATTTTCTTAGAATTATTTGGAGTTCAACTTTAGACTAAAATATCGAGAGAGAATAATACTTATCGTTCCATAGGAAGGACCCGGCGTAACCAGTAGCACCAAAAACCGCACTTGACTCCTATACAGGCGGCATTCCTGAATTAATGTACCTCGAGTTCAATGATTTTAGCCAACATCCGTCCTTCTTGTGTTACAATGCGTCCACTTCAAAACAAAACTTACATCTTTGACTCCGAGGACTAGCGTTACCAACAGAAAATTTCCAAATGCAGGACATTGCTCAGAAAAGAAAATGACTGACGAGTTCAATCGATAGCAAAATTATGCATAATACGTATATTACACATAACGTTTTCCAAAAGTAAATACCTTACATCTCCTAGATTAAGATTTTGTAACCTCTTGGATACGTATTCTTCTAGTTCATTAGTTTTCTCCTCACTCATGGCATTAACGTTAGTGATAACCTTGTTTAATCGTTCCTCTATCGTTTTAGTCTTACTCTCTAACGATTCTTTCAAAGCTTGCACATCCTGACTAGATTGAGTTCTATCTTCTACTTGTTTTTCAGTGAGCGTATCAATCCTTTTACCTAAATCCGTTCTTACTTCAATAACCTCCCTATTAATTTCTACTTGGGTACTGGCTAATTTCTTTTCTATGTTATCTTGGATGTTCCCCACTGGATGTATTCCACTCGTCTTCCCATACAACTACATTAGCTTTTAACATTGCAGCTATGTCCTCCTCAATATCTGCCTTAAGAATTTTATTATGGTCAATAACCTGCGTTCGTAAAGTTTCCACGTTACCTTTTAATTCGACCAGAGAAGCTGTAGTTTTTAACTCATCGTTAACAAAACGTGTCGTCAAAGCAGTTATATTCTGTGTACACAATTCTTTAGACGCCTCTACCTCTTGTCTAATCTAATTAATGTCCACTTGGACTTTTGTTACATCTACACATACCGTATTGACTTCTGTTTGTATTTTACCTATGTCAGACTGTACATCAGTGACATCTGACTGCATGTTATTTACGTCAACCTGAACATTACTGACATCGGCTTGGACTGTATCTACTTTAGATTGGACATTGGATAGCTCTAACCTCACATTACCAATATCAGACTGTACTCTGTCTACTTTGGATTGGACTGTGGATACATCTACTTGGACTGTATCGACTTTACTTTGAACATGGGATACATCTGACCTAACATTACTAACATCGGACTGTACTATGTCTACTTTGGATTGGACTGTACCGACCGCTGTTCGTACACCACATACATCATCTTGAATCTGCTTTGAGCTAGCCTGTAAACGCGTGACATTTGCAACCATTTCAGAGGCACTAGTATGTAAACACTCTAAAGAAGTCTGAACTTCCTGAATTTCAGTTTTGAAACTCTCTTTGACACTTTCTGCACCTTTATCTGTAAGAGAATCAACAACTTTAACAAGCACTGTGTTAAGGTCCTGCTTTCGTTCCCGCTTCAGTTGTTCTAAGTCCTGCTTCGCTTCCTGAAATTTACCTTCAACAACATTTAAACTGCTCTGCAGTTGCTCCTTCAAATTCTGCTGCAGCTTCATCTGCATCTCCTCCAACATTCTCTTTACATCCTCACTTGCCATTGCAATAACCCTTTATATAATGCTGTAGAGACATAAACAACAACAGAGCAAAATAACAACATCTGAGCAACGTCCTATTCCATATATATTTTTGAGCACCTTAATGTCTAAAACTAACTTAAAATTACCTTAGCATTAACTTAAAGCACACCCTATGCTGAATAAACTCACTCAAAATGTTCGTTCTCCTGTGATTCGTCTTAAATATGCTACCACAAAGAAAAATTCTACCATTACAATCATCAAAACAATTTAGCTTTAGTTTTACACATGACCTTAGCAATCGTCATGTACCGGTAAAATAAAATAGATATTCAGATCGTAGGTCGTTTTTCGAAACTGTCTACCTACTACACCTCTCTCATGTTTCTAAGATCTGATCTTTATCTGAGTGTAACCTTCCTAATATTAATTTAATTTAAGCCTACATAATTACACTCACATCCATCCGAAATGGATAAGACATCCCACAAATCTGATAATTATTTCTTTCACTAGAAATGTTCAAACCAACTTCCTTTAGAGACATTTCGAAGCCAATTTCATAGCCCAAAAGTTTATAGGCGCCATTCCTACTGTACCCGATAATCCGGAAAGGATCCTGTTGGAATATCCATTGCCCCCGCTGGATTGCCTATTTCTAACAGCACCGGCATACATACGTTAGAAATCGCTTCCAACATGGCCTTTAGGGATTTACAGACAGCAGTTACAAGAATATTGTGGATCAACAACCAACTATACGGGGCACTCACCTTTTCTTACCTCTCGCAGACAGGGAATTCAGCTTCACCTACACTCCATCCACAATATCCTTCACCTTATATTTAAAATGAATCACACTCCAACAACAATGGAAAACAATCTGAATAAAATTTATTAACAATAGGGAAAACTAATCTAGTATAAACAAAATAACAATAAACGAATTTAAATATAGAAATTAAAATTAAAAACACGCAATCATTCACACCTCCTTTCAACGCTACATCTTACTACAATGCTGTATTAAAAATTATGAGCATAAAATCTTGGCTTGTTCTTAAAACTACACTGCGTAAAAATAAAAACGTTTAATGTAGTCTCCTAATGGCATTCCAGACACATGGTTTCATTCACAAGCCTGCGTTTTCAGAACGCACGTGCAGTAACTTTGTTTCATCAATGAAATACCGGCACCACGCCGTACTCTAAACTGTTTTATACAATAAATACAAGGCGGTGGGATTACACCTGTTCATATTATGTCATCGCTCTCCAATGCTAACGGTGAATCATTCTCGCTAGCCCATAGAGACTGCTTGTGTGTGCGTTTATAGAAACACGTAAAAATTACCATTTAGATCTTACAAAAGTTCACATAACTACTCTGTTTCTTAAACAATCATTCTAAAAATTGTTATACACTCTTTCATTCGCACCCCGTAATTGTTCTAGACCAATTCGGTTCCACAATTTCTCTTAACAATGAACAATCATACACACCAAAACATCCGCTCATCAAACACACGCTATTCCAAAACAATTGATTAATAAATCCTACTAAATGATTTAACTAATTAAATCATTTCCACAAAAATTATTTACATGTAATAAGTTTATAATAATATCCATTATCTAGTGTTGCTAAAGCGACACTTTTGAGATTCTAACTTCTCGGTTACAATATAATTCTTAACTAAATATATACACTGGTTTTTCACATAACCATCCTTCTCTAACGTTCTGTAGTTTTAATTTACTGCTTACACATCGTCTTATATAGGTTTCATTACACTGTCGGTATAATACAGTCGACTAATTATGGTAAACTGTACGTTATTACATAACTTCGGGTTTAATAAAATTTAATAATCGTATTATAGACACGCCAATCCAAGTCGGTGGAGTTATTCGGGTAAATACATAAATGAATAAGGAGACCTGGGTTATGAAAGGAAGGGAGAACAGCAAAATACAGGCCAGTGAGATGAGGTTCTTGAGAAGCAGTATTGGAGCTACAAAGATGGACAGAATAAGAAATGAGAGGCCAGAGAATTAATGAAAGATGAACCATTACAGGATGGTATAGAGAAATCTAGACTTAGATGATATGGACATGTAAAACGAATGGAGGAGAAGAGGATACCCAGGAGAGTACACGAGACGAAGTGGGAAGGAAAGAGACCGAGAGGAAGACGAGAGACAGGTGGCTGAAGGGGGTGGAAGAAAGCGTGAAGAAGAGAGGAGAAGACTGGACAAGGGTGGAGGCTGAGAGATGGTGGGAAGACAGAAGACGTTGGAGAGGCTTGTGTTCCAAACAGACCCGGCCAGTGGCTGGAAACTGCAAGATGATGATGATGACATACATGAATAAGGGTAGATTTGTGTGTGTACACATATCGTGGCAAAAAATGTGGGCACTTAATAAAGGTTTGTTTCTGGTTCATTTAGACATTTATAGGTGTTGTGGTTCATTTGGGTGTTTTAGATCTTATAGAATTTCATTAGACTGGTACCGTGAACATTATACACTAAGCTGTGTGGAAACGGGAAATGAAGATGATGATGATGGTGGAGCTCACACTAAAATATCTGCTATTGTGCCCAACCTTATTACATTGCAATATAGTTCATGTCTATACATAGTAATCAGGAACTGTGCAGTGTGTGTAAGAAAAACCACAGACAATGGCTCACAGCACTTGAAAGACATTAAGATAATTAATCAATCCTTCGATAAATGCCAATATTGTGTAGGGTGGGTATTTTGTAAGTATTTTTATTCTCAATTGCATTTTGTGACTGTTTTGAATCTAAATTACATTTTGTAAGTATTTTCTAACTAAATTGCATTTTGTAAATATTGTCAATTCAAATAACAGTACAGTAAGTATGTAGTTAGTTTTAGTTGTAAGTAGGTAGTTAGTTTGTCTATTAGATATATGTCATTGTTCTATTAGACTGTGGTGTGTGAGTGTGTCTGGTAGCAGTTGCATTGTTTATTAGTTATAGTTCATTGTTTCAGTAGACTGTGATGTGTGAGGGTGCATGTGAGTGTGCCTGGTGACAGACTGTTTTAGTGGTAGTATTTGTTGTTGGTGGAACTTTAGTATTTTTTTCGTTAGTAGAATTTTGGTATTTAATTGTTAGTACGGTAGACGGTTAGTATTTTTGTTAGTAGAATTGCTCTTTACTTATTCTGAAAGGGAGTAGCAGCCTTTCAGAATAAATCAATTCTTTACTAGTCTTATTGACGGTTAAGATATTGATAATATAAGCCAAATAATGGCTACACTGCGTCCTGCTGCACGGCTGAAAGCAACGGGAAACTACAGCCGTATGCTATTCCCGAGGATATGCACCTCTCTATGCATAATTACATGTGATGATGGCCTCCTCCCTTGTAAAATTTCAATCCGGAGGTAAACTAGTCCCCCGTTCGGATCTCCGGGTGGGGACTACTCGAGAGGGGGTTAACATCACAGAAGTGACAAAGAGGAAATCTGACATTCTACGGATCGGAGCGTGGAATGTTAGAAGTCTGCTAGGAAGTGGAAGGTTAGAAAACTTAGAAAGGGAAATGGATAGGTTGAGGTTGGATTTGGTTGGGATTAGTGAAATGCGCTGGCAGGAAGAACAGGACTTTTGGTCAGGAGACTATAGGGTCATTAGCACTAAATCAAACAATGGCCAAGCAGGGGTTGGCCTCATATTGAGTAGGAAACTTGGACAGCGGGTGGAATATTATGAGCAATATAGTGAACGGATTATTGTAGCAAAAATCAATACTAAACCTACCTGCACCACAGTGGTACAAGTCTATATGCCTACCAGTCAAGCTGATGATGAGGATGTTGAAAAGGTCTACGAAGAAATAGACGAAATTCTGAGGTATATCAAGGGTGATGAGAATGTTATAGTAATGGGAGATTGGAATGCTGTGGTAGGAAAAGGGAGAGAAGGGAAGATAGTAGGAGGTTTCGGACTAGGTGAAAGGAATGATCGAGGAAGCAGGCTGGTAGAATTCTGCACCGAGCATGAGTTGGTCATAGCTAACACCTTATTCAATAACCACAATAGAAGAATATACACATGGATGAGACCAGGAGATACAGGGCGTTACCAAATCGACTTCATTATGGTCAAGCAGAGGTTTCGAAACCAGATTTTGGATTGTAAAACATATCCTGGTGCTGACATAAACTCTGACCACAATCTGGTTGTAATGAAATACAGATTAAAGTTGAAGAAACTGAAGAAAAGTCAAAAGCCAAAAAGGTGGGCAATAGACAGACTGAAAGAGAAGGATGTAAACGAAAGATTCAAGAAGAGTATAAAGGAAGGACTAATGAAAAACCCTAAACAAACTTCAATTGCAGACGAATGGGCACTTTTGAAGAATGAAATAACAAAATCCGCAGAAGAAAACATTGGTAGGAAAGAAAGAATAGGTAGAAAACCGTGGATCACTCAGGATATACTAGAATTGATGGATGAAAGGCGGAAACACAAGAATGTAAGAGATGAAAAGGGGAAAGCAGAATACAGACGTCTGAGAAATGAGGTTAACAAGAAGTGCAAGGAAGCAAAAGAAGAATGGTTGAAAGAGAAATGTGCAGGTATAGAAAATTGTCTGAAATTAGGAAAAGTAGACACAGCTTATCGAAGGATTAAGAATACTTTTGGGGAAAAGAAGACTAAGTGCTGTAATATTAAGGACAAAAATGGAAAGCCTCTAACAGATAGGGAAGAAAAGGTTGAGAGATGGAAAGCTTACATAGAGAGTTTGTATAAGGGAAACGAGATTGAGAATCATGTAATGGAAAGGGAGGAGGAAATTGATGAGGATGCGAAAGGAGATTTAATATTGAGATCAGAATTTGATAGAGCTTTGGAAGACTTAAGCAGGAACAAAGCACCAGGCATAGATGATATACCGATTGAGTTGCTACGCTGCATAGGAGATGAAGGTCTGATCAGGTTATTTCACTTGGTGTGTAGGATTTATGAGACAGGTGAGGTACCCCCTGATTTCAAGAAGAATGTAATCATCCCTATACCAAAGAAAGTGGGAGCTGACAGATGTGAAGATTACCGTACAATCAGCTTGATTACTCATGCTTCAAAGATCCTGTCTAGAATAATTTACAAGAGGATTGAAAGCCAGATAGAAACGGAGTTGGGTGAAGACCAATTTGGTTTCAGGAGAAATGTAGGAACAAGGGAAGCTGTACTAAGTCTTAGGCTGATTTTGGAAGGTAGAATAAGGAAAGATAAGAGAACGTTCATGGCTTTTGTAGACTTAGAAAAGGCTTTTGATAACGTTGATTGGACTAAATTGTTTGACATTTTGAAATCCATTGGAATAAAGTACAGGGATAGGAGGGTGATATACAATCTATACAGAAACCAGACAGCAGTCATTCGAGTTGAAGGACATGAGAGAGAAGCTGGTATTCAGAAAGGTGTAAGGCAAGGCTGCAACTTATCACCCATACTTTTCAATCTTTACATTGAACAAGCAATGAAGGAAATTAGAGAAAAATGTAAAGTGGGAGTGAAGATTCAAGGAGAAATAATTTCAACCCTGAGATTTGCTGATGACATCGTCATCTTGGCCGACAAGCCTGAGGATTTGAATGAGTTTTTGAATGGTATGGACTCAGTCTTACGGAAAGAATTCATGATGAAAATTAATAAATGTAAAACAAAAATACTGGAATGCAGCCGAAATAAATCAGAAACCTCTATGGAGATCAAATTGGCAGGTGAAAAGCTGAAGGAAGTAGGAGACTTCTGTTACTTAGGAAGCAGAATAACCAGTGATGGACGAAGCAAAGAGGATATAAAAAGTAGGTTGGCTCAGGCAAAGAAAGCATTTCTACAAAAAAGGAATCTGCTGACATCGAATATAGATTTAGGTATTAGGAAGTCATTTTTGAAAGCCTTTGTCTGGAGTGTGGCGCTCTATGGAAGTGAAACTTGGACTATTGGTGCAGCAGAAAAGAGGAGAATTGAAGCATTTGAAACGTGGTGTTACAGGAGAATGATGAAGATCAGATGGGTAGATAGGGTTACAAACGAAGAGGTATTAAGACGAGTGGGAGAGGAGAGATGTTTCTGGCGACTGCTAATGAAGAGAAGAGATAGGTTGGTAGGACACATACTAAGACATCCAGGAATAGCAAGCTTAGTTATGGAAGGAAGGGTCGAGGACAAGAACTGTAGGGGTAGACCAAGGTTAGAATATGTTAAACAGATTGCCTTGGATGTAGGGTGTGGTAGCTATGTAGAGATGAAACGTTTAGCTCAGGACAGGGAGGCATGGAGAGCTGCATCAAACCAGTCAAAAGGCTGAAGACTCAAACAACAATACCTTACTTAATGTGCTGCAGATATTTTCCTTGAGGCTGTGTTTTTCAACAGAACCTACTTTAGAAAGAAGACGCGAATTATTTTCTTGAAGCACATATTTATGGAATTCTTCACACTACGTACGGTATCTTTGAAATTGACCGTCACAAGTAACATTCTACCAACAAACGGTTCCTCCATTGAGCAAATACGGTACGGTATGAATAAACACACATTGCTGCCTGGTCTGGCAAACAGGCAAAGTGTACAAAAGTTCAGACAGAAAACTCAATGTTCTGGTGCTTATTAAAGAAAACAGACCATTGTTGGTCTACTCTAGTGTTGTGTCTTAATCAAAGTTGAACTTTTAGGATAAGCCCCTACGTTGAAGAACTGGTCGAATAACATTCAATCATCTATTTCTACACCTTTTGACTGTAAATATTGAATAAATGATGCAATATCATCAAAACTGTGGTCCTTAATGTTTGGAAGTCTTAACCATTTGAAACACTTGAATACCGGTACCTCCATAGGTTGCATCCATTTATCCAAGTAACTTACCATACTCATTGCAGGTTTCATAGAAACATAAACACCTTGCATTCTTTATTCAAACCATCTTCTGAAAATGTATTTAACATCTGTCGGACTTTAAGGGGAAATCCTAAATGAGCAATCAAGAGAAATGCCTAACATTTTCGATAAATTACATATGCCGGCCGGACATAACCAACATGAATGAAGGAAAACCCGGACATTGGTAACCCTCCGTAGGTCGATTTCATTTAAAAGAAAGATTCTTATACACACCCTGTAAAATGAGACAATCTGTCGTGGTGAAACTGTTCCAAGATTCATACCTCACATGTGTACCCTCAATAACGCAGTGTGCTGGGCTGTACCGGTAGCGTATTTCTTATCCCTCCTGGACTACAACAAGTCCCGTATTTGAAAGCATGTGATTGGCGGATATTATGACCAAATGAATTGTATGAAAAATATGATCGTTCAAAACTACAATCGTTAATTACGCTGGATAGCACCCTGGTTAGTATCCTATATTCTTTGGTAGTACAGTATCTTCCTTTTGTCAAGTCAGGAACAGGAGGTTTATTGTTCACAGCACACAAGAGTGTTACACAATGTAGGGAGGAATTCTGGTGTGAAAAATAATTTAAAAAGGTTGAAGAATGTGTTAATTAAAACTGTAGTTCTTGAAATGACAGTGCATGTTTTCAGATTATTTCTTTAATGAGAACAATTTAATTATTTAACAAAGCCCCTGGTGGACAATTATAACCTAGGCTATAATAGTACTTTAATAGTATTTTGCACAATGTGCATTGAATGCGGCTTGTGGCCATGTGTATTTGTGTTTATTATCAGTTGTTAATACTCGTGGTGACCTTTATTGTTTAATTCTGGTGCAATTTTCTCAATTCAATAAAATTGTTAGCTAGATTACCGGTATGTATCAGAGTAGGTTGGTGTACTGTGAGAGCCCAACTGAACCTATATGCATGAGACAGGCTTAATTAGGCTACATGTCTGCCTTTACATAGCCCTGATTTATTGGAACGGGGCTATACCAGTAGCCTACGTAGAGTGTAATTAAACTGTTGATCTCATTGTGTTTCATTTCATTTTTCAGTGCATGACCCACATCAAGAAGGCAGCAGATTATATACCACAGTTGTCGAGTAGTGGGTTCAGAAAGCCTACAAGCTGGAATTGTCTGAAATCTTGACCGAGCAGTGGAATCAGGCAAAGGTAACTTATTGATGAAACTTTAATCTATTAATTTTTCACTAGTTTTGTGTATATAGGTAGGCTAGATCAAGATTGATCAGGGAATGATGTAGTTCACTCATCGGCTGTCTATAACCAACCCAAATTATAACACGACATACAGTAGTTAAAAATTCAAGCTGAGTCGGCCATTTTCAGCGTTAGAACAGTATTGCAAACCCCACGCATATGGTACTGATATAGGCGGTTTCCTAAAACAAATGAACTCCAATCTCAACACATTCAATCCAATGGTTTTTGGGTCAACAGTGCCCCGGTAACCTCCCGCGGCCAAAGGCCGCACCCACACCCGACCATTTTAAACTTCGTTTCGTCCCATCCAATGGTTTTTGTCAATGATTACAACCTAACTCGTCCAGATCAATGGTTTTTGTCAACCGTGCTAGCTTCCCACGGCCAAAGGCTGCACCTACACCCGATCATTCTAACCTTCGTTTTGTCAAATCCAATGGTTTTTGGCAATGGTTACAGCCTAACGCCTACAGATTCTCATAGTACTGGTGTATTTTATATGTTGGGCACACTGCCGTGACATCAATATTTCGTCATGCCTCACCCAGATGGAGCGAGCCAATATGGCCGCCATAGTTCAAATTCAAAAAGAAAGAAACACACATAATTATGTAATTAAGCATATATTTCCAGTATATTGGTCGTAATGAACCTGAATTTCAATAGGTATTGTCCCTTGGAACCCCTGAAAAGGTATGAAAATCATATATTATCATTCACCTTCTAAGTGAAACTGTAAAAGTCAGGTTACTGTTTCATGCACTGGTAATCTAAGGCATTTCATATGCCGAGTGCGAACTGTGTCTGCGAATTGTGTAAAGAAAGGTGTGATAGATATCACGTACCAATTTGCCCTGAATGACTTGAATCGTTACGGTACGGTATTAAATCTCTGTACTCATCTGTAATTGTATCTAAGTGCATTGTACGTGTTTCTATTATTATTATTATTATTATTATTATTATTATTATTATTAAGGATAAGTGCACACAATGTGCATTACACTTATTATTATTATTATTATGGGACAGGCTTAATAAGTAAACTTCCATTCTATGTACCGGTTTAGCCCCGTTCAATAAACCAGGGCTATGTAAAGGCAGAAGAGACAGGCATGTAATTAAGCCTCGACTACCTCCACTGTGCATGACACAATCCAGGGGAGTTTATATTGGTTAGGGTCGCGCTACATAACAATTGTTTCCCCAGGGGCTCACATCTTGTGGGACGTGGGTTGGCGACCACGGGACCCCAGCTGAGTCCGGCATTGCTTCCACTTACTTGTGCCGGGTTCCTCTCTGTCTTCTTTCCTGTCGACCTCCCTTGGTCAACTTTAGTTCTTTTCCGACCCCGACGGTATTAGGGTATCCGAGGCCTAGGGAGTCTTTCACTTTCCTGCCTTAATTGGCCATTGTCTCATCTTTCCTGATCCCTCCTTCTTCGAGGAGTCAGACCTCTTGTTTTCTTTTCATTATATTTCTTTTTCTCTGTAAGATTCCCGCACTGTTTTTTTTACTTGGTTCCCCGTGTATCTAAATTCCATTTAGCGATTTTTTTGTAGGTATTTTTAATCTAGTTTGCATTTTGTAAGTTTTTTCGATCTAAATTACCTCTCGCGATTGTTTTCAACCTCAATTGCATTTTGTAAAGATTGACAATCTAAATTGCTTTTTAGTAAGTCTTTCAATGTAGGTTCTGGGCATTTTAGTGAGTATTTTGAATTTCAATTGTATTTTGTAAGTATTTTCAACCAAAACTGCATTTCGCAAGAATTTTAAATCTAAATTGCATTTTGTTTGGTTGGCATTTTGCAAATATTTTGATTCTTTATTGCATTTTGTGGGTATTTTTAATCTAAATTACATTTTGTCAAGTATTTTCAATCTAAATTGCATTTTGTAAGTATTGTCAATCCGCATGAGTCTTTTGAATCTACCGTACATTTTGTAAGCATTTTCAATTGCAATTGCATTTTGTAAGTGTTTTGAATTTCAATTGCACTTTGTGAATAATTTGGATTGGAACTTGGATATTTCAATCTGAATTGCATTG
Organism: Meconema thalassinum; assembly: GCA_946902985.2. Lineage (NCBI taxonomy): Eukaryota > Metazoa > Arthropoda > Insecta > Orthoptera > Tettigoniidae > Meconema > Meconema thalassinum. The sequence continues at coordinate 155,947 of CAMPQE020000167.1, read as the reverse complement.
TGTACTTTCAATTTCAATTGCATTTTGTAAGTATTTCGACTCTACATTGCATTTTGTACGTATTTTGTACCTAGCCTACATTTTGTGGGTATTTTTCAATCTTTTCTTTTTGTGAACCTTTTCGTTCTAAATTCCCCTTTGTAAGAAAATTTTGCGAGTGTTTCAATCTGAGTTCCTTTTTGTAAGTATTTTCCGTCTCACTTAATTTTCGTTCTGGTTTCCATTTCATTAACATTTTCGCTATCACCCAGATCATTAGGGGCCGATAACCTAGGCCCCTTAAAACAACAATTATCATCATCATTATAACAATTGTTGGTCTAGGCAAAGACCATTGGTCTGGATGAAAATATTGGCCTAGGCAGAAACCATTGATTTGTATGAAAATTATTGATGCATTTTGATTAGGGACCCTGATTTATGGTAATATATTCTCTGTGAGCTGCCAGAATAGGATTTACAGTTCTCGTCTCGCCATGTGGTCTGAGAACGAAGTTGCTAAACTGTACAAGCCAGAGGCACAGCTGACCAGGCACTGAAGCCCGTGGGCTGTAATATTGCATCACAGAGTATTATGACATCAACTATGCGAACATAGTCAAGACGCGACGGGGTGATGACTGACGTGGAATTTCCGGCCAAATGTCAATCCCATTCTGGCAGCTCACAGAGTATAAAAGGCTTCAAAGCGGTGAAATGAATTTTAAAAAAACATAGTGGTGAAATAACAAAAGCGAGGTGTGAGTGTGCTTAATAACCATGTGTACGGTGCACAGATTTGGTTAAATAATGAACATTATACAAACATTTGGAGGAGTAACAATCAATTTATTCTAGTTCTTTTTTTTTCTTTTTCGAAAGGACTTAAACTCAAACGAATTTGTGTTCAATACCTAACCTAACATTTACTTCTCCATGACTACCAGTCCCTTTCACACTAACTCGTGAAACGTATGTTGTCCCCAAAATTATGCAGAGCATTGTTTCCATGTTTTCAGGACTTCAACCAATCAAGTCTGAAAAGGGACTTCGTTATCCCGCATCTTATGAAACGTTTATATTTTTAAGATTTCTTATTTTCTTTGAAGGGACTATTCCAATTAATTTTAAAGTAAATATTTAAAAAAAATATCTTATTACCAGCATTTCGTTGGCATTTAGCATTTTAGAGTGAAAATAATATACAGCGACTTTGTTTCATTTGTGACGGGTATTTTCGCTCGCCCACGTTGTGAGCCTGTCTCCCGCCAAGCACTTTGCCGTAATGCGGCGCTCTTCCGGCACTGAGTCATTGAATAGAGGAAATTGTACTTACCTAGTTCACAGCTGGTGCTGAATATGTGCCAGCGATGTGTATCAGTGAATGGTGAACATTTAGCCGACCAGGGATGGTCCTTCATCCAGCCCACCTGATATGATGAAGATAGTGGAGAAGAGGGAGACGGTGCAATGCCATTTCTCTCGCCTGCCAGCTAATTGGGTGGCTACTGCATCTGCTGCCCCTTCCTCTGCCACGACCATCAAGCGAAGCCGGCAGAAGCCAAACTCCTTACTGTGGAGGAACTTCCCTATACTAAGAAGAAATCACCGGCGGAAAAGAGAGAAACGACGTGTCAGAGACGGACACCCAGTCTTCGGACAGGGAGAAGGTCCCTCGACACCGCTATCGCTCTTCTCCGAGAGTGAGACAGGTTAAGTCCCACGAGGACTGCGCGCCATATAAGAAAGCGCTCCCTCCTTCATCTTCGGATGGAGATGTACAAATCGAGGTGTGCTCTCCTCTCATATCATCTCCACCTACAGATGGGGATGGGTGGCAAACGGTCAAGCGGAAGTCACTATTACAATGGAACTGGATAGCTCATGTAATTAATTAAGAGTGGCTGGAGGTCCCTGTATAATCCGGACACCTAGCGAGGTGCCTCCTTGGCGAGTCCCGCATCCGAAATTCGGTTAGATCCACATCGTGGTCCTAAGGTGAATACGGATGCCTCCGTCTATCGGAGTCATTTCCTCAGCATAGTTCACCAATTTCTGGATGCTGGCATTCTCTACACGGATGGTTCGAAGGTAAACGAGAAAGTGGGTTGTGCTTACGTAATTGATGGTGCAAATACAAAGATTTCTTGGCCTGAGGCCTGTAGTGTGTTTACTGCGGATCTCGTTGCCAGGAAGCTCTGCAGTTTGCACTACAGGATGCACGAATCCGCTTTCTTTTACATACCGTCATGTTTCCCACAACACCTAGTGCACCGAATCCACGACGTACTAGCCGGATTGTGCCGGGCTCTGACACTCGCCTTTTTGTGGCTTCCAAGCCACGTGGGAATTGCGGGAAATGAGCTAACAGACCAAGCTGCAAAACAGGTGGTAATAACTACCACCTCAACCAATGGAGGTACCCGCTAGAGATATTCACTCTAAGTTACGCCGACAAGAGAGAGTCGTTGGCTAGCCGTCCCAATGCCCGGTAAACTGAGATTGATCAAAGGAACTACTCGCGTGTTGTAGAGCTCCTTCCAGTCACGGGGGATTTCCTTCATTTTGTATAGGCTAAGTATAGGTCATGCAAGATCCACCCACTCGTATCGAATGAGAAGGGAAGACCCCCCCCAGTTTGTACTCATGGAGGCGTATTCACATCTTAACCGAGTGTGTGAATCTTGCTGACTTACGAAGAAACCTTGGTTTGTAGATGACACTCGAACCTATATTAGCTGATGTCGTGGTGGCTGCTGATCTCATCATCCGCTTTATAAGTGAGAGTACGTGAATATTTACTCAGAGAACATGTCCTTTTGTGAAAATTTAATTTTTGTTTTCTGTATGGGGGGTATCGAACCCTCAACCTTCAGTGGCGCTTTGGGGGCATTTTCGTATATCCGATGTAGCATACGACTTCCTAGTACTTTTATGAACGCAACACCGCACAAATCCGTGTCATGCATAGCAAATTCGTATTCTCCGCTTAGCTCCTAGGAGGGGTATCGAACCCTCGACCTTCAAAGACGCTACGGGTGACTTTTCGTATATCCGATGTTACAATATTGTTTTCATGGAATTTTTACGAACAAAATACCGTACAAATCTGAGTCATACATAGCAAATTCGAATTTTCCGCTGAGCTCCTAGGAGGGATATCGAAGCCTCAACCTTCAAGAACGCTACGGGTGGAGGTTGGTTCCATTCCCATCTCAGCTGTCCTATAAGTGATTTTCCGTGGTTTCCCCACTTGTAATCCATGGAAATGTCGGAATGATTCCTAACTCCTAAGCCATAGTTACAAATACACTCACACCACAAAACTTTATATGAATAACATATGCTATTCGACAAACACTACACTCTTGGTACTCCCCAAAGTGGAATTTCTATAAACTGTCATCCCAATCGGTTGTTTCTGCATTGAGATTAATTATTGCAGAGATAAATGAGTCGAGCACTAACAATGTTCTGTTTATTGCAGTGTAGGGCAGCTGGATTGGCACAGCTGCAGCTCGGATTGAATACGGTTTTGCTATTTTTATAGGTCAGGACTGACTCACTCTTTGGGAGATTAGATAGTCTACCGATAATCATACCTTATCATGAAAAGGCCTGAGGTCACCTCCATCTTATTACTATTTATGGTGAAGATATGTCGGTATGCTCACGTCTCTAAAAGATCCGTATCCGAACACACTTCCTAAATGGAGGCATATGATTCACAAAGTTCCTACCCAGCTCGCTGGAAGGGTATCCTGATGATGATGAGCATGTGTTTTATATGCCCCTTAATAATATTATTGCTTTTATGTTCGACCCTGACTATTATCCGCCAGAAAACTGTACCATAATGAGGCTCATTATAACACTATTTTTCATTATGAAACAGTTTCTCTCACCAATCAGAACTCAAGAAACAGTTGTTTGACCAATTATATAATTAGTTGCGTTGAGTTCCACGGCCTTCTAATGTAAATCACACTGCCTGGCCTAGTGTCATCGTAGAGTAATCGAGGTGGCCATGGTCAAATACAAGGCATTCCCTGCGTCTCATGCGCTCTGTTCAGTACACAAAACTGGCGAAATCTCGACAGATATTTATGAATATTTTTGTTCGAACATAAAATAGTTATGATAATTATCGTCGAACATAAACAGTCGTATGCAACTCGCCTATAATGGTAATTAAGACACTCGTATGGAAATTATAAAACTCGCATACGCTCGTTTTATAAACATACTTGTGTCTTAATTATTGTCATTATAGGCTCGTTGCATAATGTACTTCTTCTTCTTCTTCTTCTTTTCGAATCACCCACTTTGGGGTACGTCAGATCAATCACTTCTTAGATGCCTGTGCTCTCCTTTTCTCCCAATACTTCTTCATTCTCTCTGATCTCCTCTTTCTTTCCTCTTGTGATATCTGCATCGGTTTTCTGGAGATGGCTCTGGCTTGGAACTTCTTGGTGTTGTCTTTGGTAACGGTTTTGGCTGTACCATTCATCAACATGGTTTCAGTAATCTGAAGTTCTCGCAGGTCCTTTTCCACTTCCGTAAACCAATTAGGTTTGATCTTCTTTTTGGAGAAGAAGTCAAACATTTTCTTGGTTAATCGGGCAGGATTCATCCGGTAGATGTGTCCATAGAAATCAATCCTCCTTTTTCGTATGGTATCTGAAAGTCTCTCCGACTTCACATACAGGGTGTCATTCCTATAGAAAATTTGTTTGTTATTTTGGAATTTAGGACCTATGATCTTCCTCAAAATTTTTCTGTCTTTGATTTCCAATTTTTCCCATTTGCCCTTGTCTCCTCAAGACTAGTGTTTCTGCTGCAAAGAGTGCCTCTGGCTTAATTACGGTGTTATAATGCCTGATTTTCGTATTCCAGGAGAGGGTTTTCTTATTGTATGTATTTTTGGTTTTCTGGAAGGCTAGTTCCATTTTGATTCTTCTCGCCTCCATTGTTTTTTCTTCAAGGTTATTCCAGTCGATCCATTCTCCTAAGTATTTGGAACTATTATCCACCTCGATTTTATTAGCTCCTACTGTAACTCTCTTGGGCACATACAAACTATTTGACATAATTTTCGTTTTTTCAAAGGAAATTTTGAGTCCTATTTTCCCCGCCATCTCTTGTAATTCTGTCATTTGTTCTTTGGTTTCCTCCCATGTTTCTGCGAGCAGCGCCAAGTCGTCAGCAAAGGCCAAACACTTAATCGTGATTCCTTTGTTTTTTGTTCCTAGACGTATTCCCCCTCGTGTTTTCGCATTCCATTCTCCCATAACTTTTTCAAGTGCACAGTTGAACAACAGGGGGGAGAGACCATCCCCCTGCCGGTCCCCTGTTCTGATCTCAAGTGGATCAGACAGTTCACCCATGAATCTAACTTTAGAGGACGTATTCGTGAGCGTCTCCTTTATGAGGGCTAGGGTTTTCCTGTCCAGGCCAAACTCTTCCAAAATATTGAGCAACGACTCTCTGTCGATGGAATCGTAAGCTTTTTTGAAGTCTACAAAGGTCACTATATACGGTTTCGCACTCTGCTATAATGTTTCTTAGATTTAAAATTTGTTCAGCGCAAGATCTCCCCTTTCTAAACCCTGCTTGATACTCCCCAAGTTGGCAGTCCAACTGTGGTTCTGCTCTTTCTAATAACGCTCTTGAAAATATCTTGTATGTCATGTCCAACAGTGAGATCCCTCGATAATTGCTAGGATCCGATTTCGAACCTTTTTTGTGAAGAGGGTGTATCAGGACCATTTTCCATTCCACTGGAATGGTCTCAGTCTTCCATATCTCCTCAAAAAGCTTTTGGAGTGAGCCAATCGCATCTTCACTGGCATACTTGCATAATTCAGCTGTTATCTGATTTTCTCCAGATGCCTTGATATTTTCCATGCGAGTCAGTATCTTCTGAATCTCGCTTACAGACGGGGGTATACAATCATGGTTGGGAGATGATTTTGGTCCACAATCGAAATACATCTTTTGGAGTGGTTCATCGCAATTTAGGAGTTCTTTAAAGTAGCCGACTAGAATTTTACAGTTACCCCTGTTACTATATGCCACGTTCCCGTTTTCGTCCTGAAGTTGAAGAGTTGGGGGGTCATATCTGCTTAGGTTTTCCTTGAACACCCGATAATAGTTTCTCATATTGTTCTTCGCAAAGTCATCATTTATCTTCCCGAGCAGTTGATCGCCGTGCTCCTTCTTTACTTTCTTGATCCCCTAGGACGCCATCTTCCTGGTTTCCACAAAGTGTTGCCAGGTACTCTCGTCCTTTTTGGTTTGCTAAACGTGCCACGCCTTCTTCCTCAGATCAAGTAGTCTATCACACTCGTTGTTCCACCATCTATGCTTCTTCGTCTTTGTAACAGGAGCAAATTGTTCTGCCTTGGTTAGAAGACTCTTCTCCATCTGCCTCCAGTCCTGGCCTTCTAGGTCTCTGGTTAATGTGTCCCATTCTTCCTCCTTAATTTACTGTTATATGGTATTTACAAATTTTGTTCTCTTTGCAGGTATTTCATGTGAATGGATGTGACCTATGATTGTTCTTCTGTTGAGCTCTTCTGAACATCAAGATAACTGAAGAGATTAATTTTAAGAATGAACATTGTAATCTCGTCTTCTATTAGCTGTAATGTCAACCAGTCTTTATCATCTCTGTAAATATTTTAGTAAGGTACACATTATGCAATTATTACCTCATAACTTATTTAAATTTAATATTTCTCTCTCTTTTCATAATGTTGTCATCTTAAACTTATTGTAACTTGCAGGTTGGTTGTAATACAGAGAGAACAATGTTTTCTCCGGGGGTAGCATGCATTTAAACTTATCGTAACTAAAGGCTTGTAGTTTGACGTAACCATTAATATTGACATCATGAGCCACGGGACCTCCTTTTAACGTGGAATCCGAACCACAGGACATGGGATTTCACATCGAAAATCTCACATGCATTGATCGGTCCACCTTGGTGAGAGGCCAACAGCTTGACCGCAAACTTGTTGTAACTTTCAGGTTGGTTGTAATACAGAGAGAACCATGTTTTCTCCGGAGGTGGCATGCACCTGCATAGAAACCGGTTAAACGCCATATCCATTATACAGCATATGTCTCATAAGTAATGCCATTTTTTTAGAAAATTTTGTTAGGAGAGTTTTCTGATAAGAAATTAAACTATTCTATGGTCTTGAGCCATCTTACAGGGAGGCTTCTTATCCCGTGACGATACCAGTCTCCGAGTTCTGATGCGAAGAATTCTGAGGAACCCACTTCCACAGCTTCAATGTTTTCGACATTTTTTCCACGCCATAAATGGGCCATGGATCGCAAAAGATGGTAATCTGAAGGCACAAGATCAGGGCTGTATGATGGATGTGGTAGCTGTTCATCTCCTCCCAAGAAAATATTCTGTTAATGGCCATAAAGGATAACGGGATTTAGGTCAAGGATTTTACAAGTGTACAAACCATGGACGGTAGAAAATTAAAATATTGGACTCATACAGGTCACTAACTTGGGACCTCCAGCTTTGGCTTCTGTTACTCTAACTCTGAGCTTATGTTGTTGATCCTTTAGGTGCTCTGCGATATCATGGTTATGTATCGCCGTATACTAGCGTGTGTGTACAAGTTGTCTGCTAACCTGTGCACTGTCATGTCTGTACTAGTGTGTGTACTGAACTTGTAATCAAGGTAGGATGTGGATAGGAAGCGGCCGTGGCCTTATATTAGGTACCATCCTGGCATTTTCCTGGTGTAGAAGTGGAAAACCATTTCCGGGAAGGCTAAGGTAGTAATCGAATCTGCCCCTTCTCGGTTTGCCTCACGAGGCTGAGTGTACCAGCCCTCTGACCAGAATTAAATTTCTTGGCAGACACGGGAATCGAACCTGGACCTCCCCAGTAATTGAGCTTATGTGGAGCCACCTTCAATTCTCACGTCAAGGGTGCATTTGTGTCATTGGGCTATGCATTAGCATGTCCAACGTATACGGTAGGTTCAGAGGAGTTGGATGTCACGGGTTCGTTTGTTCAACTCCATGTGATTGCATAGAGGCGGGAAATCTACAGTATTGACCTTGTTAGGTTGTTTTAGGAATATTCGTATCATTACTAGGCTAGTAAGGAATATGTTTCTCAGCCTTGCTTATTACAACACACCTCTAAGCACGTACTGCACCCGAATTCCGCATAGTCATAGCCTATATCCACCGAGATGGAAAAGGATTGTAGGGAGGTCGATACCCAGCCAGATTAACCAACACTACCCTACTAGGATAATGACTAGGAAACCATCGATACATACCGGCCATGTAACAGCACTAACGATTAGTTACACATTTACTAGAAATAAAATATCCTTAACACAAAATGGTAGGACGAGAATCTCGGATCTCGAGCGTGAACGGTGAAAGTTGAGACTACGTGAATTCTAGTAACTAATTCGCAGTATTATCGCATGTCGATTGCAAGCATGAAAAGATGATCAGATTTATAAAAAACGAACAGGCAAACACAGAAAAAAATGCCTGGGATTTATTACTAAACAAATTACAAACAATAAAATATTCCCTATCACCAATAAAATATGTAAGCAAGTTAAAATTAAATATCTCACACTTCAGATAGTCCTACTATCTGTAGAATAAATGTTATTAAACATTATCATAACAGCAATGGAATTATATTAAGTTTTATAAAAAGTTTACGCACTTGACAGTCACCCTGTGACTATGTCACTGAAGAAGTCTGATCAACATCAGCTGTTCAATCATCAAAAATGAAGTTAACACTGCAAAGCCCCTACATTAGGCACGTGCGTGTGTAAAACGTGACTATCTATACTGATAATAATGATATAATAAATTAAATAAGGTTTAAATATATACAATATCTACAATTTTCCATGATTTACATGGTATTAAAATATAATATTCGCACTATCAGTCGCGATCTGACAGTCTTATAGTGTCTCTGTTAAATAACAGTTCTCTGAACAATATTTCACACAACAGTAGTGGTTTTGTAGCGGTTCTAAATTCACCTCCTGGGTAGATTATAGGCTGAGGAATAACCCACCCACCAAGGGAAGATGATTAAGAGAAGGAAGTAGATTTGGGATTGGAAAAGAAGGATAGAAAAATAGGAGGAGAGTCCCACAAAAGTTATGAATTTGACTTTCAATACATTTAGAAGCGGTTGCCACCGCAAATCCGTGCTCGGATACCTAAAGTGGGTACGAGCTTGGTCGAAGCTGACGGGAACCGCAGCTAAGACTTGGGCGGTTTGCAAGAGAGAGGCTTTAGTATATTTCCTCCCAAGCATGTATAAAAGTACTATGGGGAAGGGTGGTGGTCTGGCAAGGCTGAGAGTAAACGATGTATGGTATGTCTTCTCAAAGAAATTAGTTTTTGTGAAATGATTCGAAGAATGCCAATAATTCAATTCAAGTTCGGAATTTCCAATTTTCGAAATTATAGAGTTTCTAGAAAAAGAGACCCAGTGCTTCCAGGAAGGATAGTGATGAAAAATTATAACTTGGAAAGTAATCTTTGTAAGTGAACCAATGGTTGCCTTTGGAAATGGCTAAGCCTTTACTCAGCGAGAGGCCGGCTAAAAGCTTAGACAAAAAAAGAAACACTTATCGTTTGGAAAATTGACCATAAGTTTTCGGAGAAAATCTCCACAAGCAGGTAGCTGGCTTAGCTAGCTTTACTTGCCTTACTGGCCAATTAGAATTAGCTGTTAAAGCTAACAGAAGCTTTGAAAAGGTTGCCACTAAGAGTTCTTGCTCAAATGCAACAAGTGGTAAAATCCCTATCAATAGATTAAAGGGCATCGAGTAGGGAGAGCCAAGGAGGACAGGACCTTGTTTAACCTTTGTATTAGAAAAATGAAAAAGAGAAAAAGAACGCTTAATTTATTTAACAATTCAGGAGAAATTAATATTTTTAACAAATAAATATTTTCCAATCTTATTAACAATTTGAGGTCGCAGACCTCCGACAACATTCAGAAATTGCTCCAGGCAAATAACAATTCTTAAGGTTTTAAACCTGGTATTAAAATCTTTTCAAGATTTGAAAAAGGACTGAATGAAATGATTAAAGTTTAAACATTTATAAGAGTACAAGGAGTGTACTATAAGAAATTTCTGAAAGAATATTCTAGAGAGAACAACAACTTTCAAGCTAACTATAAGGAAAACATAAAGCATAAAAATAGAAGTTCCTACAACTTCTTATATTTAAACAGGAATACTTTATGAGAATTATACAAAGGAGGGCAGGTCGCTTACTGTGAAACCTAAGTAAGTAATCAAAAGGAAGGTTCTAGACTTCCAATGTTTAATTAGGAATCACGAGCCAAATGGGGTAGTTTCCATTTCGTGAGACCTAAAAATAACTCACTCAAGAGTTGAAAATATTGGTTTTCCTGATAATAGAGAAAAAACAATGTAAACTTAAACCGTGTATAAAACACGTAATTATACAGCAATTACTTAATGATAAACAAGAAAAATGGAAGGGCACTTCGCAGAGTGACACCTTATTGAAACAGACCTATATTGAAAAATTTATTACGGATTGTTAGTAGGAGGTTTAGGAAAGAGAAATAGGGGTTTGAGGAAAAATGTTCATGGCCTTATTTAAATATAAACGGACGATCGCGACGCGGTAGAAAGTTGAACAAGCACTGATTTTCACTATAGTTCGTTGAAACTTATGAAAAGTTCACTATGGAAACACGAAAGTTTTCGGCAGAGAAAGTTATTTCAATTTGAACAAAATGACTGGTTGCACTAAATGAACGAAAGTCTATTGCTTGAGAAAATGGTGGATTATAGTTAAATGTGCCATAGAACATTCCAGCGGTTCCAGCGGTGGAAGAAAGTTAGCTATTAAGCTTTTAATTCAGAAACGAAATTCTGCAATTTTAAATAGCATTCTTACAAGTGAGTGAAGATTTCAAAACGGCAGGACTTGTAGATGAAATACAGAATCTAGAAGGTTCCAGAACGACCTTAGTAGAAAAAATGGAGTTGAGAAAATCCAACGGAGGAACTAACTTGTTAAGTTATAGACAGCGGGTATTAGATAATATCCCACGTAGTGAGAGGATTTCTCATTTGAATAGCCTAAGAAAAGCTCTTTTTTAATAAGGTTGGCTTATACAACCAAAGGCTCAACATGGCAAATCCCACGAAGAATGATTTTTGCCCCAAAGTAAATACTTTCACACTGTCTATAAAATATCAGTTAAAAGCATGTAGAAGTTAAAACCATGAAGATGAGGTTAAAACTTTAAGATGGTACTTATCTTGAGTTCATGTAGAAGATGAAGTTCCCTTTGATGATAACTACTTTGCCAACATGGCGTAGAAGAGAGTTTGCCTCTTGGGTTGAGGAGACTAGCCCGAGAGGAGCTTTGACTGACCGAGTCAACTGCCGATTGCGAAGTGAGACCTGCTCAACGGAGCACAGAAGGTCCAAGGAAGGGAAAAGGAGTGGGGGGTAGGAAACAAAAGGAGAACATATAAACATTGCCAACTTGTCAAAAATAAATGTTCTTCTTGATGAATGGTCTTCAAGGAGTTGATAGTAGGCGATATTAGCGCAGCATGGTGAGTAAAGAGGTAAACGTAGTCCTCTTGCTCAAGGAGAAAATAGCTGGCGATGGTAACAGGATCTGGTGGCCAAATGGATAAGTAAGTCCTCTAGCACCAGGAAGAATTGAGGAGCTTCAGAGATTCGCTGCGAGATGACGCTAGGTGGGTCACAGAAGTTATATATCTGAAACAGACTTATGAAGACATAAGAGATTTGCCCATCAAGGAGAAAACAGAAGATCACTGTTGGTGTTTTGACAAAGAGGAAGGAAGAAATGGACATGCAAAGAGCAATAGACTTTATTCTCTCGTACCGTGTATTCAAAGAATACACCATACTGGGGGGACAAACACCAACAGAGAACAAATAAGCAGTTACACATTTAATGGCAAAGGTGCGATCAAAGACAGTGGTCTTGTAATCGAACCGTTAATGGTCAAGACTCTGACCACCCTGACTCTCCCATCTCTTCCAGGATAACACTTGGTCACTCTACCGGAAGTCCAGACTAGAGGGGGAGAAACATCCCTAACCAAGACCAAGTCCCCCACTTTAATGTCGGGACTGGAAAGAAACCACTTCTGCCTCCGTTGCAAGGAAGTTAAATATTCCAAGTTCCATCTCTTCCAAAAAGAATTACGGAGGGCTTCTAGTTTACGCCAAACAATAGGTAGATTAAAATCCCTGTAAGAATTGGGAAGAGGAGGAGGGGCAGAAAGAGAAGTGCCGATAAGGAAGTGACCAGGGGTGAGTGGAAGTAGGTCATCAGGGTCATTGGAAAGCGGAGTTAAAGGGCGAGAGTTAACAACACCTTCAATCAGAACAGACAGTGAATTGAATTCTTCGTAAGTCAGAATTCGATTACCTAAGACTTTTCTTAAATGACGTTTAGTGAGCTTTACGCAAGATTCCCACCTACCACCATGATGCGGAGCGTAAGGAGGTATAAAGCGCCATTTGAAACCTTTTGAATAAGAAAAATTAGAAATTTGTTCCATGGCTGGAGAGGAAGTGAGAGCTTTCTTCCACAGGGAAGCTGCGCCCTGAAAGGTGGAAGCGTTATCAGAGAACATCTCAGAAGGAACACCACGCCTAGCAGTGAAACGAGAGACAGCTGATAAAAAATAAGAAGTAGAAGCATTCGTTACTAGTTCCAAGTGGATTGCGCCGGTAACCATGCAAACAAAGAGAGAAACATAAAGCTTACCAAACAATTTGCGTTTAGCTTCAGGAGAGTTTCGTTGATATTGGAACGGACCCATATAGTCCACGCCAGTTAAAGCAAATGGGCGTAAAGGAGAAGAACGAAAAGAGGGCAGATCGCTCATTAATTGAGTATTGATTTTAGGTTTCGCTTTGAAACAAGGAATGCACCTGTGAATTACAGAAGAAACTTCATGAATTCCATTTATAATCCAGTACTTTTCCCTTAAGAGGCAAAGCAGAGTACGTGTACCAACATGAAGATTACGGTAGTGAAAGTCACGTATAATTAAGGAAGTTACGTGATGTTTGGAAGGCAAAATAACAGGATGCTTTTTGTCCTCAGAGAGTAAAGATTGCGAGAGCCTTCCACCTACCCTGAGTAACCCATGGTCATCAAGAAACGGGGCTAAAGCACGGAGACGGCTGGATTTGGGAAGATCTCTTTTAGAAGAAAGCAATGACAATTCAGAAGAAAAGGCTTCTTGCTGTGTCAGTTGTAAAACCTTAACGGTAGCGAGATTCAATTCATGATTGGTAAGGTGTGGTTTAGGGAGAAGAGGTTGGTCAACCACAAGATATTTCCATCTAAGGAGATAGGCGACAATTCGTAGTAATTTGTGAAAAGAAGAATAGCGGGGCAACAAAGGATGAGAAGCGTTGGAAACAAGACAAGAAGCAATGGGTAGAGGTACTTTAGCGTCAGGCAAGTTGGAGTTTGTAGCTGGGGGTTTAGAAGGCCATGAGGAAGATTCTTCGATTAGCCACGAGGGCCCATGCCAGTACAATTGGGAAGCTGCCAATTGAGAGGGTAAACAACCACGAGAGATAATGTCGGCTGGATTATCGGCACTAGGCACATGCCTCCATTGACATCCAGAAGAAAGAGTTTGAATTTTGGAAACCCTATTTGCCACAAAAGTTTGCCAGTGAGAAGGGTTCTTGGCGATCCAAGAAAGGGTGATCATGGAATCGCTCCAGAGATAAATTTGCGAGAATTCGACTTTTAATACTTCCCGTAATTTCTTGACAAGTTCTGCAGCCATGAGTGCAGCGCACAGTTCGAGCCTAGGCAAAGTAATAGTTTTAAGAGGAGTGACCTTCGATTTGGCACAAACAAGGTTGGAAACTGGAGATCCATAGTGTGAATCGTGATGAACTAAATATGCACAGCAACCATAAGCTTTTTCGGAACTATCCGCGAACACATGAAGGAAAAAGGGTGTATTTGAGAGCTAATTAAATTCCTGGGAATTTCAATGAGGGAAAGGTCCAACAAATTACTGCGAAACGAGAGCCAGCGATTAAGAAAAGAAAGAGGGACAGTGTCATCCCATTCACATTTAAGCGACCACAGCTCTTGCATGAAGAGTTTGGTTATAACGATAACTGGGGCAAGGAATTGAAGTGGATCAAAAATTTTTGCAATTTCAGAGAGAACTTGTTTCTTTGTATTAGGAAGCTCTTCTGCGAGCGAAACTTTATAGATAAGAGTGTAAGTGCTAGTGCACCAGTGAACTCCTAAAGTTTTTATAGATTCGGAGTTTCCACAAATTTCGACAGAAGAAGGATCTACGTCTTCGATGGGAAACTGAGCAAGAAACTCAGGGGAGTTGGAGTTCCACTTATGAAGTGGAAAACCTCCATTCCTTAACAATGCCTGAAGTTCTAAAGACACAAAAGAAGCTTCCTCTAAAGAGGGGAAGGACTGCAAGTAATCGTCAACATAAAATGATGTTGTTAGTGCTTCAGAGGCTTTGGGGTTAAATAAATGACCATCTTGTGAGGCTAGCAAGTGTAGGGATCGGATAGCAAGGAAAGCAGAGGGTTTTAAGCCATAAGTAACCGTTTTCAAGCGAAATACCTTAATGGGCTTATTGATTTCATCACGCCACAAGATTCTTTGAAGATCTCGTTGTTCTGGTTGAATTAACACTTGACGGTACATCTGTTTTATATCGGCTATGACAGCTATGGGAAATAATCGAAAGTTTAAAAGTATAGCAGATAAATCTGACTGAATGGCAGGACCAGAGTAAAGAGTGTCGTTAAGGCTGTTGCCATTGACGTCGGGCGATGAACCATTGAAAACAACTCGAATTTTATCTTTTACAAGAGGGTTTTTCCACACAGGATGATGATTTAAATAAACCGTTTCAAATGGGGGGTGCAATTCATCATCGGATTTGTTAACAACTTCCATATGATCCAAGCTTTCATACTCATCCATGAAATCAGTGTACTGCTTTTTGACAAGGGGTTCCTTTTTGAATTTGCTCTCGATAGCAAAGAGAGCTTTTCGAGCTTTAGGCTGAGAGTTAATAAGTTTGGGGGGATTGTGTAATCTTGGCATTTGAACAATGAACCGGCCATCAGAAGAACGAGTGGTGGTGTTCAAAAAAAGTTGCTCACAGAATTCATTTTCTGAAGAGGTTACGTTAGGAGAATCAACATTTTCAAGCCTCCAAAACTGTTCCAGATCAGTATTGGAGAAGTAACATTGCGATGCAGGTTGGGGAGAATAATGGGGAAGTTGCCCTGTGACGATCCATCCAAAATTAGTGTCTCTGGCGACCACGTTAGAGGACAACTTGCGAACCTGTTTCCGAAGGCAATTCCAAAAGACATTGGCACTAAAGAGTATGTCAATGGGGTTTTGTATGTTAAACAAAGGATCGGCTAACCTTAAATGCGAGGGAATGTTTAACCCTGAAATATCCACCGAGTGACTTGGAGTGTCTTCTCCAATGCTATTGAGAATTAAACAATTAAGTTTAAAAAAGTTGTTTCTATGACAAATATCTCTTATGGTTAGTTTTGAGAATTGTAAAGCTTGCGATTTTGAGCTGTTGATACCCGACACATTGATAGAAGTAGGGTTTACGGGTAGGCCTAGTTTTTTAATCAAGGAATTAGACACAAAATCATGAGTTGCCGCTGAATCTAGAAGACCGCGTGCACGGACCCAGTTGCCAAAGTTATCCTGAACTTCAATTTGGACAGTAGACAACAATACTTGAGCACTGCGAATGGACTTGGCATTTTGAATATACGATGAGGCATTAGAACTATTAGCACTATCATTTTTAGGAGAAGTGGATGCTGTCGATGACCTTGCCTGATCATGACGATGTAGCAAAGTATGATGAGCCTTTTCACAATGGTAGCAAAGTCTTGTGGACTTGCAATTAGAAGCAGAATGCGTGGGCGCTAGGCAGTTAAAACAATGCTTGTTTTGAGCAACTAATTTTCGTCTGTCGTCGACTGACATTTCTTTCAAGGATTTACAGAGGTATAGGGCATGGGGATCTTTACAAAGTATGCACTTTACAGGTTCGTTTAAACTCTTGCGAGGTTCGCTTTGAGTGTTTAAAACAATAGAGCTAGCAACACGACGTTCACTAGACCTAGTTGGGTAACCAGTAGTGTTTGATTTAAATTTGGATGAGCTGGACCCGGGTTTTTGGGTATTGGACGCTGAGCGTTCACTTTTGGATTTGATGGACATTAATTCGAATTTGGAACTAGGAGATGAAGGTTCACTTTGATTAGCTAGAGCGGTTAAAAGTTGGCTTCTAGCGTTTATGAAAGTAACTAAATGCTCGTAAGTGTAGTCATCCTCTTTAGAAAGTTCAATTTCCCAAGCTTTGAGGGTAGCAGTATCAACTTTAGCAATCACTAAATATATTAGGAAAGTATCCCAATAATTAGTAGGTTGATCTAATTGGGACAGAGCCTTAACGTGAAGTTGTGTAGTGTCAACTAGGGTACGTAGACTAGTGACGTCATTGTGCTGTGACGCAGGTAGATTGAATAGAGCCTTTATATGGCGTTGAATACGTAACCGTAAATTTCCATATCTTTCCTTTAATAAGTTAAAGGCAATGGAATAATTTTCGGCACGCAGAGGAAGTGCTTCGACCAACTGCAAAGCTTGACCTCGGAGGATTGATCTCAAGTACTGAAACTTGTAAATGACTTGAATGTCTTCATTGTCGTGAACAAGGGAGCAAAATAATTCATAGAAAGAATCCCAAGCAGATTCATCTCCAGAAAAATGGGGTAAATCAATTTTCGGTAAAATTGGTTTGGGCTTGTGAGTACCCTCACGGAAAGAAGTTTGTGGTTCGTGAAGGGAACCGAGAACAGAAGCGTCCTTTTTCTGCTCCTCTTCGAGTTGGCGTATTATTTTGAAAGCAGAACCTATGCCTTCGTAATATTGGTTTTCTACTTCAACTCGATCTTCGGTTTGATTGAGCATGCAAGTTTCTATTTCAGTTTGGATGTTACAATAATTTTCATAAGAACGTTCATAATCTCGTACACGATGTTTCAACAAGTCTAATTGAGCTTCTGAGGGATCTAACTCTTTTATGTACTTTCTAAAACGGGTAATTTGTCCTTTATGGGATGCTCGTTTAGAAGTAAGTTTTTCATCTTTATCCTTCTCAGTAGGAGCCATGTTATAAAGAATAGATTGAAATGTAACTCACGATACTGTGGAACCTTGGAAATGCTGTCAAGCTGGCAGCAGCAAATAAGTAGAAAGAACGGGACACGCCAAAGGAGACAGGAGTGGCCTCTTTCCCGTTCACAGGCTTTGCATGATGTAGTAATAGCTGAAAAATTCAAAGCAGAGATTAATAATTTGCAGAGTATTGTCAAATAGAAAAAATGACAAATGGACTCTCCCGGGTTTCGGCACCAATTTTTGGGTAGATTATAGGCTGAGGAATAACCCACCCACCAAGGGAAGATGATTAAGAGAAGGAAGTAGATTTGGGATTGGAAAAGAAGGATAGAAAAATAGGAGGAGAGTCCCACAAAAGTTATGAATTTGACTTTCAATACATTTAGAAGCGGTTGCCACCGCAAATCCGTGCTCGGATACCTAAAGTGGGTACGAGCTTGGTCGAAGCTGACGGGAACCGCAGCTAAGACTTGGGCGGTTTGCAAGAGAGAGGCTTTAGTATATTTCCTCCCAAGCATGTATAAAAGTACTATGGGGAAGGGTGGTGGTCTGGCAAGGCTGAGAGCAAACGATGTATGGTATGTCTTCTCAAAGAAATTAGTTTTTGTGAAATGATTCGAAGAATGCCAATAATTCAATTCAAGTTCGGAATTTCCAATTTTCGAAATTATAGAGTTTCTAGAAAAAGAGACCCAGTGCTTCCAGGAAGGATAGTGACGAAAAATTATAACTTGGAAAGTAATCTTTGTAAGTGAACCAATGGTTGCCTTTGGAAATGGCTAAGCCTTTACTCAGCGAGAGGCCGGCTAAAAGCTTAGACAAAAAAAGAAACACTTATCGTTTGGAAAATTGACCATAAGTTTTCGGAGAAAATCTCCACAAGCAGGTAGCTGGCTTAGCTAGCTTTACTTGCCTTACTGGCCAATTAGAATTAGCTGTTAAAGCTAACAGAAGCTTTGAAAAGGTTGCCACTAAGAGTTCTTGCTCAAATGCAACAAGTGGTAAAATCCCTATCAATAGATTAAAGGGCATCGAGTAGGGAGAGCCAAGGAGGACAGGACCTTGTTTAACCTTTGTATTAGAAAAATGAAAAAGAGAAAAAGAACGCTTAATTTATTTAACAATTCAGGAGAAATTAATATTTTTAACAAATAAATATTTTCCAATCTTATTAACAATTTGAGGTCGCAGACCTCCGACAACATTCAGAAATTGCTCCAGGCAAATAACAATTCTTAAGGTTTTAAACCTGGTATTAAAATCTTTTTAAGATTTGAAAAAGGACTAAATGAAATGATTAAAGTTTAAACATTTATAAGAGTACAAGGAGTGTACTATAAGAAATTTCTGAAAGAATATTCTAGAGAGAACAACAACTTTCAAGCTAACTATAAGGAAAACATAAAGCATAAAAATAGAAGTTCCTACAACTTCTTATATTTAAACAGGATTACTTTATGAGAATTATACAAAGGAGGGCAGGTCACTTACTGTGAAACCTAAGTAAGTAATCAAAAGGAAGTTTCTAGACTTCCAATGTTTAATTAGGAATCACGAGCCAAATGGGGTAGTTTCCATTTCGTGAGACCTAAAAATAACTCACTCAAGAGTTGAAAATATTGGTTTTCCTGATAATAGAGAAAAAACAATGTAAACTTAAACCGTGTATAAAACACGTAATTATACAGCAATTACTTAATGATAAACAAGAAAAATGGAAGGGCACTTCGCAGAGTGACACCTTATTGAAACAGACCTATATTGAAAAATTTATTACGGATTGTTAGTAGGAGGTTTAGGAAAGAGAAATAGGGGTTTGAGGAAAAATGTTCATGGCCTTATTTAAATATAAACGGACGATCGCGACGCGGTAGAAAGTTGAACAAGCACTGATTTTCACTATAGTTCGTTGAAACTTATGAAAAGTTCACTATGGAAACACGAAAGTTTTCGGCAGAGAAAGTTATTTCAATTTGAACAAAATGACTGGTTGCACTAAATGAACGAAAGTCTATTGCTTGAGAAAATGGTGGATTATAGTTAAATGTGCCATAGAACATTCCAGCGGTTCCAGCGGTGGAAGAAAGTTAGCTATTAAGCTTTTAATTCAGAAACGAAATTCTGCAATTTTAAATAGCATTCTTACAAGTGAGTGAAGATTTCAAAACGGCAGGACTTGTAGATGAAATACAGAATCTAGAAGGTTCCAGAACGACCTTAGTAGAAAAAATGGAGTTGAGAAAATCCAACGGAGGAACTAACTTGTTAAGTTATAGACAGCGGGTATTAGATAATATCCCACGTAGTGAGAGGATTTCTCATTTGAATAGCCTAAGAAAAGCTCTTTTTTAATAAGGTTGGCTTATACAACCAAAGGCTCAACATGGCAAATCCCACGAAGAATGATTTTTGCCCCAAAGTAAATACTTTCACACTGTCTATAAAATATCAGTTAAAAGCATGTAGAAGTTAAAACCATAAAGATGAGGTTAAAACTTTAAGATGGTACTTATCTTGAGTTCATGTAGAAGATGAAGTTCCCTTTGATGATAACTACTTTGCCAACATGGCGTAGAAGAGAGTTTGCCTCTTGGGTTGAGGAGACTAGCCCGAGAGGAGCTTTGACTGACCGAGTCAACTGCCTATTGCGAAGTGAGACCTGCTCAACGGAGCACAGAAGGTCCAAGGAAGGGAAAAGGAGTGGGGGGTAGGAAACAAAAGGAGAACATATAAACATTGCCAACTTGTCAAAAATAAATGTTCTTCTTGATGAATGGTCTTCAAGGAGTTGATAGTAGGCGATATTAGCGCAGCATGGTGAGTAAAGAGGTAAACGTAGTCCTCTTGCTCAAGGAGAAAATAGCTGGTGATGGTAACAGGATCTGGTGGCCAAATGGATAAGTAAGTCCTCTAGCACCAGGAAGAATTGAGGAGCTTCAGAGATTCGCTGCGAGATGACGCTAGGTGGGTCACAGAAGTTATATATCTGAAACAGACTTATGAAGACATAAGAGATTTGCCCATCAAGGAGAAAACAGAAGATCACTGTTGGTGTTTTGACAAAGAGGAAGGAAGAAATGGACATGCAAAGAGCAATAGACTTTATTCTCTCGTACCGTGTATTCAAAGAATACACCACCTCAACCTCTCCACCTCACAAGATGGCGGCGGCTGATATCTCTCGAACGCATGGTCGGGTTTTGACGAATGAGGTGTCATTGAACTCGGACTGACACCCCCTTTCCAATGAACAACATATTTCCACCCCAAAATAAACCCTACCCCTACTAGGGGTGAAATTGTATTTTTTTAGAGAATCTCTCTTTCCAATTGCAACATGTGAGAGTTTGAATGCCAATATGGAATGAAACGTTGATCTACACAAGAGACATGTATACGGTGGGTAGCCGCTATGAATTAACATGCTTATTTTTGTTTGTAACGCATGCCCACTCTTGCTTTAGTAAGAGGGTGGGGGAGCGGTTCCCTGTGGACGAGTCCTTGTTGACAGGTCATTGTTGACAAGTCATTGTTGACAAGTCATTGTTGACGGGTCCTTGTTGACGGGTCCCTGTGGACTGGTCATTGTTGACGAGTCCTTGTGTACGAGTCCTTGTGGATGAGTCCCTTTGGACTGATCCCTTTTGACCGGTCCCTTTGGCCTGATCCCTATGGACTGACCCATGTATTTATTCAAATTATGTCAAAGGGCTTATCTACATTTGTGTGTGTTGAACTGACGTTGTTCACTAACCCCCACTACTATAATGGGATAACGAATGAAAGGAAAGTGACGAAATACATGTGAACACGAGTGAGATGTCATTTTTAGCAATCTCCTTGTGAAGAAAGTCACATCCTGTTTAGGTTCATACGTGAGAAAATGCAAGTTCATGTGTAATGACCTAACACACAGGTGTTCACCTGTGCACGTGCACGATAAGATCTAACAAGTCACAACCTGTTTTGACAGTGGTGGGAGGTGAAGGGGAGGAGAGGGGGAGAGTCAGTGTAAGAGAGAACACAGGTGAAGAGAGAGAGAAATAGGTATTGCTCATAATACATGTTGAGCTGAGGACTGTACATAGGACTGTAGGTTATGTACAACATGAGTGAATAAATAAATACAAGGCACACAGGTTCACACAACATGTAATTTATTAATCCAAGAATTAAAGACTGAGCTAAATCCCAACCATTTTACATATAGTTTATTTCCTTTTTGTTCCAACGCTATTTCCACAAGGTAATGTTTAGGAAACGCCGTATTTTGGAGTTCTTGGAGATAAAACCTGCCTTTTATGGGTTGATGGTTGAGGTCCTCGAGTAAATAGGTGACTGGACTGTTCAGGTTGACTTGACGAATTCGAAATAGTTCAGTCCTCCAATTTGGTGTGTAGCCCTTGTCGAAGACTGACTTGAATTTGCTCACACGAACATGGTCCCCAATGTTAAGGCGATGACGTTTAGGGTCTGCTGTTTTTATGGGGTTAAACAGTTTATCCAGCTGTGGAATATTTTTGGTCACAAGTCGTGGCTTGGTCCTAATGGTTCTGTGTTTGGTGTCATTGTAACGTGACACTAGCTCAACTAGTTCAACCAGCGATACGTGCCCTGAGTGGTAAACGCTTTCCACATTTGGGTTTTCAATGTTCGGTTGAACCGCTCGACCACGCTGGCTATGAGATTGCTGTACGTGGTGTAATGGTGAATATCCTTAGATTTGAGAAAACTGAAGAAATCCTTGTTGAAAAATCCTTTTCCCTGATCGGTTTGTAGCAGCTGAGGTTGACGTTTGGATTGTTGAATAATTTTTATGTTGAAAGGCCTTAGTGACTAGTGGACCAGACTTGCGTCGCACAGGTTCAACAAACGCCATTTTGGAATAAACATCAATGACCGTCAACGTATAGCGTACACCATCGTTAACGCTAGCATAGGGAATAATTTCAACCAAATCTGCTTGCCAAAGTTCATCCACACCTTGTGAAATCACTTTGAGTCGCTGATAGTGACGTCTAGCTGGACGATGCAACTCGTGAGCAATACCCATTTTAATGGGTGAGGGCTTAAACAATAATTTTGGCATTTCTAAGTTCTTCCTCAATTTCTTGAATTTCCCCATCGTGACCAGTATGACCGGCTTGACGTGAAGCATGCAACAGCTGTAGTCGCTGGACGAGTTTATTGGGATTGTGCCAGTAGGTAACATCCACAAGGGGTTTTAATGGTTTAAATGGCACCCCTGAAGCGGACACTTTGCGACGACCACTTTGACTAGTGGGGAACATTTTGCAATGATGGTTTTATATTTTTGAGATATATTGGCATTCACTTGTTGAGTGGGATCATACTGTCTTTTGTGGGCATGGGTGTCCAATAAAATGGATTTATATTTATCAAGGTCCTCTGACGTATAATCTTGGGATGAGGGATTCCGAGAGAATAGTAGCTTTAACAGTCCTGATGTTAATTTATAGTTGATCTTTTTAATGTCAGCTTTAGTACGACTAAATTTAATCGATGAATCACCAATTTTAAAACTATCATCCTCATAGCGAACACCATATGTGGTATCTGTGTTTCCAATAAATAGATTGGTGAAATGGGGTTCCAGTGTTGATCCATAATATTTTATTAAAATATTTTTCAGTTGAGCTTTATGTTGAGGGATGGTCAAGAGTTGTGAAAATGGAGATGATCTGGAAGGGCAAGGTGTTTCGACCATGGTCAAGGATTTCTTTTTTCTTAAAAACTCTGCAAGGGGTGATGCCTTTTTTTGAGGCGTAAACACTTGTTCCTCATTATCCTCAACTTCGCTAACACTAGTTAAATCTTCCTGTTCCTCTTTCCCTTCCTCAGTGTCCTCGTGGTGCGTCTGAGTGGCTTGTGAAACAAAGGGTAGCGTTTCAGATGGCTTGAAAGAGGGTTTCAACATAGCTTTTATTGGAGGGGCTAAATGTTGTTGAATAAACAAAGCATGATCCGCACGTGATCGTTTCAATTGACGAAACTTTTGGCGAATAGTATTTTTTGCTCTAATAATATGCTTTTTCAATTGACTCTCTGCTAACGCCATTGTGTCGTGACAAATGATTTGAGAGGGAATGATACAGTGCCTTAAATAGCAATAAAATGATCAAACCCTAAGCGATACCGCCCTTGGTTGAGTTCACTTTGTTTATCAATCACTAAACAGGCATGACGTTGTGTGTTCCAGCGCTTGCCACACAATTCTGTAAACATTTGAAAGGTCATATCCGGATTCACATCTTCATTATAAATGTGACGACTTTTCCTCTCGTCCTGGCGAAATAAAACAATGACATTGGCATTGTCACGAATCAACTGTTTAGACATTTTAGAATACGTTTGTCCAAGATAGAAGCAATCGATATGTTTGTGTCGACCCATGCTGAAATAGATTTGAATGATGTCTTGCCGTTCAGTGGATACATCATCGAAAATCATGAGTGAATCAGGCTTTACCTCATCCGGTGATATAACATTTTCTTGCGTGGAAAATGCAAAATACCCCATATTCTCATTTTGTAATCCAGACATGACTTGATCCAGAAACACGTAGAGGGGTTGGTAGAGAGATTTTGCGAACATATAAATATTTTGAAAACACAGACCATTGGGCGCTGTAATAAGTGTCAGCAAAAGATTGGTCTTTCCACAGACGGAAAGTCCCACAATGGTGCAGCGAATGGAAGATGGAAACAGTGAACCATGGCGTTGTTCACGTGATGTGGGGTAGAGATGGGAAACCATGTTCCTCACGGGGAATGACTCTTGCTGCTTAATTAGCTTCATTTCAACTAAGGCTTAGAGAGGCTAGCAGGCTGTCTATATACATCGCACCGAGCCTTGTCATAGAAACAGTCGACTCGTACTACAGGTTGACGATGGATGTCTTTGGACGTGCGTTGATGGCCAAAGCTAGGTCTGTTCCCATACATGATCCTAAACAAGAAACAGATCCTGCTAATAAACACGATGTGGATAGGTCAGTAGTGCCACGCACAAAAGAAGGAGATTATGACTTTAAAGGAAAGCGGTTAACTCATGTAAAACATCCTCAAGTGTCTACAGACGTTACTACAAAAACGTATGTGGATAACAAGGTGTATGAGTTTTATGATAAAGTGCCTCAGCTTACAGTGATTGGCTATAGCGCTAATCATCACCGCATTATTCACGTGGAAGACCCGCAAGAAGATGATGATGTCTGTACCAAGCGATACGTGACCTATGAAATGAAAAGGCTTTATAAATTTATCCCTTCTGTATTTTTAGTGCATCTGACAAATGTAAAACCTGTGAATGAGAGAAACCATATACCGCTAGTTCATGACCAGCACTTGACCTATGTGCTTGCTTCGGGTTTAAGCCACTATCGACTACACTATGATGGAACCATTCACATCAAATATGGCAAACCTGATGAGAACCATTTACAAATAGAGATAAATGGTCATAGGATGTTGATCCATAACCATGAGAAGGTCACTGAAGGAGACGAATTATCCTTTCATCTCATGTTGACATGGAATGAAAAGCAAGCTGGAAAAACCATGAAAGATTTCCCACTTTATGTAGAATTTTAATATACAGCCATGAAATAACAATCTGACGTTAGTTGTGACATAAACTTTCTTGTGAAAGGTTGTTGGTCATCATCATCATGGTGAAACAAAGATATGTGGTGAGAAAGACTAAAAATATGACCCTGTCCTTGGCAAAGCCTGGGCTTATGACATTCGTGGACAAGCCCTTGCGAAAGAAAAAAATAAAAAATAATGTGTTGACCATAAGGAAAGCTCTTCGAGCAACACAGAGACATGTTATTACAAAACGCCAGCGACAGGGTTCAAAACAAGGGCGAGTGATCCCCATCCCTAAACGAGCGGGATTTTTACCTGCATTATTCGCTGGTCTGGCTGCTCTAGGTTCACTTTTAGGCGGTGACAGTGCAGTGGCAAAAACGATTAAAGCCACGCAACAGGGCAAGCAACAACTCAAAGAAAGTCAGCGACACAATGAAACAATGGAAGCCATTGCTATGGGAGCTAGAAATGTCAATTTGTAGCCATCCTTTTATCAACAAGGATTTGGAATTTCACCTTTTCTAAATAAATTAAAAAAACATTTTTAACCTCAGCCATAGCAAGACATGCCCTGACACATCAACAAGTGCAAAGCTATGCTAAACAACTGAAGCTTTCTCATTTTCGAGGTGTGTTTATGCGAAACCAATTACCCTCACGACCCTGGAAACATGAATGTGCTGTTGTCAATTTGGATGATCACCGAGGACCTGGAACACATTATGTAGCTTATGTCAAAGAGGGATCCACTGTATGGTACTTTGACAGTTTCGGGAATTTGCCCCCGCCCATGGAACTAGTGGTCTATTTTGGAAACAGGATCAAGATATATTATAATGTGAAACGTGAGCAAATGTTTAACAGCCAACAGTGTGGACGTTTGTGTTTATTTTTTTTATATAAGGCGCAGCATAAGCAAAAACGTCAACAGTATGTCGGTGGAAAGTAAGACGTTTACACTGCATGGACGTGGACCTGAAGTGAGCCTAGACTTTTACCCACCTATCGAATTGAGTGAAAAACCCTATGATTTAGGACTTGTTTCACTTGAAACGTACAATAGAATATACAACATACGTGAAAATGTGAACAACAAGTTTTACTATGATGATTCTGTGCTCACCCTGAACTCTGGTGGATACACGATAGATGACATTTATGTGCACATTTATGTGGTGTTGATCAATGAATATGGTTTAAAGTCATTTCTCGATGGAACGCGCAAGTTTGAACTTGTAGGAAATACCAACTCTCATCGCTGCAGTATTTTTTCTACATTCAAAATTGACTTTAAAACACACCCCGATTCCATTGGTCCATTACTAGGATTTAAACCACGTGTGTTGGAGCCCAACAAAAAACATGAATCAGACCATGAAGTGACATTAATTGAGGGCCATCATGTGTCGGTGACGTGTAATATTATTAGTCAAGTGTACACCAATCAAGAACCCTCGCATTCGCTTTATGACTTTATTGTAACATCGCCCAATGGTTATATTATTCGTGAAAACCCTCCAGTGGTGCTTTCTCATTCTGTGGCTGTCGATGGGATTAGTAATATATCATTAAGACTGATCAATAGAGAGCAACAACTCATTGATCTAGATTCTACCACACCAGTGACTTACAAGTTGGTGCTAAAACCACTATGAAGTTTGTATATAAAGCAACAGCACCGTCTAGGAATGGTGTGAGTTGTTTACCACGTGAATACACGTTAACATCTCAGAACAAGCAGATTTTACAGCATTTGGGTTACCACGTCAACCCCCGCGATGAATTCTATCCTAGAGGTAGCGAACCACATCGAGGAGCAACCAGGAGTGGTAAGAATTGATCTCCATTCTTATCAAGCTCAAACACCTGGACTCAATAACAATGATGAAATTCAATTTGTTATCAACAACCAAGATATTTACACTCTACCGCAGGAAAGTGTTATTCAGATTGAAGGTCGGCTCACCTAAGCCGATGGCTCTACACCCACTACATCCAAGTTAGCCAACCATGCTTTCGCCTTCCTGTTTTCTGAAGTGCGTTATGTGATTAACGATATCGTGGTGGATAGCACTCGAAATGTGGGTGTTTCCAGTGTCATGGAACTATATCCCTCTTATAGTGAGGAGGAAGCTAAAACACTTTGCATGGCGGGTTGGTGCCCTGACTCGATCAATGACTGGATGGTACACACCGATGGCACCTTTACTGGATATTTACCTCTTAAACTGATTTTAGGCTTTGCTGAAGATCACCAGCGCATTGTGATCAACGCAAGGCAAGTGCTTTATCTGGTGAGAGACAGGAGTGATAATAATGCACTCAAGGGAGCCGACAATGCCCCCATTGATTCAAAAATTTAACTACAACGCTTGCTATGGAAAGTGCCTCATGTGACCCTTAACGATAGAAAAAAACTGGACATACTCAAAATGGTAAAGAGAGATATACCTCTACCCATGGAATTTAGAAGCTGGGCACTCCATGAGTACCCGCTATTGCCTACCACCAACACACACAGTTGGTCTATAAAAACAGCTCGCTATACAGAGAGACCCCTCTACATGATTGTGGGTTTTCAAACGAATCGCAAGTATCAACTAACCAAAGATGTCACGCAATTTGATCACCTGCAATTGAGAAATGCACGTCTTTTCCTCTACGGTGCTGTGTTTCCCTATGAAGGGCTGGATTTAGATTTTTCAAAAAATAAGTATGGCCCCCTGTGGTGTATTCTTTGAATACACGGTACCTGAGATATAATTTTTATTGCTCTTTGCATGTTCATTTCTTCCTTCTTCTTTGTCAAACACCAACAGTGATCATCTGTTTTCTCCTTGTTGGGCATATCTCTTATGTCTTCATAAGTATGTTTCAGATATATAACTTCTGTGACCCACCTAGCGTCATCTCGCAGCGAATCTCTGAAGCTCCTCAATTCTTCCTGGTGCTAGAGGACTTACTTATCCATTTGGTCACCAGATCCTGTTACCATCGTCAGCTATTTTCTCTTAGAGCAAGAGGACTACGTCCACTTCTTTACTCACCATGCTGCGCTAGTATCAACTGTGATCAACTCTTAGAAGACCAGCTCAGCAAGAGAAGATAAATGTTTTATTTTTAAGTTGGCAATGTTTATATGTTCTCCTTTTGTCTCCTACCCCCCACTCTTTCCCCTCTTTCTTGGACCCTCCGTGTTCCGTTGAGCTGCTCTCACTTCTTAGTCTGCAGTTGACTCGTTCAGTCAAAGCTCCGCTCGAGCTTGCCTCCTCAACCCAAGAGGCTCACCCTCTTTTACGCCATGTTGGCTAAGTAATCATCAACGGAAACTTCGACTTCAACATGAAATCAAGATAAGTACCATTTTAAAAGTTTTAACCTCATCTTCATGGTTTTAACTTCCAAGTGCTTTTAATTATAATTTATAGGCAGTGTGAAATCATTTACTTTGGGGCAATAATCATTCTTCGTGGGATTTGCCATGTTGAGCTTTTGCTTGTATAAGCCAACCTTACTAAAAAAGAGCTTTTCTTAAGCTATTCAAACGAGAAATCCTCTCGCTACGTGGGATATTATCTAATACCCGCTGTCTATAATTATAAAGCTAATTCCTCCGTTGGATTTTCTCAACCCCATTTTCTGCTAAGGTCGTTCTGGAACCTTCGAGATCTTGTTCTCTATCTGCGAGTCTTGCCGTCAAGTATTGTTCACGCACTTGTGAAAATGCTAGTTAAAATGAGGAATCTTCCTTATAAATTTTTGCAATAGCTAACTTTCCTCCACCGCTGGAACCTCTAGAACATTCTATGGCGCATTCAATTGTAAATCACAACTTTTTCAAGAAATAGACTTTCATCTATATAGTGCAATCAGTTATTTCCATAATTGCAATAACTTTTTTTCTCATAAACTTCAGTGTTTCTATAGTGAACTTTGCATCCATCTTCATAGACTACAGTGATAAACAGTGCTTGCTCCGCGTTTCTACCGCGTCGCGATCGTCCGGTTATATTAAATACGGCCATGAACATTGATCCTATATCCCAATGATCTTTCCTCAACCTTCTACTAACCATCATTATTAATAAAATTGTAACTTTCTATAAGGTGTCACCCACGAGGTGCCCTTCCAACTTTGCTAGTTTAACATTAATTAAATTCTGCATAATTGCTTGTGTGATACAATTTTTAAATTCACGTTGTTCCTTTCCCATAATCAGGGAAAACAATTCTCTAAACTCTTGAGCGAGTCATGTTCAGGTTTCACGAAATGGAAACTGTCCCATTTGGCGAGTGATTCCTGCTCAAACTTGGGAAGTCTAGAACTTTCCCTTTCAATTTCTTCAGGTTTCACAGTAAGTGACCTGCCCTCTTTGTATAATTCTCATATATTAATTCTGTATAAATATAAGAAGTTGTAGGAACTTCTATCTTATTTTTCATGTTGTTATTATTGTTATTTTCAAAGTTGTCACTTTCTCTAGAACATTCTCTCCTGAATTTCTTAAGGTGCACTTTTTGTACTCCAATTCACGTTCAAGCTTTAATTATTTCATTGCTCATTTGTTTAAATCTTATAAAGATTTTAGGAACATGTAAGGTTTGAAACCTTGTAAATTGTCAATTGCCTGGAGCAACCGTTTAATGTTGAGAGGTCTGCGACCCCAAATTGTTAACTACATAGAGCATATTTATTTGTCAAAAATATTAACTTCTTTAAATTGTTAAATAAATTAAATATTTGTTTTTGGATTCATCATTTCTCTGATACTACAGTTAGGCAAGATCCTGGCTTTCCTAGCTCCTCCTAAGTTCATGCTCTCGTTAACACAAAATAAAGCTTTTACTATCTGTCTGGCCAGACCATCACCCTTCCCTATAGTACTTTTATTCGTGCTTGGGAGGAAATACACTACAGCCTCTCTCTGGCAAACTGCCCAAGTCTTAGCTGCGGTTCCCGTTAGCTTCGACCAAGCTCGTATCCACTTTAGGTATCCGAGCAAGGATTTGCGGTGGCAACCGCTTCTAAATGTATTGAAAGTCAAATTCATAACTTTTGTGGGACTCTCCTCCTATTTTTCTATCCTTTTTCTCCAATCCAAAATCTACTTCCTTCTCTTAATCATCTTCCCTTGGTGGGTGGGTTATTCCTCAGCCAATAAACTACCCACCCTGTACGACTTGTTTTCTAAATTTAAATGGTCGTATTATCAAAAAGAGAATTGTCCAATGTTGTCACCCCAAGCTTTTAAGACAAGGGCGCCACTGATTGTCTTTGACTGTTCCTACTTGGAAGAGTCTGTCAAACCATCCAATATTGACATTCGACTAGATTTTGAAACGCATGACAATGTTCCAGCCAATACCACGGCCTACTGTTTGATTATTCATCACAAACAAGTCAACTATTATCCACTGTCCAACCAAGTGACAAGTGTATAAATAGCAGGTCAACACACATCAAACCGCTCAGTCATGTCTTGCTTTCAAGCCTCAAGAAAATTTACATCCATGAATTTAAAATCTGAGGAACTACGTTTCAAGACCTTTGCGACGTGTCCGGTGCCTTTTATAAACCCTCAAGCCTTAGCAACCGCTGGATTCTACTATTTAAAAAGAAGAGATGAAGTGAAATGTGTGTTTTGTCCCATCATATTAGACAAATGGCAAGAGAGCGATGAACCCATGCAGGAACATCAGCGCTGGTCACCTGCCTGCCCCTACCTATGCAGAATGGAGGTGGGTAATATACCCTGTCATTCAAGTTACCCCTCACTCGTGCCTCTAAGTGATGAACAAAGTTATGTTACGTGTGGACTTTATGGTGTCAACAGTGCTTCAGTGAGCAGCTCACAGTTAAAAACATCCAGTTTAGAGACAATGGGATATCATCGGTGTTATGGACACTATAAACACAAAAGACTTTTTTGTTGTATGAGTTGGTACCGCCTCTATCCTAGAATGAAAAAAGAATGTAAAACTTGTTATGCTAATAAAATAATGAAATAAAGAATTGGTTGTTGTTGTTATATTATTATTTCTTATGCCCCCCCCCTTGTCATATCCTAACCTCTATAGTGACTACTCGATGTTTTTATTTTCTTTTACTAGAATGGAATGTAATTAAATGACATGGGTACACCTTACTGAACAATTGTCAGTCTGTGGTCAGTTGTACTTGATCCAGACAAGAGTGAACATGTTGCGTACACTGATTGTCGACTGTCAAGGGTTTAAAATTGGAGATAACAAATTTATATTTAAAGAAGTGGCCATTATCGATTGTTCCACTTTTTGGATATCGCAAGCTACCCATTTGGTGTTTAAACCACCTTATGCGTTTGATTTGTTTTGTGATAAAGACCGTAAACAAACCCAGTGGATTGAAACTCATATGTAACTAGACTGGAAGCAAGGAACCATTTCATATAAGCACCTGGACGTGGTCATGAAAGCCCACTTGTCTTCTGCCCATGTAGTATTTGTGAAAGGTAGTGAAAAACGTCAATGGCTACAACCATTTTTAGCGTCTTACATTTAATGTATCGATTTAATGGACATGGGCTGTCCCTCGCTGCAAACACTCATGGACCGCTGCTCCTGTGACAATATTACCGATAAAGCCTTGGCACAGGTGTGGCAATTGTTTCATTGGCTAACCACCAATGCCTGCTGGAAGTTGTTAAATAAAATTAAAACTAAAGGTTTACCTGTGGATGACACCAGTGAGATTTCTACAAGCGACGTGTAAACATCAACGTGATACCATGGAGAAAGGGGAAGCTACCGATAAAGCGATTGGAAAGTTCTTCGTGTGCAAAAAGAAACTAGACAGTTTTACCAAAGAAGAATTATTGGCTCTTCCAAAATCTTTCATTTATTACGTCGCAGCAAATGCAGTGAAAGAAATCTGGCAACATGTACCAAAATCATGGACTCAAGACCCTGTGTTAAGTGAATTGCAACCATGTACGGATTATGATCACCATGAGCAAGTGGCTATGGCAAAAATACCCTCTATGTGACAGTGTGCTACTTGCCAGCTGGTCAAACTGTATCACGGTCATAAAAGTCAGTGTAAAGACTTTGTTTCCTCATTTCACGGGTGTAATGGAGAAAAAAGCAGCAACAACAAACATCATCCACAGAGGAGGAGGTAGATCAAACCTTTTTCCATCGATGGAAAAGGATATGCCAGACCTGTACTGGCAATGGCGTCATTAACAAAGTAATTCAATACTTGACTTTTGAAATCTACCTACCTGGTTATTATTTGTGTGGTCCTGGAACTTACCTTGAAGAACCTTCCGCAGCGTGGTGATATACCTATTAATCCTTTGGATCGAGCATGCACTTTTCTTATCACCACAGTCATCCTGCATTAAGACGTGTAGCGGATAAAGTACCGTTGAAAAGCTAAACAACGTTTGACATCCTGTGATGTCTCAGTGGGAGAGAGGTTGGCAGCCCTCATTGTGATTAGTGCTATATATGGAAAGTTAATGATGAGTGGACATGAACATTGAAAAGGATTGAGGAATTGGTATTTCTTTGTATTATATTTTTGTAAAGCTCTATTTGTTGTGAAATAAAAACAAGGTTTACAAGATCACAATGTCTTTTAATTTTTAAAAATAGTGATAGCCATTTCTTCATTTTCATTTTTTTCTTACATGAATATTTACAATTTCCACTTCCCCTTTTTTTACATTCCCCTTGTTTAGTTCACACATTCTGTACATTTTTTTGTTGTGATATAAAAAATAAGGTTCACCAGATCACTATATCTTTTAATTCTAAAAATGGTGATAGCTATTTCTTTATTTTCATTTAATCACACATGAATATTTACAATTTCCACTTGACATTTTTTACATTCCCCTTGTTTAGTTCACACATTCTGTACATTTTTTGTGAAATATAAATAAGGTTCACCAAATCACTATATCTTTTAATTTTTAAAAATGGTGATTGCCAATTAATTTTTTCACACATAATTATTTACAATTTCCACTTTAAATTTTTTACATTCCCTTGTTTAGTTTACACATTGTGTACATTTTTGTTGTTGTGAAATAAAAAACGAGGTTTACCAGATCACAATGTCTTTTTAATTTTAAAGTGGTGATAGCCATTTCACTTTTTCACACATGGATATTTGCAATTTCCACTTTACATTTTTTACATTCCCCTCGTTTAGTTCATACATTCTGTATTTTTTAAATCTTTTTTGTAATATACAAAAGCAAACATTTTACACTAAAATGTATTACTTATCTTATTTTTACTAAACTACTGTAGCCTAACATTATTCATTCTACTTACAGTTTTTACAAAAAATATTACAATATAAAACACACTACAAATATTACAATATAGTGATCATTAGACTTAAGAAAAGTAATAGTTGTCAATGCGACTGTTTCCCCAAGCAAGATTATCAAATGTGTTGGGTATAATGAATCGTTTGTTGTCTTCATTACTTAAAGCAACTTTGTTCAACAAATTGGTATGTAGCTGATGATTTTTACTTCTAAATACACACATTTTCTTATATAATACAGGTGGGTTACTAACTATACAGTTTTTATAATCACTTATATCTAACTCTTTACTAACAACATTCTTTTTCACTCCTTTTATTTTTTTTACTACTACATCATCAATTGTCATATAGCTGTATGATTTAGATTTTGTGCCTACAAAGGTGTCTATAATAACACCAGCACATTCATCCTTAAATTTCCCAAGAACCTTTTTGTTTACTAGAGGTAAATGGTAAATATTATCCTTGGGGTAGTCACTTGTATCAAACCTATTTAGCTCAGTTTTGATAACCTCGTAAAATCATCAGTTTTAACTCATAAATAAAAGAATCTGTGTCTGTGTAGAGTAATTTAGCATTATCAAGATAGTTTTTCTTTACATAATCATAGTGAAATTCATACATAAGTGTTTTTGATAATTCCTGAATGGTGTAACCCAAATATATGGGTTTGTTGTAAGTTACTTCAAGACGATTCATTTGTATTACAACTAAATCCTCATGAATAATTGAACAGCTATGAAAGTTAGGCTTGCTTATTAAGTTGCTCGCACCATACCTTTTACCATCATTCTCCCACTTTGTTAACAGCTTCACATCAACTCGTTTATCAACATTCTCCATAGTCTTTCCAAAAACACTATTATTCATGAGTTTATAAAAATCTTTTTCAAACGCGTTTGTTGACTGTGTTCTTAAATTATTGTTTAGATCAATATACGGTTTGAGCCATGCTGACTGATGAAATTGCAATACGCGATGAATTTTAGTTAATTTCAATCCATGCTGTAGGCACTGTTTCAAGTTTTGATAATGTATTACATATTTACATTTATCATTCACATTAGCAATTAACATTTTTGTTCGTGATGTGATGTATGGAGATTTCATATTCTCAGGACAAAATGGTAAATCATTATGATCATCATGTAACTCTTTAGGGTACTCAAGATTTACCTCTAAAATATATCCTTTATCATCGTTATCATTAAGAGTGTCAACATGTAAGACATCAATTTCAGGTTGTGTCAGCCAGCGAAAATCTATCAGTGGTAGATATTGACTCATAGCCCAACCATATTCGTTTTTTGCATCGAGGTAGACAATATACTTTGACTCTTCACAAGGGTTGTAACTAGGCATGTATTTATTATTTGCTTTAGAATACCGTCCACTACATTGTCGTTTTTTTCAACATTGAACTGAAACTTAACCCAGGAGCAGTAAAATACTGACCAGGATCAAGGTCATAAGTTTTCATACAAACATTCCGAAAATTTTCAAAAACATCTGCTAATAATAACACATCTTTCTTCAAATATATGTCTGAAAATTGTCCTATAGTTTGAATGTGGAACTGTGTCCATACACGTTGTGCATGTAAATATTCCTGATCACTGATATGACCTGTGTTTAAGGAACTGTAAAATACATCTTTCGACGGTAAAGAACACTCCTCAAGACGTTCCACACAGTTAATATATTCATAAGGGAATATACCCTTTTGACGAATCAAATTAAAATCATCTTCTTTAGGAAAGACACGTGGAATTTCATGAAACTGATCTGATTTTAAATTACTAGCCAGCTTATCAAGACTACTCGGCATAAAGCGGAATGAATCTAAAAATCGCTGTTTAATGGTTTTTTTTATTGCTAGTTTTAATGTATTTTGTGAACGATATGTATTGTTCCTTATTATTTGCAATCACATCAATTTTCACATCTGAAGCTCCAAATTCTTTAACGATAAAGTGGTTATCGTATTTGCTACCGTTATGTAGAATGACCGGAATGAATTAACTTACTCTATAATTTAAATTACATTCTTGGTGAGCAGCACCATGATATTTTCCTGTTAAAAGGTCATGATCGCGAACCCTGTCTGTATATAAACATTCACCACATATAAAACAATTAGTTTCAGTTTCAAAATTCATTTGCTCTGATGAAGTTAGTGGCTCTATTGGAATGATCGTATTTAAAATAAAGGATATACGGATGGCATCTTTTTCAAGTCTTTCCGTAAAAACGTTAGGTGCATCAGGTCCTCTATACAGCTCAAACTTATTTAAAGAGTCATCGTAACTACATTTAATATAATATGCAAAGCTAAAGGGTTCATGAATGTGAGTAGTGTTGGTAAAAGGTTGGGCTGGATTCGATGAACATGTATTAAATGGTTTTAGCAAAGCCTCGAAGTCAGCATATATAACAAATGGTACTCGAAGCTGTTTCTCATAATCCTTAAATTTTAAAAAGTTATTTTTAGGAGTCGGTAATACCATACACACATGATTACATCCCCATTTTGATGTTGAGCTAGTTGATCCTCTTTTCCAAAATATAACAAACAGCCATCACACAACCACTTCTTACCTTCATATTTTGATAGCTGACTACCAACAAGTCTACTAAAATGTTTTATCCAACAATAGTGGGCATTTTCACCTTCGGTTATGTATAGTAAATTTACATGAGCATCCTTTTTTCCTGAGTGTAATATAGGGGACCAACTATACTCTTGTTTTCAATTCCATACACATTAATACTTACATTGTTCAGCTTTTCAAAACGTTGAATGTCTTTTATCGCCATATGATATTTTATTTCTTTTAAATCTAACACTGAAGAATAGTGAGGATAAGATGATGTTCTATCCATATTTTCCACTGCTGGATGGAGAGCTGAGGTTACAGCCCATGCAAAGCATGCGTCATCATTATTCATAACGTTTATACAAGCATGCTTACGTTTGATCCATCCTGGCAAATCAATGTATGATGACTCGAAGGGGATTATATTTAATCATGTTGGTTTCTAAATAAAGTACTTCAACCAACGCCCAGTCTGACTCCCTTTCCTGGAACTTTTCACTCTTCACAATGATAGCACTTGAAATAATTTGGTATATATCACTAATATTAGTTGATTCACTATTACATTTTTTGTATTAACAGATTTGATATCCGTAATTTCACCTTCAATACCAGTTTTTACATAGAGTCCAAAGAGTTCAAAATTCATTTTAATAGTTTTATATTCTACTAAAATATTTTCTACCAAGCCAACTACACTAGGTTGAACATTTTTTTAAAATGATTCAATACTTTGAGTTTTTTCTTCACTATAAAGTCTGTAACTAGCAATTCGACTTTTAAATGCACTACCAATTTGTTGAATATTTCCAGAATTTCTTTCATGGCAAGCGTTATTTTTATGTTGAATACAGCGTAAATGCCCATGAATGATTGAAGAATGTATATCAATATTACATACATTACAATGTGTTATCGAAGGTTCACCATTCTTATTTCTTTTTGTTGCATGACTATTTTCACAATCTTGAGAACGTTTACTCTTTTGAGCATTAAATTCGTTTAAAGGTTCCGTGCTAGTTGATGGTTTTAAAGTTTTTAATTCCTGTTGTTCCCCATGCACTTCAAGCATGTGGGATTGATATCGCTTTACAGCAGAAAAACCAAGACCACAAACTGAACATGAAAAAGGTGCTGAACTAACATGCGTTAAATTTACATGACGTGTAAGATTATTTTGTCTGTTAAATGTGGTAGCACAATGA
Organism: Meconema thalassinum; assembly: GCA_946902985.2. NCBI lineage: Eukaryota > Metazoa > Arthropoda > Insecta > Orthoptera > Tettigoniidae > Meconema > Meconema thalassinum. The sequence goes on along the minus strand of CAMPQE020000167.1, from coordinate 118,928 downwards.
CTGCACACAAACATTTTAATGTCATGTTTAACATTTGCGTGTCGTTGAAGGCTGTCAGGTCTTGAGAACTGTTTCTTACAGTCACCACACTTGAATATAATGATCACTTTCGAAATTACCTATAAAAGAAAGAAATCATAAATGTTAATAAATGATAAAACAAAGTACAATATAAATAGTTTAATTACCTTCCAGTGAATGGTTATAGCAGGGTATTTAAATCGATCATCTGTGAACTCCTAGCAAGTCTAACTTCATGTAGTTCTAACTGTTACTGACACCTATCAGTGAACATTGGAACTTGATAGAGTGGTAGAAACCAGTGGTCGCCAGTTAAGTGAGCTAAGTGTGACGTCGTAACCAATCTTAAAGCAAGTCTAAACTTGTAGAACATGTCACGTGATAGAAACCAGCGATCGTCAGTTAAGTGAGCTAAGTGTGACGTCATAGCCAGTCTTAAAACAAGTCTAAACTTGTAGAACATGTCACGTGATAGAAACCAGCGATCGCCAGTTAAGTGAGCTAAGTGTGTCGTCATAGCCAGTCTTAAAACGAGTTTAAACTTGTAGAACATGTCATGTGATAGAAACCAGCGATCGCCAGTTAAGTGAGCTAAGTGTGACGTCGTAGCCAGTCTTAAAACAAGTCTAAACTTGTAGAACATGTCACGTGATATAAACCAACGATCGCCAGTTAAGTGAGCTAAGTGTGGCGTCATAGTCAGTCATAAAACAAGTTTAAACTTGTAGAACATGTCACGTGGTAGAAACCAGCGATCGCCAGTTAAGTGAGCTAAGTGTGACGTCATAGCCAGTCTTAAAACAAGTCTAAACTTGTAGAACATGTCACGTGATAGAAACCAGTAGCCACCAGTTAAGTGAGCTAAGTGTGACGTCATAGCCAGTCATAAAGCAAGTCTAAACTTGTAAAACATGTCACGTGACAAGGTTAAGTTAGGTAAAGTTAGGTTATGTTAGGTGAACTGAAGTTAAGTCTTTAAATATTCCCTATGTCACTGACACCTAGCAGTGAACATTCAGACTTAATAGAGTGGTAATCAAAATCTAACCTACAAAATTAGCTTTACACAGCATGGTCAAGTAGTTCCAACTTTTGACTGCCAAGTATACCATTTTCACTGACATGTAATGGTGAAAATTGGAAAATATCTCTCTAACTGTTTAAAAGTTATTAGAGGGGCACTTACCTTTTTATAATTTATCAACTGCTGCCACTGAATGAACAGATTTTAAGAATATGGTAACCTACAGGTACCCAATTATCTGTAAACAAATCAATCAATCAATCAATAAATACATTCCAATCAATAACTTCAACATCAATTAGTAATAAAAGACTACAATCCATTAATAATAAGTACTTACCTTGCAAAATAATGTAATGATTTTCTACCAAAAAGGCTTTTATACAACTCTTGAGCAGTAGTAGAGCACTGTTCACTCAAAGCGAGTAATAAAGACTGACAGTAGGGAAATATATGACACCTCTCTTACATAAACGCTCATCGCTCGTGTCAGCAGTTTTTTGCAGATCATTGAAATTCCTTTCCCAATACAGCTGAGAGTCCAAAGTACACTAGGAACACCTGTGTGGTATCCAATTACTGCTGACTTTGCATGATCATCACCCATTGTCTTGATCAACACCGGGGTTTCAAATTACTGCAGTGTTAGTCATTGCAATAGAACTGTGCGCTCTCTGCCATGTCAGCAACATGACACCGGAAGGAACACCTGTGTAATATCCAATGACTGCTAACTTTGCATGATCATCACCCATTGTCTTCATGAACACTTGCGGTTTCAAATTACTGCAGCGTTAGTCATAGCAACAGATCTGTGCGCTCTCTGTCAAGTCTGTAATATGACACAGGAAGTAACAAGTCGGTTTACTGCACGTATCATCTCCACAGTTTTAACATCTTAAGAACATATATTATTCTCTTTCTACTACAACTGACTCGTTAGAACACATCCATCCACCAAGTTAGATCCCTTGTATGTTCACATGTATTTCGTCACTTTCCTTTCATTCGTTATCCCATTATAGTAGTGGGGGTTGGTGAACAACGTCAGTTCAACACACACAAATGTAGTTAGGCCCTTTGACATAATTTGAATAAATACATGGGTCAGTCCATAGGGATCAGGCCAAAGGGACCGGTCCAAAAGGATCAGTCCAAAGGGACTCATCCACAAGGACTCGTCCACAAGGACTCGTCAACAATGACCAGTTCACAGGGACCCGTCAACAATGACTTGTCAACAATGACCTGTCAACAAGGACTTGTCCACTGGGAACCGCTCCCCACCCTCTTACAAAAGCCATGAGTGGGCATGCGTAAAAACAAAAAAGCATGTTAATTCATAGTGGCAACCCACCGTATACATGTCCCTTATGTAGAACAACGTTTCATTCCATATTGGCATTCAAACTCTCACATGTTGCAATTGGAAAGAGAGATTCTCTAAAAATTACATTTTCACCCCTAGTAGGGGTAGGGTTTATTTTGGGGTGGAAATATGTTGTTCATTGGAAAGGGGGTGTCAGTCCGAGTTCAATGACACCTCATTCGTCAAAATCCGACCATGCGTTCGAGAGATATCAGCCGCCGCCATCTTGTGAGGTGGGGAGGTGGAGGTAGATTTAGAACCGCTACAAAACCACTACTCTCAACAATAGAATTCTCAGGTACTTCTGGTAATATGTCAAAGTAAATAAAGCTTGAATATCAAACACTGAAGTTAAATATAGCTTAGAATGTCGTGTCAATGAATAAAACAAAATAATAAAGAGCGATACGAAACTACTTAAAAAACTCTACACACTTCGTGGATCATATACTGATACTCTCTGACATAAACAATACAAACATTAACCTTTGTGTTAGCGCTTCTTACACATACTGTAACAATTCGTTGCTCCACATGACAATACATTTCTTTCTACCGCAATGCAGTGAACAATACTTATAGGTGGCGTTTACTACGCTCCAAAAATCTCTTACTTCCATCTTTTCCTTACTACCAACAATCTTCAATACTCCGCACGGCATTACTTCCATAAAAAACCATCTTGCTAGAAACTTGTAGAAGAATTAGTGATTTTACTAGGTAAATACGCAATTGTATATGACCGTTCAGAATGCACTCCTAACCCCAACTCTCTTCTAAAATTATTAAACCACGTGCATCAATTACAAGAAACACATGTGCACTCACAACAATACATCCCACACAGTGTTTCTTATTTCTTTCATTAGCGCTTTTCGTTCACTTAGTTCCATAATAAACTGTTTTTCCACGTTACCAAATGTTAACAATACTAATTCGTAAGTCGCTCGTCTTTAGTAGTTAATAAAAATAAATACATATCCTCACGGCTCTGGTGTACATTTAAATATATGAACCTTTCATATTTAAGTTGATTTTAGAACATACTAGACCTCAGGTAGACTAACAAATCTCCTGGTCTGTTTATTTCAGTCTAACAATGTTTCCAATTTAATTATTGATAAATATAGGCATCATTTGACCTCAATTGTCACTACCATGATCCTATTTTATAGTGTATTTTCGTAATATCAATAGTCCAAGACTATATAGTTGTCAAATAAGTTATATTCAGCTATTGGAATCTTATAACATCCATATTGTTATAAATAAATATTTCAGTTGTATATTGCCATAATAATGTCTGTTAAACAATGTTACAGCATTTCACAATAATGCTTTACTTTATAAAATGTAATATAAACATACAAATGTATTCTGTCGCTGTTACGCATTTGTAATTGTTAATAACAATCTTAATGTTCAAATGTTCTTACAATTTGAAAGTAATTTCAATGAAATGTGTCATTATCGAAGCAATCTCTTCGAGATACAATACTATCGAAATACAGTATTATCGAAGCATTCCCTTTATAAAACGAGTTTCGTTCGAAAGTGAGTATGTTAAAAAGATTCCTTCAAAAATAAATGCATGAAACGATATCCAAGTCATTAAAGCACGAAATAACGTCTTAAACGACACACGAAGACGTATTAAAAATTACGATGAATCTCAAAAATTTTAACTATGATGAACATAGAATAAAGATAAGAATTTCTACAATGAAGTTGGTCACTCCCAAATGGACTTCTACTGCTACTGCAAAACTACAGCAATCGGTTGATCTACCTTGAGATGTCTTCTGCTGCCAAGAAATGCCTCTATCAGATGTTCTTGATTCTCCGTTGAGACTGCGAGCGCTCGTCTCTCCTTGAAACCAGTTACTGCCAGGCGCGTGAGAATCAGCTGTGAGCGACCCCGTCTCAGTCATGCTGCATTCACCTGCTCTCCGCCTCGACTGGTGGCTTCTAACGGCAAATCTTCCATTTTCACGGTCAGCGACCTGGGAACTGCGTTTCTTGGTCCGATTGGCTGCAAGCGGTCATCTTCTTATCTCTGTATCTCAGAGTGGCCTCACCAACGTAGATCCGAAAGTCCTTGGTTGACATCTCCTCCTGATGGTAGTGGACATCTTGCTTGTAGAGTAGAAACTCGTGTTGGAATACTGCAAGTTGTTGAGCAGTTGTAGATGTATCGATCCTTGATCTTCCAAGTCACTCTGACTTTCCAATCCATGGTATAGACTATCCTCCTTCCATTGATTTAGTTATCCATAATAATCTCCTCAGTATTTGTAGAATAAGTTTGTCCTCCCCGACTCAAGTTCGTTGTCGCCTTGTTGACTATGATGTTGACTGTGATGTAATAACGTAGAATATATACTGTTGAATATGTTGTAGCAATACTGTAGCTTGAAGTAGGCAATACTGCTGGTTATTGCCTTTCTTTAGAATGCTGTTGTATTTGCGAAGTCTCGTTCTGATGATATTATGTTTCAATAAACGCGGATCTCTTCAAATGTAGTGCATTTGCACTTCACCGGCTCCTCTGATAACTTCCTCGGCGATTCCTCAATCTCCCGACAGTACAATAGCGTTTGTCGACCGGGCTTATGTTCCGTGCAAAAAGTGCTTCTCTGCTGGGAGCGTGCGACACACGTCCGCTCGTGTCAAGTAGCTGCGTGAGTGTCCTGGCTCGCTTCTCTGCTGTGACGTGCGTGCCATCGCTAGCCTCCTGGGCTAGCCTCGCACAGTTGCATTTTAATAGATATATACTCATAGTTTCTCTATTAACCAATAATTTATATTTCTATTTAACCAAATAAATTTCATATTGCATTCTACACCTGTAGATGTGCTTATTTCGCTTGATATATGCCAAATTTATATAAAAGCGATTCCCACAAAATGTATGTGCCTTAATCTGATTGGCTGCTGGAATATCGTGATAGAAGCTCCTGGAACTAGCCTCTTATCAACGGGTCGTGTGCATAGCTTTGTTATTGTCGCCTAGCAGACCAAAACTGGATTTCTGGTGCTAAACATGAAGCCTGGTACAATTTCCAGCTTCGAATGATCCAACTCTTCCTTAGTTAAACTATCATTCACCAGAATATTTCCAAATAATAATTCCTTAAAATGCTTCAAAATTCTCCAAAATACTTTCATTATGCATCATCCACTTCCCAAAATGCTTATATAATTATTAAATTATTTTAATTCCATATTTCCAATTTTTCATTCCAATGGTGCACAAGTCGGTTCGAACCTCGGCTCAGTCAAAGTCCTAAGCTGGGCTGAATTCGAGTTCAGTACCTTGCATAGAAATTCATACTCGGCCTCGGTTGAAATACGATTTTGCAACGAAGAAGGAAATCTGGCAACCTGGCAAATTTTATTCCCTTCTTAGAGTATAACGTCCCTCCTTTGAACACAGCCTGCCAGGCCTGTTTCAAGACCAAGGTCAATAGTGTTGACCCTTGTAAATAAGGGGTTACGATACTGAACGGAGCGACGTGGATGAAGTGGTGCTTAAGTGGTCTGAGCAACAAAGAAGCTACAATGTAGCCATTCCCCTTATGGGGAAAGCAGAAGGAGTTGCCAAGAAATGAAAAAGTTTAAGAATTTGTGGGCATATAAAATAAGGATAATTATAACTCAGCAATTTTCTAGATTGTGCCGTGTCTTGTGTGGGGTTTAGTCTAGGACACCAAGTTGGCTCATCAGCGGGCTCTTGGTGTCCTCGCCCGGACACCCACAGGAGTAGCGAACTACACGCTACCTCCCTTTTTATGAAGCACACTTGCGCCTCTTTACTGCGAGAACTAAAAGCGAAAAACTAGGTGAAACCCCACACAAGGCACGGCACAAAACTAGAAAAATTGCTGAGTTTTACATTGAACCTTATTTGCAGATCCACCAAAATGGTTCTATTCATTACTCTTTATTGATAACCTGCCACACTGTGCCGGCCCCGTGGTGTTGGGGGTAGCGCGCCTGCCTCTCACCCGGAAGGTCCGGGTTCGATTCCGTCAGGGATTTCGAAAACTTGCGTGATGGCTGGAACGGGGTGCACTCAGCCTCGTGAGGAAAATTGAGTAACTGTCTGGCAGTGAGGCAGCGCCCTGGTCACGAAAACCAGGATTATCGGCCAAGGGGACCCGACGGCTTGACCATGCGTCACCCCAATATCTGCAGGCCAAATGGATGGGCAGTGGTCACTTGGGAAGCCTAGGCCCTTCATGGGCTGTAGTGCCAGGGGTTGTAATTATGATTGTCATTATTTAGCCCCACTTTTGATGTAGAAATATAGTGTTGATGTTTGCCAATTCCATCCTTGTTGGCTTTAACTAGTTACCTGAACAAAAATTAAAGTATTGAATGTACACCCAGTGATAGTTTTCACTCAAATCCGTATCATCTTCTTTGCATTTTCCCATTTATGTGGGGTCTGCCTTCCTGCAATGATTCCTCCACTTCAATCGATCCATAGCGTCCCGGGGGCGGAGTTTAGCGAGCCGCATGTCATCTCTCACCTTGTCCAGCCAGCGTGTTTGAGGTCGCCCTCGAGGTCGACGACCCTCCACTTCAGTTGAAGGGCAGTCTTAGCAACTGAGGTTTCACTGCAACGGAGCACATGTCCATACCACCGCAGACGTGATTCACGCATTTTCTCTGTGATTGGGGAACCTTGAAATCTTCCGCACATCATCATTCCTTATATGGTCGAATCGAGTCAGCCTTTGGACCACCGCAACATCTTCATTTCCATTGTATGAAGTGCCTGTTCGTGCTTCGATGTTGTAGGCCAGCATTCAGATCCATAAAGGGCCACCGGTCTAATCGCTGTGCGATATACTTTAGATTTTAGATGCCATGGAATTTTCTTATCGCATAGGACTGCAGTAACTTGCCACCATTTCATCCATGCGGCAGTGACTCTTGTTTTGACATCAGGAATCGTGCTGCAGTCTGAGGTGGTGCATGACCCAAGGTATTTGAATTGGGACACTTTATTAAGTTGAACCTCACCAACAGTGATCGTGCCATCAGTTTGGCCACCGCATTCCAGATATTCCGTCTTCTTCAGGTTCAATTTAATCCCAAATTCCTCTAGACGCATGTTCCACTCTTGTACTTGCTGTTCGAGGCAACCACGGGTCTCGTTAGCTAACCTGTCATCATCCGCATATAATAATGTCCATGGATGCCTGGTTTGGATGTAATTTGTGATGGCGTTCATGCAGAGAATGAAGAGCAAGGGAGACAAGGCTGATCTTTGATGGACACCAAATATGATGTCATATCTCAGAAGTTGCCATGTCACAGAAAATGAAATTAAGCATTTGATATCGGACTCATTCCGACAAATTATTTTTGAAAATGCTCTTTATTTAGGCAAAACACCAAATAGATTTTACCATCTTACAGTTCTAAAACAAATTTAAAAATTTACTGGCATAAAACATATATAATGAGAGTTGTGCATCTAGGATTGGGAAGGAGGCAGCCATGGCTGTAAGTTTGGAATCATCCTGGCGTAGAAGTGGGAAGCTGCAGAATACCACTTCTAAGAAGGCTGAGGTGGGAATTGACCTCCGCTCTTCTCAGTTCGGTCTCGTGAAGCTGAGTAAACCCTGTTCCAGAATTAAATATATGACAGTCAGGAATCAAACTGCTAAGAATGCTGACCACTACACCACAATATGGTCGCTGAGCTGATATGTCTAGTTTCAGGAATACTGTACAGAGCAACATACAGGATTTCACATATTTAACTGACAATCTGAAAGGTGTGCTTGGTAATCAGAAACAGGTAGGAGTACATTGCTTTCTGCGCTAAGTTGTTGCATTGATACTAACCCCGAAGTAAAGTAATGGCCTTGGGAGGGAAGGCACTGGACCATAATAAGTTCATACTCAGAGGGCAATTGTCTGAGACCATCTTCGAACCCCGGAACCCAGAAATAATACTAAGGTGATCGGGTAAAATCATAATATATTCACAATATACATGCATACAAATAAACAAAACACTTACAAATCAAGATGTGGATTCTGACATCAAATATTTGTTCCTTCCAGTTGACTGTAATACATATTTTAGTAATCCAGCCATAGTTGTTAAGATGAAGTAAATAAGCGGTGCTTTCAACCAATCATCTGTTGTCATTAGTGAGAATCCAAGCCAAATATCAAGAGGATGACGAATTAAATATTCGATAGCTTCATTATGCCCCTGCATAATACATCATACCGTATTTCATACATTTCCACACAAATAAATAATTAATTAATTCCCGAGACAATACATGTCACAAAGCCAGGCCTACGCATGTTACAATATCCAATATAATACGTTGCCTAAAACTGAAGAATTAATGTCTTCCAACACAAAATATACGGAGCTAATTCAATTTACGTCTTTTCACCTCAATGGCTACCAAAAATCTCTCAAATATTAACAACAGATGATCACACATAGTTAAAAACAATACGAGAGTAGCCATCATGAAAAACAGAAGAAAAACGATCACCGTACTAGCACCATCGAACATCAAAATAAATCCTACATTAATAAATTTTCCACAGACCATAAGGCATACTACTTGTAATTAAAATGCATTTACAATTAACAGAAAACAGAAAACAAAACATTAATTACGCAAAACAAATATGAGTGTCAGTTAGCCTACCAGTGTGAATACACGAGGATGACATTAAGTTTGAATGTATAACCTTGAAGGGCCCTGTCATGCAACGTAGGAAAATACAATATAAATACATTTACCTTGCCAGTCGATACAGTCACAAGTACTTACGATGACAAAATAGCCTACCTTAATTCCATAATACACGAATCATATCCTGACGTTTATCTCCAGTAAGATTACAATTAGAAACCAGCCAATAACTTGACGAAAAGGGATAATATCATTCAATATTTTCACATACCGTAGAACTTCAGTTTACTTCTTATGTATTTATAAAACCACGTAGATCCATGATGACTGGCCTAACAACATCAGTACGAGAATCATACATGTCTCGAAAAATCCCAGCCTTCCAAAACTATTAAAGTCAACGTCGAGATAGTGAAATACTTGTCGCTAGAACATAGCTCTTCCTATCGGACAGAGGGAGAAACTACAATCCCTGTCCAAGGCAGCACCGGCAAGATATGCTACCTATCGAGGCCAGCCACAACTAACTCCGCCGCTCGATTCAAATGTTTATGCCAAAGTATAAATTGTACGTTCGATCAGAGATTAGTGCCAAAGTAACGGCACAGACTCCCGGGCCCCAAACTTGTCGATGGTTCGCAGAACAGAGACGACGTAAATGGTACAAGTGTATCAACATGCATAATCAAGCAAATCTTTAAGCATAAAAAAGTTTTTGCCAATTATCACAAACACAGTAGCTTTCGAATGTGAAATACTTAATTAAAAGTTCATTTCAGTTTTCATCAGCACCATAACCACCAAAATATGTCATGCCAAGAACATAAACAAATACTTAAGTGTAGAATACATCGAGTAGGTTTTCTTTGTACAATTTCCACAACATAAATACAAATAGCATCTTGAATAAACGATGGCAGGAACAGTTTCATCCGAAGGTTACATAGATTGGTCCAATATCCTGGCCAGAGACATCTTCTCGCACTGCATAACACTCCAAACGCAGAATAAGACCTCGAAGAAATTAGCTGAAATCAAATTTCGACTGCGACAGTAATGTGTAAAGGAAAGCTTAATATCTAACGTTGACACTCATTTACAAAGAACAAATTACAATAAAATATTACATGATGGCATCAGATTTTATAACAATAACCCAGTACTATCAAGAATCCACATCTTTACAGGTGAAATGTTTAACAATGACCCTCAATTAACACAGAAAATTGCATGCATGTTTTAGAAAATTACAATATCCCGAAAATATTCCAATAATAACAGTATTTTCCAAAAATAAGTTCCAATAATAATGCTGAATGGCACGTGAGCTCTCATATTCACAAATAAAAACCTTTTTCCCCCAAAAGACGAAGGCAATTGTCTCACATTGCATATCTGTTCAACCGATTTGTCCAAAATACAGAAAATATAATGCAAAAAGAAACACCCAAAGTAGGAAAACACAAGAAAATTCCATGAAGAACAATAGAAAGACCCTATTATCATTCAAATAACAGGACACACGTGCATACCAAAGCAGAATCACACCACAACCTTACACCATGACACATAACCTTAAAATCCCCAGAAAAAATATTACAATTACAACCCTCAAATAATTAATAAACAACAACCAGAATATGAATTAGCACTTGTCAACACATCCACACAAAACACAAATACATAAATACCCTATCATATACAGACCCAGACCAAACAGAAACTAGGAAAACGAGACGAAGCACGCATTTCATGAGGCCTATAGTGAGTCGCCGTATATTGACCAAATACCACAAATCAATTCATCATATCACATCACATTACTTAACCTAAAGTATTTATTTCTCAGTCAGACAGCAAAAAAAATTGAGCCCACTCAATCAACTGAAGACTTAGAAGAATTGTTTATAAATACTTACCAACATATTCAACTCAAATCTAAGCAAATGAACCCCCATAACATTCATCTGGTAGACTTAAGTTGACAGATGCGTCAACAAAATGCTAATTTACATCCACGATCCCAAAGTAACATTTTCTCAGTCAGACAGCAAAAAAAATTGAGCCCACTCAATCAACTGAAGACTTAGGAGAATTGTTTATAAATACTTACCAACATATTCAACTCAAATCTAAGCAAATGAACCCCCATAACATTCATCTGGTAGACTTAAGTTGACAGATGCGTCAACAAAATGCTAATTTACATCCACGATCCCAAAGTAACATACAATGACCTTTTACCCCTTAAATTAATATACATCCACACTTATCTGGACACCCACAAAACAACAACAAGAAAACCAACCCAATTACAAAAACAAAACAAATCACACCACATTTATACTTTCTGAATGTCCGACTTTGGAAATGCACAATTTAGACAATAACATAAACAATACAATTATTCACTCTTGACATAGCTTAGTATATCAAACTAAGTAAACAATATAGCGAACAAGACCAAAACAAGAACAGATTCGACAGAAATCCCTCAATAAATGACCAACAGAATACCCTAAATGAAAGAAGATCGACTACTCGTGCAGACCAGCAAGCTACAAACGTACCCAAGCATTCTTTGAAATCATACGACCTTACAAACTCCCAAAATTAATAAAACCATTTACTACCCACAAAATCCCCATAATTTTCCAGAATATAAATTGACACACCGTTAGGACATCGACATACACAAAATAAATAATAACCCTTAAATAAAACACACTGAAATCAACATGTCATACTAGCCGCATTTTACCCTGGCATAGCATGATTTTCCATCACCAAAACACATTTCGGCAAGTAGTTACCTTCATAAATCAACAAGCAGATAAATGACTAAGTCATCACTCGGAGAACAGAAGAGGTTTGTAATTACTTACCTATGATATCCCAACATAGTATCATTTTATACGTACGGCGTATTTAATTAAATTCAATTATAAATTAAGCAAAAACAAACCCTAACCTTAATTCACCTTAAGAAAAAATAAAGAGACCCACCCGATTACAAAACAAAACTAATAACAATCACCCACACTCATGCACTCAAATACATTTACACAAGTTTGTCACTTCAGACCTAACACAATTTAGACAATTACAAACAAGAAGAACCTTTATAGATTTGCACAATCAAGCAGAATGTGCACCACACGTGTAGACAAATACAAGCATCAATAAAACACACAACTAATACATGTCCTGATGACCAGAATTCATCTACACAATTTTGACAATAAACAAACAAGAAGAACCTTTATGGATTTGCACAATCTAGCAGAATGTGCACCACACGTGTAGACAAATACACACATCAAAAACACACGCACGTCCTAATGACCAGAATTCGTCTACACAATTTTGACAATAACAACAAGAAGAACCTTTATGGATTTGCACTATCTAGCAGAATGTGCACTACACGTGTAGACAAATACACACATCAAAAACACATGCACGTCCTAATGACCAGAATTCGTCTACACAATTTTGACAAATACGTTTACATACCCTATTTCATATCGTTAGCACCTTTCTTCACATGTGACAGATGCACCCTGAAAATTCTCTTTTTAACAGTATCACTGACCAGAAGAGTAACGGGAGTCAAGAAACTAACAACCTTAAAAGGGCCACGAAACCTCTCTCTTAGTTTTCCCGACTCTTTTGGTCCAACCTCCTTCAAAGAAAAATTCTTCACAAAAACCTTATCTCCAACTTTAATATCAACAGGTTTACGACCTAGATTATACCTTTTTTCTAATCTATCATGAGCCACCTTCATGTTCTCCTTAGCCTTTTTCCAAATACCCTTGATATGACTAAAGGTATACTGTTCAGGTAACAACTGATTAATTGTCCAAATATTAGATAAAGGTGTGTTAGGAGTGAAAGAAAACATTAATGAAAATGGAGTGGTTTTATGGGATTCATGGACAGCGGTATTAAAAGAAAAGGTTATCCAAGGTATACAGGAGTCCCATTTACTATGATCACTGTGATGAAAGGCAATTAACGCCGCTTTTAAATTTCTATTGACACGCTCAGCGTACGAACCTTTAGGATAATACGGTGAAGAAGTAATATGAGAAATTGACAATTCAAATAAGAAATTTCTCAACACACTAGACTTGAAACATTGAGCGTTATCAGTGATCAGAAACTGGCACGGGCCAAACGAGGCAAATATTTTTTCAAGACATCGGATAACAACTTGCGTTGTAGCAGCCCTAGTTGGAAATATCCAATTAAACCTTGAGAACCCATCCGTACATACCAAAGCAAACTTGTTTCCCCACTTAGACACCGGAAAAGGGCCAATAAAGTCTAGAAACAACCTCTGCATTGGCCTAGTAGCCACTTCCGATGACAACATTCCCACCTTAGTGTTGGTAGCCGGTTTAGCCAGTTTACAAGTTTGACAATGGTTTACCATACATTTGATTTCCTTATCCATTCCCTTCCAAATGAAATTTTCCCTTATCCTTAATCTAGTTTTGAACACACCTAAATGTGCACCGATAGGCGACTCATGAAAGTACCTTAATACTTCAGGTATTAATACAACAGGCAATACGATTTTGGCCAACTTATCACTACGTGCTGAACAACAAAGTAAGTTTCCTTTCAGGAAATATGGTTTGGCCGATTCTCCCCTTTCAAGCTTCTGAATAATTTCTGACAACACAGGATCTTCCCTTTGGTACCCCGATACATCACGGAACAACAACGGATAATTGGAAAGTATAGCATTACAAGACCCGTTGATCAAAACATTATTACATACTTTTTCCTTATTATCAATATCATCAGACGATTCTCCGTACATCCGGCTCAAACAGTCTGCAATCACATTCTCAGTGCCCTTTATATGCTTCACCCTGAACTTGAAGGACAGAATCCTCGTTGCCCAGCGAGCAATCCTTCCGGTTTTCCTTGGTCTACCTAGAACCCAACTCAACGCTTGGTTGTCAGTTTCAAGCTCAAACTCAACGTGTTCTACATACAACTTAAATTTTTCTAGGGCGAACATAACTGCCAATCCTTCTAATTCATAGACTGAAAATTTTAACTCAGCATCAGACAAAGTACGTGAGGCATAGGCGATGGGCAATCTATCATCCTCATGTTGCTGTAACAGAACTGCGCCCACTGCCCTGTTAGAGGCATCAGTCTGAATGATAAAGGGCTTTGAGAAGTCGGGAATCGCTAGTATAGGTGCGTTAATAAGAGCCATCTTTAAATCTTCAAAAGCTGATTCTTGCGAGGGACCCCAAGCGAACTCCGTACCTTTCTTCCTTAACATATTCAACGGAGCTGCCCTGTGCGCAAAATTAGGAACGAACTTACGGAAATAATTGATCATCCCTACGAAACGTGCAACTTCTTTCACGTTTCTAGGTGATTTGAAATCGCGAATGGATTTAGTACGAGTCTGATCAACTGAAACACCCGATGACGACACAATGTGACCCAAGAACGAGATTTGGGGTTTTGCGAAGGACACCTTAGATAACTTTACAGTCAATCCTGCTTCTTTAAGTCTTTTAAGAACTTCTCTAACATGTTCAACATGTTCTTCAAAAGACTTACTGAATATCACCACATCATCAAGATAGTGGTAGACAGACTTAAATTTTATCCCATCAAAAATATTGTCCAGTAAACGACTCAATACAGCGGCACCTGTCGATAACCCGAAGGGCAAACATTCGAATTCATACAAATTCCAATCCGTGGTGAACGCAGTCACTGCTTTGGATTTCTCACTCAACGGAATTTGCATATATGCTTTGTTTAGGTCCAGAACGGAAAATACCTTTGCTCCCTGAAACCACCCAAAACAGGACTGTAAATCCGGCAAAGGAATCTGTTGGAGAATAACCTTCTTATTTAAGGCACGGTAGTCAACCACAGGTCTAAATTCTCCATTAGGTTTGGGCACTAAGAAAATGGGAGATGAATAGGAAGAAGTAGATTTCCTAATTACTCCCTCATTAATCATCTCATCGATGATACCTTTCAAAACTTTCATCTTAGGTGGAGCCAGACGGTAAGGAGAAGACCTAACAGGCACTGAATCGGATAACTCAATCTCATATTCCAAAATATTCGTGACACCTAACCTGTCGGTTAAAACATCAGTAAACTCAGAGCATAGTTTACGAATACTATTAGCTTGATCCTCCCTTAGATGTCCCAGGTCCAAATTTTCAATATCTTTAGGTTTGTCACCACTCTGAGCAGCATTAATACTAACACCACAAGTATAATTATGAAATTTTAACCTTAAACTGGGCTTGAACTTAAATTGACATGATTGATCCCTCAGATCAATCAGTAACCCAACATGTGCCAAAAAATCAGCACCAAGGATGACATCGCAAGACAGACGATGTAGTACCCATAACCTAAATTTCCACGTGAAACTTAATATCCTGATCTTAACTGTTATGTACCCTTTAATATCCAGAGAAGAAGAATTTGCGGATCTCACATCATTATTCTCGGCAATCAGTTTTCCAAATTTACATACAGATTTCATATTATTAAACCATTCTAAGCTTAAAAATGAACTCACGCTCCCAGAGTCAATAAGTGCAGAAACCGGCTCGTTATTAATGTCAATGACAATAAATGGAGAAATTCCATGAGCAACATCAGTGATGCGGTTACACATCTTTTTACTTTTGACCAGACCCCGACAAAAATTACTGTCACGTGAACGTTTACATTTCTTTTTTGACACATTAGAATACCAAATTTTATCATCTGATGACGTCTTGTTTACATACGATAAAGATTTATTGTTATATTTAACATCACACCAACGACTAATATGGGCATATGACCCACAACGATCACATCTCCTACCTTTGCTGGCTCTACTCCCATTAAACCTCTGGTCAGCACGCCCCTGAAATACATGGCCTTGAACATTAGTAGGCATGAACTCACGCCTTCCCTGTAAATTCTTATAAGGAACAAGACTACTATAATTATCCACAAGCTGCATCTCTCCACGTGGCTGAAAATTATTTATAGAAGGCACATAACCTGAACAACCTTGAAGATAATTACTAGGAAAGGGAGAATCATCTACCCGCAACAGATTAGCATTCTTAATCTTCTCCGCAGATAAAATAATTTCATTAAAATCAGTGAAATTCTTGGGCTTGGCATGCATGGACAAGAATGAACGATAAATGGGATTCATACCTTCGACTAATGAATTGACAACCTGCTCTTCAGTCAACTCAACTGCCAAAACCTTTACATAAGTTCTAATATCAATGAAGTACTCATTTAACGTTTCACTCATACGCTGAACGCGAAATACATAATCTCTACTCAAATCTGCCAAGGTACGTGGAGTGATATAATATTTCAAAACCTCTCTATGGAAAATATCCAAAGAATGGCCAGCACTCATACACTCAAACAGTTTTCCTCGCAACATTCCTTCAGTGCATGGAAAGATGATTTTCAAAATTTGAAAATCTGACAGACCAAATATGCCAGCACTATCTCTTAATTCCACTAATTTCTTCAAAAATTTCACAAATAAATTAATATCAGTGCCATAGCACACATGAAAATCTTTCAAAATTAGAGTTAATGGGTTAGGAATGGAAGAAAATTTAACCTGACCATCAGTCATAAGTTTATTTAGAGAAACAACGTTAGTCGAGGCTCGATTATCAAAAAGATTAAGCCTATTTACTCTATCTATCACATCACATTCACCAAGTAAGCAATCAACAGTTTGTACTTCCTTATCAGTCCAAGTACGGTGAGATCCTAACCTATTCCCAGCACTACCAACGTCATGGCAAGAAACTGAACTAGAAAAATCGTTACATCTCTTATCAGAACGTGAATTACCAACAGCATTCAAATTACTAGGGCTCGACATGACCTCAGGTGTATTTTTGACGAGCCTATTTGTTTATTTACCTCAGTAGTATTATTAGTTTGCAAAGCACCTAACATATTTTCATTATTCTCCATCGACACTGATTCAAAATTACCAAAATAATTACTATTATTCACAACGCCATCACAAGAATCACTAACATATGAACAAACGCTTTCAGAACATACAACAGGTTCACTAATATTCTCAGAAATACCACTCGAGGACAACCGATTAAAACTATCTAACAGCTTGTCACGAAGCCCAACTAACTTGGTTGAAAAAACAATATCACACTTGGACCAATATTCAATTAAACTCACTAAACGATTAATCCAGTGTATAGAACGAAATTTTAATTTGTTCACACGATATGCCGAAGGATTGGCAACTAGTTTTAACTCATCACAGGACACTAATAGGTTTGAAACAGATATCACAACATCAGACCTACCTTTTGTCCCATAAGAATGTTGATCAGTCAGACTAACAACAGGAGCTGACTTTAAGGATTTGAGAAGAATAATATCCAGTTCACGATGAAAATTAGGGTTGCCATTCCTTATTTGTATTTCATAAGCCAGTTCCTCTTTGGATAAATATGGTACAGCTTTTAAAATGCTCTCGTCCATTCAGTATATTATCACATGAAACATAAATAACAAGAAAATAATACAAAGATAATAACAGTAACAACAAACATAAAAATATCACACTTCAGGCCCAATCATACTTCCAAGCCCCAAGATCCAAAGACTAGCCCCAAACAACTACTGAATGTGGTACAAATCTAACCACGCTACTGCTATAACACATTTGACCCCATTAAAGTAAGTAATGGCCTTGGGAGGGAAGGCACTGGACCATAATAAGTTCATACTCAGAGGGCAATTGTCTGAGACCATCTTCGAACCCCGGAACCCAGAAATAATACTAAGGTGATCGGGTAAAATCATAATATATTCACAATAAACATGCATACAAATAAACAAAACACTTACAAATCAAGATGTGGATTCTGACATCAAATATTTGTTCCTTCCAGTTGACTGTAATACATATTTTAGTAATCCAGCCAAAGTTGTTACGATGAAGTAAATAAGCGGTGCTTTCAACCAATCATCTGTTGTCATTAGTGAGAATCCAAGCCAAATATCAAGAGGATGACGAATTAAATATTCGATAGCTTCATTATGCCCCTGCATAATACATCATACCGTATTTCATACATTTCCACACAAATAAATAATTAATTAATTCCCGAGACAATACATGTCACAAAGCCAGGCCTACGCATGTTACAATATCCAATATAATACGTTGCCTAAAACTGAAGAATTAATGTCTTCCAACACAAAATATACGGAGCTAATTCAATTTACGTCTTTTCACCTCAATGGCTACCAAAAATCTCTCAAATATTAACAACAGATGATCACACATAGTTAAAAACAATACGACAGTAGCCATCATGAAAAACAGAAGGAAAACGATCACCGTACTAGCACCATCGAACATCAAAATAAATCCTACATTAATAAATTTTCCACAGACCATAAGGCATACTACTTGTAATTAAAATGCATTTACAATTAACAGAAAACAGAAAACAAAACATTAATTACGCAAAACAAATATGAGTGTCAGTTAGCCTACCAGTGTGAATACACGAGGATGACATTAAGTTTGAATGTATAACCTTGAAGGGCCCTGTCATGCAACGTAGGAAAATACAATATAAATACATTTACCTTGCCAGTCGATACAGTCACAAGTACTTACGATGACAGAATAGCCTACCTTAATTCCATAATACACGAATCATATCCTGACGTTTATCTCCAGTAAGATTACAATTAGAAACCAGCCAATAACTTGACGAAAAGGGATAATATCATTCAATATTTTCACATACCGTAGAACTTCAGTTTACTTCTTATGTATTTATAAAACCACGTAGATCCATGATGACTGGCCTAACAACATCAGTACGAGAATCATACATGTCTCGAAAAATCCCAGCCTTCCAAAACTATTAAAGTCAACATCGAGATAGTGAAATACTTGTCGCTAGAACATAGCTCTTCCTATCGGACAGAGGGAGAAACTACAATCCCTGTCCAAGGCAGCACCGGCAAGATATGCTACCTATCGAGGCCAGCCACAACTAACTCCGCCGCTCGATTCAAATGTTTATGCCAAAGTATAAATTGTACGTTCGATCAGAGATTAGTGCCAAAGTAACGGCACAGATACGCTTATCACGGTTTTGGTAGTATCTCAAAAAAATTGAAATTTAGCATGAAGAGTTCATGGTGCGAGTTTTTGTTGACATCATAGCCCAAACATGAAATAGTGCATGGAGCTCCAATAATGCATCTTGTTTTCACTTTCATTCTTAATGCAGGTCGAAACAGTAAAAAAAAGTCTCTATTGGAACTCAAGTAAGCTGATGGAATGGAATCCGGGCTAGCCATAAGAAACAACAGTAAAAAGTGCGATATGAGGATATCAACAAAACTTCAAACTATAGCAATGTATTATCCTCTGTGATTGCGACAGCCGAGCACGCTCTTAAATGTTCAACTATTTTTTTAATAACCCTGTGTAAAAGAGATATTTATAACAGTTTAATTAATAATTTAGTTATTCATTTCAATCATGACATAAGCATAACTTAATTTACCAATTGAGCATTCAAACTTGCTTTTTCCAGCTCCAAAATCTATTCTTAGCTGATGTTCCTCTTCATCCCTTGCCCTTTTCCTTATTCTGTCTTCCCACTCTTCTTCCGCCAGCTTTCTCATACATTCACGGTCTCTCTTATTTTCTTCAGTTTCTTCTGCAGTCATCTTTCTTTTTTCTTCCCACTCTTGCTGGGTAACTTTAATCTGAAGTTCCACTAGCCTTCCTTTTTGCCTCTAATAACCGCTGAACTTCTTTGGTGTCCTAGGTTGGACGGCGTTGCCTCTTCAATCACCTTGGTGTTACAATTGGAACTGTAAATAAGAAAGAAAAAAATGTAAATACACAATACAGTACTTTGCTAAAAAGTCTGCTATGTAGTTTGGTATCACAGTAATGTTATGTAATGTTAATTTTAACCACAGTCGATGCATAATCAGAAGCACAGTACGGTACTTTCATAGAACATGACAATAATTAAATTAAATTAGTGGCAGATGACCTCACTGTTCAGCAACAATAACTAATAATTAAATACTCGGTTCTAACACCTTTTGGAAGGCGAGGAATATATTTAACATAGTGAGAATAAAATTACTAAGAGGCATTACAGAATAATAATTTATACTCCATCATTGCGCACAAAAATGAGAATAGAGCCCCGGATAAAGGATAAACACAATGACAGGATTCACTTACTTAGTAAGCCTATTAAGGAAATAAGATGATCATATTTACCAAAAGTCTATTAATGTTCACAGGGTGTTTGCCCGATATGTTTTGTAAGGCTATTGCCATACTTCTGTCTGATACAAGCTGGGAAATTCACTGCATAAAAACCTCTAAGCCACGGCTTGAAGAAATAGTGCTGTTGTATGGTTTCATATCAAAGACAATGTAATGTTATTTGATGTTAATTTTTACCACAGTCGAGTTATCAGCAAAAATCACAAAAAACACTTGTTTACCCCAAAATCTAGTTTCCATTTTTTGTTTTAAATTATAATGAGTGGTCCATAGCAAAGAGGACGTCACCCCGAGTCCTTGGACCCGTCGTACACGCCTCTAGCATGATTGGTTCGCGAAATATAGCAAAAAGTTTAAAATCACGGTTTTACCCCGAAACATTCTGTTTCCCTCATTCTCAAAAACTTTAACCTATTACCAAAATAAAGAGGGTTTCGAGACAAGCCATTTGACACGTCATAGGACCAAATTCGACCATGCATTCGTGAAAAATCGGAAAAAGTCTAAAATCATAGTTTTACCCCCAAAAAAGCCTGTTTCCCTCATTCTCAAAACTTTAACCTATTAATAACATATATAGGGCTTCGAGACAAGCGATTTGACACGTCACACGTCCAAATCCGACCTTGCGTTCGAGAGACATCGGCAACTTCGTAGGAAAGTAGGCGACTATCTGGTTCTCTCCTCACCACCAAACCCCCTTCTTATCAATCATTTTTTTTAAGAGCTCGCCCTCTTACAAAAATCCCAAGTTCACATTCGTAAAAAACAAAAACAAAACTGTTAATCCATAGCGGCATCCAACGAAACGCATGCGCTATATGAGCAAACACGTTTAAGTTCATTTTAGCAGCCCACTTTATACATGTCGCATTTGAAAAGAGACTTTTACTAAAAAAATTACAATTTTACTTAGTGGTTGAAATGAGTGGTCCATTGGAAAGAGGGCGTCAGCCCGAGTCCAACGACACCTCATTTGTCAATATCCGACCATGGGTTCGAGAAATATCGACAAATATTACATGGCTGAGGCTTAGTAGTAATGGCATGTATGTTCTGAAGTGGGGCAGAACTCTCATCACACCCTACAAATATACACAAATACAAATGATGCCGATGCCGAGTTTTCGTCTTTTCCTTTTTTAAATAATTACTGGTCTTGCATTATTCGTAAATGTTAGCCTCCATGTCAATAAATCGGTGCCTTATGCATCAATATTGACAGAAATGCATTATAAAAAGCAGATAAGGACAACGAACAATGTGACGACAATTGGTGCAAATGGGTGACGAATATTGGAAAAATGTAAATACATCGTGATGATTACAAGCGCAAAAACACATAAATAATACATAATTTTTCCTACAACGAATAGGTTACTTTCGGCATTGAGAGTTTCCTAGTGTTTGAGTATAGTTTGAGGTTAGGTATACTGATCTTGTTGATTTAAATTACCTAAAGACGACTATTGGTACATTTACCTTACCCCACTGTAGAATACGCCATGTTTCCTCTTCTGTAGGTGCGGTCTCCTATATTCTTTGGGGACGGTTCAGCCACAAACTGCACTTGGAACGTAATGACCCTAGCATGCCAAGCCTCCACGGAAATCACCTTCACTCTTGGCACATCCTCTCTCTTAGCCAGACAAGCTACAACAGCAAACAATTAGGCTACTTAAAAAGGAAGACACTTAAAATGTTATGTTATGAATATCTTATCTTAGATGAGCTACGTTCAAACCTTGGCCTATACTATGTAACCCAGTACAACTACGTCAACTATCTGCAAGTTGCCACTTGTACATAGCCTAAGCTATACCATTTCATTTATTAGAGTGCTTAATTGTTACCCCCTCATGATTTCTTACCTCGCACGTTGACTACTTTTTGAAAAAACTTTAAACTCTCAACTTCTAAACAAACTTTTACGCTTCAATCTATTGTACTGTACTAGACCTGGCATCGTATAACAGTCCGTCAAGAGTCAAAGTGGTTGTCCTGTATCAATGCTAAAAAAAAAACCTATTCAAATAAAAATTAGCTAATGGTAGGGATTTGAGACCCTTATATAAAATGTGGAAATAAATATATCTCCTTGTTTTATTATATTAAGCTATATACATACCTACACATTTAAACGACAATATTAGCCTAGGCCTATGTCTTAAATCGCCAGGGGGCTTACTACTAAACCTGAACATTAATTTATGTTCATTGCCTGCCTACTAATTATGCAATTACAGTATATTTGCCTAACATCCCCTTGTAACTCGCTCAATATCATAACGTTCTAAGAAAACTACACATTCATTGCACATTTTGCAAAATACTATTATAGGTTATAATCGCTAACCTGGGGATTTAGTGTTAAATTGCTCTAACTAAACAACTCTTAAAATTATCTTAAAACATACCCAGTCATTCCAAGAACTACAGTTTTAATTAACACATTTTTCAACTTTTTAAATTGTTTCTTTACACCTGAACGCAAAGCGGATGAATGATCCTGGATTACAACTGAGGTGCTACAGCGATGACGACTTTTCTGAAATATATAAGCGGATTAAATAATGCTCCTGGATTACAACAGTGGCGTTACAGCGATGACGACTTTCAACTATCAATATTCTCATACAGTTCATTATCCGCCAATCAGATACCTTAAAACAGTGGCCTTATTGTAGTCCAGGAGGTTTAAGAAATACGCGTACCGGTACTGGTCACAAGCATGTCTTCACTGTTAGTTAATTAAAAGGCACACGGATTGATATTTGAATACTAGATGTATTTTGACACATTTCGACATGATTGAGAGCATACATGTTGACCAAAGAATACATACAGGAAGTCACAGCCTCCTCATTATAAAGTCACTGTAAAAAACATAGTGCAAAACAAGCATTACTAACATACTTATGAACTAAAATTGAAAACTAAAGTTGTACAGAACAATTGATTATCTTTATGACAATAAGACATTCTAACACCCTCACTTAATCGATTGTTTGTTCACAGAACACATGAATTAATCTGCCATCCCCATAGAAGCAATGCAAAAATCATGTTTTGCTCTTGAAAGTGCTTTGGTTAGCACATCAGCAATCGTCTGTTCAGTTGACAAGTATTGTTTACTGACAACACCACATTTCACCCAATGCTTTATTTAATGGAACCTGACATCAATGTGTTTACTTTTTCTGCCAGATGACTGGTTCAGACACATATTAATAGCTCCTTGGTTATCATTAAATATTTTAATACATTTGATTGGGACTGATAATTCCCCAAGAAGACCTCTTAAATACACACCATCCTTACCACATTCACTAGTAGAAACATACTCTGCAAAAGTTGTGCTATCTGCAATAGTTACAGATCTTTATTTTCTTGCCTGCCAACTAATGGCTCCACCTGCTAGCTTGAACACATAGCCAGTAACAGATTTTCTATCAATAGCACAAGCAGCAAAATCAGCATCTGCATAACCAGTTAAACTACAACCTCCTTTACAATATTTTAGCCCTAAGCCCATTGTGCCTTTCAGGTATCTAACCACTCTCAGGGCAGCATTGAAATGTTCATCATCATTGCAACTGTTGAACTGGCTTAAATAATTAACAGCAAAACATATGTCAGGTCTCATGCCTACCGCCAGATACATAAGAGCACCTATCAATTTTTGATACAGTGGATGATTTGTAGAATTCATTGGCCTGACAAGTTTACACCAAGTGCTAGGGGCGTGTTCACTCCTTACCATAGTTTTTGACAATGTCGAGAGCATAGCTTTCTTGATCCAAATTAACTGAATGAGATTTCCAGTCTCTTGTCACACTCATACCTAGACATTCACTTACAGGACCCAAGTCCCTTATTTTAAAACATTTAGACATAGTTTCCTTATGTTTCTGAGTTTCCTGCTTACAGTTTGAGAAAATATAGAAGTCCTCAACATGCAAGCCAATCGCTACACATGTTTTACCTTCGTTCTTAGTGTAGACACATGCATCATACTCTGAATTCTGGAACTTATGTCGCATAATAAAATCATGAATGTTATCATTCCAGGATTTGGCAGCTTGCTTGAGACCATATAAAGCTCTTTGCAATCTGCACACTTTACCTTCATTGCCCTTTTCCAGAAAACCTTCCGGCTGCTCCATGTAAATTGTTTCAGACAAATCACCATTTAAAAAGCAGGTGTTACGTCCACAGGGTCTATTTCCCAGTCTGACTCGGCAGCGAGGGCAAATAGGACTCTTAGCGATGAGAGCCTGACAACAGGTGCAAACGTCTGATCATAGTCTCTACCTGGAACCTGAGTGAATCCTTTCGCCACAAGTATTGCTTTGTAGCGCTTGGACCCATCCAGTCCTTTCTTGAGTTTGTAGACCCACTTACAATGAATAGCATTGTGATCTGATGGTCTATCGACCAATCTCCAAGTTTGATTGTTAGTTAACGTCAACATTCCCTCTCGCATGGCATTTCTCCACAGCTTCTGATCTGACTTCGAACATACTTCTGAATAATATTTAGGATCTTGTGGCCCAACAGTCAGAAAAGAGTATTCATAATTCTCATCTCTCTTGGCCGTTCTTGTCCGCTTGGGATATCTGCCCCCCCATTGTGTCAGGACGGTCATGCTGGGGACCAGGCTCAAGACTAACAATATCCTCAATTGAGCTATCATCACTACCAATATAGAGGTTAGAAATGTCAAAACTGCTATCACTATCAGATGATTCAGCTGGTGTAGTGTCATTGGATACAGTCACAACCCATTCAGTTTCATCACTCATAACATCAACATTGTGGTGATCAACAAAAGTATTAATTACAGGCACCAACAATATTGACATGTCATTTACAGCATTAATTACTAGATTATTGGCATTCACTTGGAATGATGGACCTTCAAGAAAAACAACACTCCTAGCTACAACAATACGCTTTGGGTCACTTTTTCTTACAAGGCGGTATCCTTTTTGTGTTTCACAATAACCAACAAATATCATCTTATCAGATTTATTGTCAAACATCTGCCTTTTTACATCAGGGACATGAACCTGTGCTTTACAGCCAAAAATTTTAAGGTGGGAAACATCAACTTTTACTCCAGACCATGCCTCCTCTGGTACGAGATCCCTCAATGCAGCTGTGGGTGACCGGTTCTTGAGATAGATGGCAGTGTTCATAGCCTCAGCCCAGAATCTCTTTTCTAGACCTGACTCAAACAGCATGCAGCGAGATTTCTTTGCCAACTTCCTGTTAGTCCTTTCAGCAATACCATTTTGCTGAGGACTATATGGAATACTGGTTTGATGAATAATTCCGTTCTCCTGTAAATACAACTCAAATTCCTTACTAGTATATTCTTCACCATTGCCGGTTCCTACACACTTAATGCGTTTATTGAGCTGGTTCTCTACCATCTCCTTGAAGAGGCGAAATTTAGAAAAACTTCAGAATTAGAAACAATCATATATCCAAAAACTTTCCTAGTAAAGTCATCGACAAAAATCAAACAGTATCTGGCTCCGCCCCACGATTGCACCTCCATGGGACCTTGCACATCACTATGAATAACATCTAGAACAGATTTAGCTTTGCTCCCCTTTTTAGGAAATGACTTTACTGTTTTCTTACCTTCCAGGCAGGTAACACAAGCAATTTGATTGATTTGATTAAACTTCATGCCAGTGACCGTATGTAGTAGTTATTTCATACCTTTACGATTTAAATGACCCAGCCTTTTGTACCACAGTTCCCCAGCAGAGATACCTTCAGCGGACAATGCCCTCACTGGTTCCTGTGAACAGTCAGCTATTGAGTATAAACCATCTTGTTTTACACACTTAAACTCTAAATTTCCATCAACAGAAAAATTTGATCCATTTAAGACTTTACAGGACTCATTGTCAAAGACAAGATTGTACCCTTTTTCTGTCATTTTATGTACTGAGAGCAAGTTTGCAGATAAATTTGGAACATAAAGTACATCAGTCACTGTTTTATTATTTTGGGCCGATAATCTAGATGTTAGGCCCCTTAAAACAACAATTATCATCATCATCATGTTTTATTATTATCATCACCAAGATTTAGCACAACCTTACCGACACCTTCAGACAGTATCTCAGAATCGTCTGCAACGCTGATTGACGTACGAACACTTGAGTCAACATCTTGCAGTGATGGCCTTTCCTTGGTCATGTGGGACGTTGCACCTGAGTCGATGACCCATGCTGAGGAAGCCACCTTGGTAGTTAACGCCTTGGTGAGGAGAGACTTCTGCCCGCCTATTGTTCGGTCAGCAGTTGGTGCACGGTTCGCTTGAAATTTCTTGCTTTGCTTCAACTTCGGACAATTGGGTTGACCATGTTCAGGGCTGCCACACTCGCAACAATTAAATCCTGGATCGCCTGGCTTTCTCTTGTTATAATTTTTCTTCTTGCATTGATTGGAGAACAAAGCAGTGGCAGATGATGATTCACATTCTCCCTTCACTCTTCTCCTCTCGCTTTCACCCAGAAGAGCAACCTTTACATCTTCTGAAGTGAAATCTTCCTTCAGCTGCTGGTTCAGCGCCGCAACGAAATTTTCATATTCGTTTGAGACACCATTCCTCATAACGAATGAGACCCATTTATCTTCAATAGTTTCACCTATATCGGCGAGTTTCTGCACGGTCATCATGATGTTGACGAACTCTTCCATTGTGCTGCTTTCATGCCTCGTGTTGAAAAATTTCCGGGTCAGCTCGAACTTGGTGGCCATACTACATCCTCCGAAGGCCTTTTTGAGGTTATTCCAGGCATCCTTCGAGTTGGTAGCGTTATGCACGTGAATATAGCAAGAAGGTTTAACAGCCAGGCATATTTTTGCCAGCGCACTATGGTCACGAATTGTGTCCACATGTGAAGTAACGGGAATTGTTCCATCGACATAACCAAACAATCCCTCCAGCATAAGACACATTCTCATTGCGAACTTCCAGCTTCCATAATTTGGCTGTCCTTCTAGTTTCTCTATAGTAGGCATTGATGATGAAACAGTAATCCCAGAGATAACAGAAGTCGATGCGGAAAACGTGGTTGAGGCATTTGATTCACTCGTTGTTGCCATAATGTGTAACTAGGCTACACCGTTCCTAAGTATTTACTGAACAATGTTGAATATTAGTTTCAAACACGCACTACTAGTCAAGTCTGGGTCCATAACCTGTTAGTTAATTAAAAGGCACACGGATTGATACTTGAATACTAGATGCATTTTGGCACATTTCGAGATGATTGAGTACATACATGTTGACCAAAGAATACATACAGGAAGTCACAGCCTCCTCATCATGAAGTCACTGTAAATAAAACATAGTGAAAAACAAGCATTACCATCATACTTATGAACTAAAATTAAAAACTAAAATTGTACAGATCAATTGATTATCTTTATGATAATAAGACATTCTAACATTCACACTGCTTCTCTAAGTAGACTCGCAGACTAATGTTAACATCACTAGACTAACCACACGGTATAATGCATTCTTACTTCCATCGTGGAGACGTAATTTTATTGTGACTTCCTTACATGTTGCCAACACGTTGCCAACTGTCCAAAACAAAATACACCATATGACACCACCACTAAGAAATCTCGACACATTAGACTGTAACCATTGTCTGATTCATTGATCTGGACGTTTTAGGCTGTAACCATTGTCAAAACCATTCATCTCGGCGTGTAAGGCTGTAGCCATTGTCAAAACCATTGATCTGGACGCGTTAGGCTGTAACCATTGTCAAACACAATTGGATTGGAAAAAACGAAGGTTAGGTTAGGTGTAGGTGCGGCGTTTGACCGTGGGAAGCCAGCGGGGCAAGGTTGACAAAAAAAAACATTCATCTGGGCGGGTTAGGCTGTAACCATTGTCAAAACCATTGATCTGGACGCGTTAGGCTGTAACCATTGTCAAAACTATTGATCTAAACACGTTATAGGATCAATTTCACGGCGCTCTTTTGTTTTTCTATACTGGGTGCGAAATAGTAGGCTACCAAATGCGAGGGGTTGGCATTAGTGACTCCTTGATAAAAATGGCTGTGAGAGTTGCAATTTCAACTATATAAGTCGTGATCCTATTTGGGAAAGCTGGGTGGGTTTCAGACAGCGGAGGAGTGAACATCTATTACTACATCATCTTCAGATATTTTCCCGACTATTGATTCAGTAAAAATCGTTAATTTCAGTACCGGAAGTTGAAACATTGTATACAAAGGAATACCTCTGCATAAGTTTTACCGTTAACTCATAGTTATTAAAACAATACTCTTATTTCGATTACTATTCATAAAAAGCAATAAATTAACATTCTCTTTGCATGTACATTATTTTCATTATATTTTCCAACACAATGAACGTAATTGCCAATAATATGCACAATTAATGAAAATAATATGGAAAACAGTACGGCACCGTATCCTCCTCACGACCATAGTGCAAAGAGAGCGGTATTTGATAGCAGACGCGCTTCCATCTGAAAATCTATAAGCAGGAGAAACATGCAAAACTTAAATTGAATTACGATAATAGGCCAGGCAGATAGTGAAGAAAATTTGTAGTCTTGTTTCATTCATTATTTGCAGATAACTGAACATTATGGAGGGTCGTACTTTATCTCATGCGAGCCGGGCCTGCCGTTATTTCCTGAAGAAACCACACATTCTGTGAAGTACTATCTCGTCTCTTGTATATTGAAAGTTCTTTGTCGTAACTCATTATTCAAGACTTAAACAAATACGGTACAGTAGTTTGTTAAGATTACTGGTGTCCCTAGTTGTAAACTCTTGTGGGGACACCGCTCAGCCAATGGCATGTGATGGGTGTAGAAACACGCACCAGTCATACCATGTTTTATTGTACTTGCCCATGCAGTGGCACAATTCCATGTCCTGAGGAGATCAAGAATGTTGTATTATTAATAATAATTCTACTACAGTGAGGACCATCCCTATAGAATGAGGTTTTCCAATAGCCGTGTCACAATGCCTCACTGTCACACTTATAGCCTCTTCCGATTACAACAGCGCGCCGTGAAGCCTTGAATGCTTTCATAGCATTTATTACACACGCAGCTGGCAAGATACCTTAGTTGTGATAACTAAGACTTACTATGAAGTAATGTTGCCTAACTCGTATCACGTGCACAAGGTTAGGTATAGAACGAAACTTTGAAGTTTCCTAGGGGAAATTTATCTCCTCAAGAAGAAGTTTGCAGTGAATTTGTTGACAAGTTCCAGCGCCGTGCGATTTTTACTTGTGGAGGAAACTCAAACAAAAGGTATACAGATACAATCCGCGTACTCGGGAAACTTGCGTCAACTAAATAACTGCGCTCATTCGAAATATCAGTGTGGACGAAACTTCCTACGTTGGTGCAATGTGAGTTTACAACTATACAAGAAGCTCTGATTACATTAGTGGGTAGGTTGGAAGGAGATTGGATTAGAATTCTATCATTATTAAAATGAGTGTAACAACTTATTCGTTTCTAGATTATATTAACTCTTTTTATGAACTTTGTTTGCATATTTTAAATTGTGGTATTACTGTAATTTCTCCATCAGACGCTGGTAAGTAAATATAGCATATCAATCAATTAGAACAAGAATTTACCAAGGAAAAAGAGGAGTCCATTGAATGTAGCTCCTCCAATTGTTAAATGTTTCATAATTTTTAGTAGTACCGGTACGCTGTTTTTTAATGTATTTTTCTTATAATCCTAGTACGCTTTGGTTTCAGTCAAGGGGGAGTTTCCTCACGTACACCGTGGAATATGCATTTCAAACTATTTTTAAAGAGTAGATTCATTCTGCTTGCACTTCATGAATCAGAGTAGTTTCCTCGTTGGACCAGCGATGGAGATAAACTAAGTTAGAGAGTTCGATTACCGTGCAAGGCAGTTGGATTATTGAAGGACATAAAAAATACACGGCAATTCAGGTCGTACAATGTTGGCATGTAAAATATAACTCGATTCACTTTTGCTGATTACAAGACCAAACTAATACTCAGTTGCAATTGCGCTCAATCTGGGTACAGTAAATGTCAAAATTAGACTTCAAATAACATCAAATCCAGGTAGCTGAAACCATATCGTTATTGTCATATACCAGAGTGATGTAATCCTTAGAGACCTCAACATTTGCGCAAGTACGTGTCTTGAGGTGAGCTTATACTATGAAGGTGGTGTGGTATTTTCAAAATGTATGTGTAATAATTAACTAATACATGTAATTCTTTCCAGGAGTGTGTTAACATATTTATAATTTGTACCCCACCCAATTCATAGGGCACAACCGTGTTCACCGACTGAAAAGTAGCAAAAGACAATTCCCCTCAAGAGGTTGGCTTCAGGTAGGGCATCCAGCCATAAAACCCACGCATCGCATCTCTTCCTCGGCCCCACAGAAATGGGAATAATAATAGGTATGGCATACATATTGCTTCCCTGCCTTACATGGCTACTGAATACAGAGCTTACCAATTAATCATAAGGAATACTTAAGTTTAAATAGGTCTAAAGTACAGATGTCTAACCAAATACTTACTTTGTGATTTAAATCTTGTTGTAATTCTCATAGTTCCTTAATAAATTATAGTTCTGTATGATAGAAATGTGAACAAGAGCGGGTATTTATGGAAATAGTGATAAGAAGATAATTACACAGTTAAGGTTTTATAATATTCTCGAACTAAGAGATTCGTATTAAGTAAATGTCGTTAAAACTATCGCTGTAAGTTGCGAAGAACTAAGTTACACGCCCACCTTTCCGAAAAACCATCTGTTGGGTTTTTGTCCAGTTTATTTTCAGACTGTTATTTCCTGCCCATTCTACCAGTGCTGAGAAGGCGTGTTGGAGTTCTTCTTTATTTGGTGATCCTAGGACCATGTCGTCCGCATATATGTAGATCACTGCGTCCTTTGATTTCTCTCGGATGCTGTTGTTACATCGGCTGTGGCAATATTGAACAGTATGGGACTGAGGGGGTCACCTTGCAACACTCCATTAGTTTGGGTGATTTCCTTTGTTTTGCATACTGCGTCATCTCTGGTGATCTGGTTGTATGCCAGGATATTTTTTACTACGATTGTTAAAGGGTTGTGATTTCCGATGATATTTTGAAGTTTCGATGTGAGCTTTCTTCTGTCAATTAGGTCGAAGACCTTTGTATAGTCTATAAAGACTGCATAAAACTTTCCCATTTGGAGCCGTTTTGCTTCCTCTATGTCATTTAACAGATTTTGAATTGCGTGCAAGGTTCCTCTTCCTCGTCTAAAGCCGAATTGTTCCTGCGGTATCTTGGAGTCGACTTCGTATACTATCCTGTTGGTTAGAATTCTTGTCAGTAACTTGAAGGTGTTGCTTTCCAGTGCAATTCCTCTGCACGAGGTGGGGTCGTTGGTTTCACCTTTTCCTTTATGGAGAGTTTTAATGGTCGATTTTCTCCATTCTTCGGGTATATTTCCTGTTTCTAGGCATTTGGTAAACAGCTTAGACCATAGTTCTGATAGGTATTGTGCCGATTCCTTTAGATGTTCGTTGAAAAACCCGTCTGGTATTGCAGCCTTGTTACATTTCGTAGCCTTGATTATTTCCAATACCTCTGTTTTAGTGATGGGGAGTATTTCTTCGTGTTGATCTCTACATTCAATTTCATATGCCGCTTGTTGACCTGTACCGTTAAGGATGAGAGTGAAGTGTGATTCCCATATTCCTATTTCTACATTGCTAGATCTTGACGATCTTCTTGGTCTGATGGCTATGTATGGATCATTCATTGCTTCTTTGGCGATCCTCTCACCTTCTCTTTCTATGTATTGAAAGCGTTTACGTTTTAGGAGATTCTTGTAATATCTCCGTGTTTCCCCCATATACTCTTAGGTCCTCTGGTGTTGACGTGATCCTAGCTATAAGTAGCGCCTTTAGTGTAGTTTGCCTTTCTGCATAACTTATCAAACCACGGTTGAGCTTTCCTTGTAATCTGTTTGTGGGTTATACTTGCTCCTAGTATCTTGTTAATTGTTGTTAGGGCTAAATTTAGGTCGTTTTCCTTGAATGCCTTTTCTGCTTCAGGTACTTTTCCTAGTTGTCGCTGTAGTGCTGCCATGTTAAGGTGTCTGGATATGATGGTCTTGACGCAATTTGGAACAAATTTCTTTGGAGTTTTGAGTAAGAATTTGGTCTGTATTGGAATGTGTTTCTGAGTGGGGTTACTGGTGAAGTCCATAGACTCTTTTGTTCTAAAATTTCAATATCGTTTCCTTTGTGGAACACGAGGTCAATTGTGCTACTGCAATTATGGGCAAAGTAAGTTTTGCGTCTTGGGTCATTTACTATTTTGAAATTTTCTTCTGTAAGGAATGTAAGGACAGTTTTACATTTCGTATCGGGTTTGTCTAGTCTACAGTTCATATCTCCTGCTAGTATTATGATTTCTTCTGGGTTTGCAACTTTCCGTAGGGAGAGCGTGAGGAGTTCCATTATTTCCTCTGTATCAGTGTTGGGGCGTACATAAGTGCCTATTATCGTGTAGTTGTTTGCTTTCGCGATTATGAGGTTTTCTTCTATATGTAAGGTCTTTAAGGGTCCTATCCATGGTTTATACAGGATAGATACACCTCCTGATGGCCTCCCTTCTGTAGGTTTTCTTGCTAGAGAGTGGATGGAGTAGAAACCTTCTATATCAATAGGTGTCGTTAGGAATGTCTCTGTGAAGATTAGTATGTCAGATGTTTCAAATGTGTTTCCTGGGGTTAGTTTCAGTAGTCCTTTAAACCCTTCTACATTCCACAGGAGCATGCTAATGCAGTTATTCGAGAGATGCGCCTTCGCTTCTTCGGTGGAGGCGAAATCGAAATCGACGCAAAATTACTCTACTTGGCCAAAATTCGGGGTTGGATGTCATTTCTAGGCAGTCAAAAGGGATGCCAACTTTGTACTCTTTAGAGTCTCCTCTTATGGCGGCCTCTTCGCAGCTGACGTCCCCTCAGATTCCTTTCTTTCTTAGGTAGTTTATTACCGTCTCCGAGGTCGTTTCTTTCTTCAGCTTCCCAATAAATAGCCATGCCGTTGTCCCTTCCGCTTGTAGATCGTCGTTCTCTGTTCCAGTGCCGATTACTGTGTTAGATGGTGATCGGTATTGCTGACTATTTCGTGGTTGATTCTGTTGCTGATATGTTTTTTCTGTATTGTCTGGTCTTCTCGTCTCTCCTTGTGTTGTAGTGTCACGGTTGATAATTTTGTTGGGTAATCCCGGCCATTCTATGCTTGATAGTGATCTGGTTTCGTATCGATAGTTGAGTTTATTTGCTGACTCTGCTGTGGTGGTTTGTGGGTCTGGTGATTGTGGTTTGATGGTTGGGGTGATGGTTGTGGGGTGCAGCGGCGTTGCTGTTGTTGGTTTTTCGATAGTGTCTTGAATTTTTGAGTAGCACGAGACTTGTTGTTTTGCTAATATATCTGCTTGTTGCAGTTGTGTCTCGAGAATTAAGGTCATTTTTTTCATGAGGCTATCAGATAGTTCTTCAAGTTTTTCTTGGATGTTATCATATGATTTTTTGTTTTCCAATGCTAACTCTTTTACTTCGTTGTTTATTCCTTGGTTGCTCGTCTCCATTGGGGCCATTCCGTTCGATTTCAGACGTAGACTGCAGGTTTCGCACATGTGATTATCGCCCTGTTGAGAGAATCTAGTATTGCAGAGTTTTTCCGCTAAAGTAGGCCTTGGATATGCTGCCACAGATGATCTTTCTCTATGACCGCCAGGTGCCACTAGGTGCTGATGTTTGATTCCGTGGTGTGCAGATTGACCACCAGATTTCACTAGCTGTTCCACCAACAGACAGTCTTCCTCCTGTATGATGTTATCTCTTTGCACACTCATAACCTCCTTTGTTGCATTCATGACATTTTCCATTTCGCTGTTTGTAACTTCCACTGATATTTTCATTACTGTGATATATGACCTGATGTCAGTTACCGCTTTGAGCAAATCTTCTTTGTTCACCTTATTTAAGTATCCACCGCTACTCGCGGTATTTTCAATAAATTTGAGGGCTCCTTCTAAGCGTGCTTCTAACTCGGTCGCCATCTATTTTGAAATGGATTAACTATGCCTGTAAACCTCCCGGAAGTGTTGACAACAACTCACCAAAATTTGATCGCAATCGGACGAATGGTTTATGAACGCGTAAGAGACGAGCACACAGACATTCCTTTATATATATATATATATATATATATATATATATATATATAAGATTAAATATTTTCACGCCATAGGACAACTTGAAAATCATTTATTGTAGGAATACCTTTAATTGGAACACCAAACCTTCAAGTAATCAATATACATTTCAGATAGTGCTGCATTTTGGTCGATAGTGCCTCGCGTGCTTACATCAAATAACAATACAGTAAACGTATAAACATTTAATAAATCATAATTGTTTTCATTGAATATCATATAATAAATATTTTCACACCAAAGAATGACCATTTCAAGATCATTTATTGTAGGAATATCTTTAATGGGATCTCCAAACCTTGAAGTAAACCATATGTTATATACATTCCACATAGCTACATAACCGACAGTACGTCGTGGTATCAATCTCAGCCACCGCGCGCGCACATTGTTTGTGTTGCATTTCAGTTTCATTTGCATTTCATTTCTTAAAAATCACCCCCACGCCAAAAAAAAGTATAGCAAGCGAGTGGAAACATGTTACACATCAATAATTTTAGAAGCGCTCTCTGGTATTGTATGATATTTTATTTTAGTACTGCATAACTGTTTGTTGACTAGCAATTACTGTTACACAACATTTGGTAAGCTCTACATAAGTATCCTAATTGTCTCTGGTATAATGTCTTGTTTTACAAACATGGTCAGACTGTTTTGTCTATAAATGATAAACAGCTTTCTAGAACTGTACTCACTGTTCAATAACCAATATAGTGGCCAAATTGTTTCCTTAACAGGTAACTCATGTTTGGTTAGTCAATTGTTATTGCAAGGCCAGTCAAGACCAAAAAAAAATAAAATAGTCTTAACGTATATACCAATCATCAACACCATATCATTAAACAAATCAAACCATCTTAAGGTATTTATTAAATTTAATTGCATTTTAGGAACCTTGCAAGCATCTTGCAACCTTGAAGAGTAAAGTATAGACAGGAATTGTGAAAAGGAAACCGTTCAATCATTCAATGTAGTTAGCGTTATGAACCTCAACGTAAGAGGTTATGAAAGTCTATGTGAGAGTGTGGTTTTTACAGCTGGATGCCTCTTCCTGACACCCACCTCAGAGACGAGTTTATGGGAGATGAAACGCAGCTATCATATCGAATGTGTAGCTCCTAGTCTTGGGGAAAGTCATGTTGAGGTTTTTGTCTGCAGGGAGTGTGGTAAACGAAACAACAACAAAAATGCATACATGTAAAGACAATATTATGGAATTTTCGAGCACATGTAGTGAATTTAAAAAAATGGTTAAATTTCATGGTTCGTAGACCACTCGGCTTAATTTGGTAAATTTTAGTGAATTTTCTTCTATATTCGGGTAATTTTATATGAATTGGAGGTAGTTTAAACCATTGTTTGATAAATCAATGGCATTTCAATAAATCAGGTAGTCATTTGTTGGATTTTGCTGAAATTTGCTCTGTCACTGTGATGTCTTTATTAATGTGTGCCTTTGACTATGAAGGGTAGGAATGGGAAGGAGGTAGTAATGGACTTAAGTAAATAGTCATTTATATTCACTTTCAGGATGCATGTTGTGGGAAATCCGAACACTCCTCTTGGTAGTTTTTCAAGTAAGTGTACTCCATGCCACCCTTAAAAAGCTGCTTATGAGCTCTAAGCATTGGCAGTTTGCAACCATCTCACTATTCTTAACATAAAATGCTCATTACTTGTTATTTTAAGTACATGTTGTCATGTAGGTATGGGATTCATCCAAACATGACATGTTTGGATTTCCTTTGCGCTTGTCTGTGGGCAACTATGGCATTTACTGGAAAACCACATGAGTTTGACGTTTAGAAAACTCACCTCACCTCACCCCAACTGTTTGGAAATGAAAATAATTTGTTTTTGTCTCACTTATTGGCTGAGAAATCATGGTCATCACTCCCATGTACTGTACTGTACTTAGGGAAAATAATAAGGGGTCATGTACACTATTATTAGCTGAGTATCTAATACGATTTTACATACACCTAGGACCGGTATTGCATTATAAAGGCATGCCTTGTGTTAGCATCCATAAAGCCAGTGATATAAAATAAAAGAGGTCTTTATTTTCCACCCCCAAACATGGGCTTATATCTAGTGGTATGCGGGTTGGCGACCACGAGGATCCCAGCTGTGTTCGGCATTGCTTCTACTGAATTGTGCCGGGCTCGTCTCTGTCTTCTTTCCTTTCGACCACACTTGGTCAACTCTTGTTCTCTACCGACCCTGATATTAATAGGGAATCCAAAGTCTAGGGAGTCTCTTCTTTTCCAACTTAATTGGTCGTTGTTTAATAATTTATTTCTGTTACCCTCGTTGTGTGAGGAGGCAGCCTTCTTTTATTTTCATGATATTTCCTGCCTTTTGCTCAACTCCCACTAAAGGTAGGGTGTATATATGGTCCCACCACTTGTGGTGCACTCTGCATATGGCTACACCCTCAGGGGGAATTACGACTGATCAGTTTGGAAGTTGGCGACCCCAAGTGATTCATGAGCTGGCTTCGGTTTCCCCCCTTTTATCCATTGCCTATGGGGCAGAACCTTTCCTCTTTTACTTTTCTATCTGCCTTTCGTGGCTCTCCTTCCTTCCAAATCCTTCAATCCACATTCTTGAGGGTTGAGGACCATTTTTTATTCCTTTTGTCCTTCTAGTATATAAATGTGTAGTTAGTTTTAGTTATAGTTTAGATTTAATTTTCATCTTTACGATCACCCAAACCATTAGGGGTTAAGTGGTTAAGTTTATAGAACGCTTGTCTTTTCTTCGAAACAACACCTGCTTCAATTTCTGACCGGATCATGAATTTTTGATTTTAACTGCGGTGTACAGTGTAGAATTGAAAAGAGGGCGGCCGTGGCTTTTGGAATTACAACTATCCTAACGTCGAGGCCGGTGATAAAGGAGGCCAACGTTCTTCAGGGACGGTAGCGCCATGCAATATGTAAGTAAGTAAATAAGTAATTAAGTAATTAAGTAAGTAAGTAGTGTTTGCCTAAGTTGTGATGTGCAGTCCGCTTCAACTCCACATCTGCTATCAGTCAGACAAGAGACTAAATACTTTCTGATAACATTGCACAATTCTTATCACCAAGTGTCACAAGTTCTGCCTACCTAGTCTGACAACAGCCAGCAACTAGAGCAAATGCATTCAAACATGTGTTTGTTTAAAATGCAACTTTATCACTCTGCTGTCACCACAGAGGTCCGGGATCGATTTTCTAAAGGCTACAACAGGGTACAATCAGTCTTGTCAGGTAAAATGTTTTAGGTCAATTCAGAAATCATGGGAAAGGGTTAGCCATTGTGAGTCCTACCATATCTTACTTCACCCTCTCCGATAATTAGTTTATAAAATCTCAGGACGATAACCTTAACGTTTTGGCCCTTTTGGGTAAATTCATGGGACATGGCAACAGGTTGGCCATCCTGACATGTACAACACCTCATTCAACTGTCTGTCCTTGTTCATTAGCTATATACACATTAATCCATAATTACCTAATAATAATAATAATAATTATTATTATTATTATTATAAGCAAGTGTGTCATCCTCCATACACAGTCCATTAAAGCATGGTTTCACGAAATGCATATGCTATTTAGGTGTTTAATACCCTTTTCCCCTGTAACATCACTATTCCCTGTTTTATGCGTCAAATAACCTATCGAGGTAAAAGCGTGTGTCATCAACTATTTTTCAACTATCACACCTAATTTTAGGGTTCTTAGTTTGCAAAATATAGATTTTTTCAATTTGGGGATAGTTGTGATCACCTTACTATTTTTCAAGAAAAAACAAAAGATTTTAGGTTCAATTATAATTTTTTACATGATTAACACATTTTCCCCCTGCAAAATCCCTATTTACTGATTTGGGCTTGAAATGATCTATCCAGGTGAAAGCCTATGTCATGACCAAATTTTAAAGCTATAACACCTAATTTTACGATTCTTAGTTTCCAAGGTATCGATTTTCAAATTTGGGGGTAGTTTTCACCCCCTGCTATTTTTCATCATAAACAAAAGATCTTTGGTTCATTTATCATTTTTAGGTGTTTGACACGTTTTTTCCCATAACATGACTATTTACTGTTTTAGGGGTGAAATGAGCAATCGAGGTAGAAGTTTATATCACTACCTTTTTTTGAGCTATCACAACTAATTTTAGGGTTCTTAGTTTCCAAGATAGCGATTTTTCAATTTCGGGGGGTAGTTTCACCCCATTTTGGGAGGGGTAGTTTCACCCCCCAAAGGGGGACGTCGCCCAAAGTGCTAGGATCCCTCATACAAGTCCCAAGCATGATTGGTTCGCGAGATATTTACAAAAGTGTACTTACGCCCTTTTGACAAAAAATTAATCATACATTCAAAAACGGGACGTCACCCCAAGTGCTAGGATACTGCCTATGGCAAAATCCCTTCAGGGGTTCAGAAAATATTAACAAAAGTGTAGTTAGGCCCTTTTGTCAAAAACCGCCAGTGTGCATACATATAAAAAATAC
Source organism: Meconema thalassinum (assembly GCA_946902985.2). Classification (NCBI taxonomy): domain Eukaryota; kingdom Metazoa; phylum Arthropoda; class Insecta; order Orthoptera; family Tettigoniidae; genus Meconema; species Meconema thalassinum. The sequence goes on along the minus strand of CAMPQE020000167.1, from coordinate 79,658 downwards.
TATTTCACCCCGGGTAGACATACCTTGTCCATAGCAAAGGGGGGGGGGGTCACCACGAGTCCTACGACACCCCATATGTTTAAATGGCATTATTGGTTAGCGAGATACTAAAAAGCGAATTACCTTTTAGCTTTTTTGGTTCTTAATAAATATTTTAAAAAACTCATCTATAAATTATCATTTAAAAAGCCCGCTCTCTTACAAAAGCCCTCAAGTGCACATGCATACAAAAAATTACTATTTCACCCCCGGGTAAGGGTAGTTTTTATTTTGGGCTGGATATACCACGTCCATAGAAAAGGGGAGTTCACCACGATTCCTACGACACCCCATATGTTTAAATCCGATTATTGGTTAGCCAGATACTAAAAAGGGAATGACCCATTAGTTTTTTGGTTCTTAATAAATATTTAAAAAAACTCATCTATATATAATCTTATATATAAAACTGAAAGTCTGTATGTATGTGGGTATGTATGTGGGTATGTATGTGGGTCTGTTCCGTATACAAATCTACACCGTTCCGCCAATCTCAACCAAATTTTGCATACATATAGTTTAGGATCCAGAAGGAACCGCTTGCTACATGAATTTTCGATAGTCTTTCTCATTCTTCTGATTTCGGCCCTTTTGCACTCAAGCACTGGCTAATCAAATCATAAAATATACTCATGAAGGAATGGCAAGCCAGATAGTTTCCATGGCAACATAGCTAAAGTCGAGACACGGCCGACTGGATGCCAGTTCTGCTCTGCACTACCGGTATAGAAAAAGAGGATCTTTACTTGAAATGCCGTTAGTTACTCAACTACTCACACAGCACTGTCAACCGAGTTTAGCATAACAAAGACTTGACACTATCATCTGCTATATATATTTGTCAAATACCACTCACTCACTCATTCATTCATCACGAAATCTCTGAAACCACCGACGGATTGGAATGAAATTTGGTATGCAGCTTCCCAAAGGGCCGCAAATGCCCACCATGAGAGGATTTTTGGATATTCAGGTTCTAAAGGGGTGTTAAGGGGGTAGACCTGCATTTCATTGAATTGCAATATCTCCCGATTGGTTTCATTGGGGGATGTGATACTCGGCATGTAAACTCATCCTTAAAAATAAGAAGACACGAGTCTGAGGGTTTTTGGATGTGGTGTATATCATGAGGTGAAAGGGGTGAAAAGTGGGGATTGAAAGATTCCTAACGGAGCGTGTATCTCTTAAACGACATAGGTGAGGAGTTTGAAACTCAGCGGAAAACAATCAGCATACAAAATACGTAAATATGTGTTTGACCGTTTATTCATAAATCCAATTTAAGGGGCCCATGGGGAGGGGTGAAATTCTGGGGGGGGGGGGACAGGAAGAAAGTGTCCTAAATGATTGACTCACTCACTCACTCATCAAACTCAGGGGAAAAACTGCTTTAAAGTAAGTAAATAGCTGTTCGACAGTTTTTTATTGAATCAAATTTAAGGGGTTCATGGGGAGGGGTGAAATTCTGAAAAAAGAAAATTGAAAGATAATGTCCTGACTCACTCACTCACACACTCATCATCGCCCAGCCAAAATTATTGAAGTTAGAAACATGACAGTTTGGGGATATGTTCATTGTATGTCAAAACCGTCTACTAAGGGAGGATTTTCGGATATTCAGGTTCTGAAGGGGTCTTAAGGGGGTTAAACCTTTATTCCATTGAATAACAATATCTCCCGATTGGTTTCATTGGGGGATATGATACACGACATATAAACTCATCATTAAAAAGGAAGAAGACACGTCTCTGAGGGGTTTCCGATGTGGTGTATATTATGAGGTGAAAGGGGTGAAAAGTAAGAATTGAAAGATTCCTAACGGAGCGTGTATCTCTTAAACCACATAGGCGAGGAGTTTGAAACTCAGCGGAAAAAATCAGCATAAAAAATAAGTAAATATGTGTTTGACCGTTTTTTCATAAATCCAATTTAAGGGGCCCATTGAGAGGGGTGAAATTCTGGGGGGTGGGGGGAAACAGGAAATAAAGTGTCCTAACTGATTGACTGACTGACTCACTCACCAAACTCAGGGGGGGGAACTGCTTTAAAGTAAGTTAATAGCTGTTCGACAGTTTTTTTGATTAATCATATTGAAGGGGTTCATCGGGAGGGATGAAATTCTGAAGGAAAAAAATGAAAGAAAATGTCCTGACTCATTCACTCATGATCGCCCAGTCAAAAATATTGAAGTTGGAATCATGGCATTCTGGGGATATGTTCGTTGTATCTGAAAACCGTACACTAAGGGAGGATTTTTTGATATTCAGGCTCTAAAGGGGTCTTAAGGGGGTTAAACCTGCATTTCATTGAATAACAATATCTCACGAGTGGTTTCATTTGTTGATGTGATACTCGGCATATAAACTAATCATTAAAAATAAGCAGACATGTATCTAAGGGTTTTTCGATGTGGTGTATTATTATGAGGTGAAAGGGGTGAAAAGTGGGGGTTGAAGGATTCCTAACGGAGCGTGTATCTCTTAAACGACATAGGCGAGAAGATTGAAATTCGGCGGGATAAAACAGCTTAAAATACAAGTAAATATGTGTTCGACCGTTTTTTCATAAATCCAATTTAAGGGGCCCTTGGAGAGGGGTGAAATTCTGGGGGGAAAAACAGGAAAGAAAGTGTCCTAACTGATTGACTCACTTACTCACTCATCAAACTCAGGGGGAAATCAGCTTTAAATAAGTAAATAGGTGTTCGACCGTTTGTTTCATAAATCCAATTTAAGGGGTTCATGGGGAGTGGTGAAATTATCAAATATAAATGAAAGAAAATGTCCGGACTGACTCACTCACTCATCATCGCCCAGCCAAAATTATTGAAGTTGGAAACATGAAATTTTGGGGATATGTTCGTTTTATGTCGAAAACGTCCACTAAGGTAAGAGTTTTGAATATTCAGGTTCTAAATAGGTGTTAAGGGGGTAAACGTGCATTTCATTGACTAACAATATCTCACGAGTGGTTTCATTTGGGGATTGATACTTGGCATATATACTAATCATTAAAAATATGCTGACACATGTCTAATGGTTTTTCGATATAGTGTATATTATGAGGAGAAAGGGATGAAAAGTGGGGGTTGAAAGATTCTTAACGGAGCGTGTATCTCTTAAACGACATAGGCGAGGAGTTTGAAACTCGGAGGAAATCAATCAGCTTAAAATAAATAAATAAATAAATAAATAAATAGGTGTTCGACCGTTTTTTCATAAATCCAATTTAAGGGGCCTGTGGGGAGGGGTGAAATTCTGGAAGAAAAACGTCCACTAAGGAATGATTTTTGGATGTTCACTCTCATCGACCAACCAAAACTATTAATGTTAGAAGAATGATATTTTGAGGATATGTTTGTTGTGTGTCGAAAACATCTACTAAGGAGGGATTTTTGGATATTCAGGTTTTAAAGGGGTGTTAACGGGGTTAAACCTGCATTTCATTGAATAACAATATGACACGACTATGACGCGAGCGAAGCGAGACTAAAAATGAGATGGTGTGTGTCGGTGTATTACTCAATCACGCAAGTACCACTGGTCCGATTTACATGAATTTTACATGGAAGTAGCAGATTTACCTGGTTAACATACAGGTTACTTTTGATTTCAATACTTTGCACTAATTAAATAAGGCGACCATTTTAGTGACGTCACTCTACCCTTTGGTTTTAAACTTTCATATTTCCATTTCAAATAAAAAGAGAACGCTAAGAAATAGCAAACTTTTGATGGCATGTACGAGGTTAAAAATTGATTTTTCTATCCGAAATGTATCTCCAACCGTTAGCGAGTAAAACCTAAATGTGTGCTATAAAACACGGTCAAGGCTGAGCGGTGTAGTTGGACAAAATGTTCCATCCTTAATCTCCCTCTGCGCAGCACCGCGCCTATCCCCTGTTTTAACTGTCACCTTCACATTTTAATTTATTTACGACCCGTAGCGAAGCACGGGTACTTCAGCTAGTCATTTATAAAGCCCGCTCTATTACAAAAGCCCTCAAGTGCGCATGCATACAAAAAATTACAATTTCACCCCGGGGTAAGGGTAGTTTTTTATTTTGGGGTGGATATACCCCGTCCATAAAAAGGGGAGTTCACTACGAGTCCTACGACACCCCATATGTTTTTAATCGCATTATTGGTTAGCGAGATATTAAAAAGCGAATGACCAATTAATTTTTGGGTTCTTTAATTATTTTATTGATAACTAATGTATAAATAATCATTTAAGAAGCCCACCTACTTACAAACGACGATACAAAAAAATAACATGATACACGTCATTATAACTTTTATTAAATACTAGCAGAAGTACCCATTCTTCGATCGGTCGTCGGTATTAATAACCAAACGTAATCAATTGAGCTACTGTTGCAATGGTTAGGGGCTTGGAACCTGTTTGTCGACAAAGATAAATGATTAGTTGAAATATGCTCTGAAACTAATTTACCTAACGTGTACTTCCTGACGTGAAAATAAAATTGAAAACCTCGTAGACGAAATGCAATTCACGTCACATAAAAACTGACCCACACTGTTGTGTCAAGTGCACATCCAGAGGAAGACCTCTTTAATAAATTATAAAGACTTTTGGTGCATGAAAATTCAGGTTTTTTAGCCTCCAATGGCCCAAATTCCTAAAAGCAAAAAAATAAAATAAAAAATAAACTATTTCAATTCAAGAATTTTTGAAAATAATGTTGCTGTTTGAAGATATAATAGACCTTCTGTACGACACATCGCACGTTTAAGTCTTGTGAAAAAATCCAGGGTACCTCTTGACCCCCTTAAGCGCATTGATGAATTTTACAGTTTTTGTTGGATCCGTGATAATCTTATAGCCATTTGCAAACTTTCACAGAAATTTAATAAATGGAGTGGCATTACTTCTTGCAGAAATAGATGGAAAGTTGGATGTACCTTTTTGAGACACTGTTGTCATGGTTACTGGCTTGCATTCCTACATTAATTTATTAAATGAAATTAGTTTTCTGGGAATATCTCAGAAACTCATGGTTTTAGAGCATTAAAATGTAGTTTCCGGGGACCCTTTACGACTGTTTAGGGGCCCCGAGGTTTTTTCTGACACCAAGGGGCTGAAAATGAGCTTTGTCTCGTCGTTGTAGGCCGTAGTATCATCATCATCATCCTCTTGCACAGTTTCCAGCCGTTGACCGGGTCTGTTTGGAACACAGGCCACTCCAACGTCTTCTGTCTTCCCACCATCTCTCAGCTTCCACCACTGTCCAGTCTTCTCCTCTCTTCTTCACGCTTTCTTCCATCCCTTTCAGCCACCTGTCTCTCGGTCTTCCTCTCGGTCTTCCTCTCGGTCTCTTTCCTTCCCACTTCGTCTCGTGTATCCTCCTGGGTATCCTCTTATCCTCCATTCGTTTTACATGTCCATGCCATCTAAGTCTAGATTTCTCTATACTATCCCGTAATTGTTCCTCCTTTATTAATTCTCTGGTCCACTCATTTCTTATTCTGTCCATCATTGTAACTCCAATACTGCTTCTCAAGAAGCTCATCTCACTGGCCTGTATTTTGCTCTTCTCCCTTCCTTTCATAGCCCAGGTCTCCGAGGCATACGTCAGGATAGGGGGATAGTACGTCTGATATATGATCTTTTTTCTGTTCTGAGGGACATCCTTGCTCCATAACATGCTTCTCACACTCCTCCGGAATGCTTCTGCCTGTCTCCCCCGCTCATTTTTTCTCTATAGTTTCTTCCATTATCTTGTATCAGGCTTCCCAGATACTTGAAACTCTCCACTTTCTTCAGCTGTTCCCCACCAATTGTTATTCCCGTTGTGGTTCTTTCCTTCTTCCTTGTTGTGATCACCATCTCACTCTTATTTAGGCTAAATGTCATCCCATATCCTTGTATTATTCCTTCCTACACGTCCAACTGTTCCTGTACCTCCTCCTCCTTGTTCCCCCAAATCATCAAATCATCCGCTAACACCATTGCGTTCATCTTTCCTTCCCCAATTACTTGTGCCACTCGGGTCATTATGTCATCCATCACCACAATGAAAAGTAACGGTGTCAGTGCACTTCCTTGTTTCAGGCCGTTTCTCTGTTCCACCCAGTCCGATCTCTCTCCTCCCACTTTCACTCAGCTCACGCTTCCCTTGTACATCTCCTTTATCCTCCTTATAGTCCATTTTTCTCCTCCTCTATCCTCCAGGGACTTCCATACTTTGTTTCTGCATACACTGTCATATGCTTTCTCAATGTCCAGGAAGGCCATCAGTAGATCTGTTCCATACTCACAGTGCTATTCTTGTAACTGCCTTACAGCAAAAATCAAATCCACTGTGGACCTTCCTGCTCTGAAGCCATGTTGTTCTTCCCTCATCCCTCCTTCTATCCTTGTCCTAATTCTCCTTTCCAAAACTTTCTCAAACATCTTTGCACAATGACTCATCAGTTTTATTCCCCGATAGTTTCTACATTCTGTTCTACTACCTTTGTTGAAGATCGGGACAATTATTCCCTTTTTCCAGTCCTCTGGGGTCTTCCTTTCCGTAGTGTAATAATAATATTAATTATAATAATAATATAACAATATAGGGATAGGGATATAATAGACCTTCTGTAGCACACCAGCACGTGTAAATCGCGTGAAAAAATTCTAGAGTACCCCTTGACCCCCTTAAGCGCATTATATGTATTGATGAATTTTACAGCTTAGTTTGGTTCCGTTATAACCTTCTAGCCGTTTGCAAACTATCTCAGTAATGTAATAAATGGAATTGTATAGCGTCTTATCTTACAGCAATAGATGGACCTGTGAATTTCTCTTGCCATGGTTACCGGCTAGCTTCCTTTCATTATTGTATTAAATGAAATTAATTTTCTGGGAATATCTCAAAAACTATTGGTTTTAAGGCCTTAAAATGTGGTTTTCGGGGGCCCTTTAGGGTCCCCGAGTTTCGTTTCTCACATAGAGGGGCTGAAAATGAGCTTTGTCTCGCCCTTCTACGCCTATTTCAGCATGTATTTTAAGGGGGTAGGCCCCCTTTTATGAGAGGTACAGAGAAGAGTTACATCAATGATTGGTGTCTTGCCTCTGAAGGATATCTGTACCAAATTTTACGTTGATCCACTCAGCCGTTCTCGAGTTATAAGGACACAAAAAATTGTCTACAGACAAACAAACAAACAGACAGACAGACAAAAATTTCATTTTCGCGCGCATCCGTCATAAAACAGTCTAAAACGCGTAAATAACGCAAATTTCCGTAGAAATTCAGAAAAAACAGACAAACTTTCATTCTTATATATATAGAGATCCCCAAAATGTCAAAACAATATGTTTACCCCAAATTGCGTTTCCAAATTCCACCCATTTTGAAAAATAACCTCACCATCAAATAGAGCGGGAAAAATACTATCTAAATGATCCCTTGATCCCTCACTCATCCCTACTCCTCCCCCACCACCTAACCTTTTCCCAACATAGCCATGCGAATTCAAGCACACACGCAACTTGCAGGAGAACTGTAAAACGTGCATAGGTTTTTCACCTAGCGACTTCAAATTTATCGTGCGGGTAGAGGGGGTAAATACCAACCATTCATGTCAAACAAACTTTTTTTCTCATCTTCACCGTTTCCAAAATAGTGACCACTTTTCAAAAATCATTTTCTTTTGGCCTACACACTTAAAACTTGGATTCTGCCTAGAGGGCATAGGCTCCATTCATTAACGTCAAACAAACTTTTTCCTTATCTTCATCGTTTCCAAAATAATCAAAAATTCAGAAACAAGAATTTTAAAAAATATTTTTAAAAATACCAACACACATTCTTAGCAAAGAGGACGTCACCCAAAGGTCAGCAATACCTCATTCCTTACAATCTGACCATCCGTTCGCCAATTATCGCCAATGATCGCGAGAAAGTAGGCTATCATTTTTTTCTCCTACACACTTCAAACTTGCTGTCCTCCTAGAGGGCATAGCCACCTTTGATTAACGTCAAACAAACTTTTTCCTCATCTTCACCGTTTCCAAAATAGCGCCAATTTCAAAATCAAGAATTTTCAAAAAAAATAATTAAAATACCAACACACATTCTTAGCAAAGAGGACGTCACCCCAACGCCAACAACACCTCGTTCATTAAAATCCGATCATGCATTCGGGATATATCGGCAAAGTTTATATGAAAGTAGGGGGAGTCACAGCTTCCCCACCACCCCACTACTACAGTTCATCTTCTCCTTGTCTGAAAAATCATAACAGAATGGAAGGAAAGCAATAACTAAAGAGTTAGAGATCGTCATATACCTCCCACCTTTTGATTTCTAACACAAAATGAAAACAACTTATTTACAATCGCACAATCCACACAAGCTACGACCTCTACCAAGCAGGCAGTTTCACTACACGTCCCCTTCTTATTCTCATCACTTGTTGACCACTGGGGGCCTCACACTCGTCATCACTTTGTTTGTCTTCACCCAAGGGAGCATCCTGCGATGATGATATTTCCAGAGGGTATATTCACTGGACTGGTCTGGTCATACTTCTCCCCGCTGCCTTAACACGAACCACCCTGACATTGTTGTCCTTGCCAGGGAACATTTCTGTGATCTTTCCCACTGGCCACTCCAAACTCTTCCTGTCATCCGACCCCACCAACACAACATCACCGATCTTCAATGTTCCATGGGGTTTCATGTCAGCATGCGACTGCACCAGGAGGCTCAGGTATTCATCCCGGGATCTTTTCCGTAAATCTTCACGCAAGCGGTGGAGATACTTGGCTCGCCTTCTGATGTCTGTTCCATCCAAGTTGTCAAGATCAGGAACTCCGGTACAACGAACGTCTTGCAGGAACATGGCCGGTGTCAATGGCATCAAGTCATCTGGATCCTCCGAGAGATAGGTCATGGGTCTGGAGTTGATCACGGCTTCAACATCAAATAGAATTGTTTAGTGGGGAGGTTAGGTAAAACCACCGTTCATTTTTTGATAGAAGCATGAAACTTGGCACACTTATAGTTTGGACCCTAAACTTTTGATCTGAGATGGTAGCCACTTCCGGAAGTCGCGCCGAGTGCCTGTCTTGCATGGTTGCATACCCACCCGGAGTGAACTACGAAATCAACGCTTAAGTTGATTGCAAATGCCTGTTTGGCTTCGCGATGAATACTTTTTGCACATAGAATCACCTGGAAAACGTTGGTAACACGATTTGGAGTGGAAGAATTTAAATTTGTGTTGTGGTTGCCTACCTACTAGGCGCATTTTTATTAAAGCTAAAAAAAAACAAGCCACCACATTCTCCAAGCTTTAATTTATTTAATAAAAATCACAAATCATTTTGATAACTTACAAGAAAAGCAAAAAAGGAAGAATAACAAGGCATGAGAAAACAAAGAATAAGAAGGCAGAAGTCCATGTTTTGTAATGCGTGTGGCCCTATGCATCAGGCTCACCAAAACTAATCTTGGAGGCTCAACGAACTTCCTAAAAAGGTAAAAAATGTATTAAAATAATCTATTAGCTATTAAGTGGACAGCCATCACCAGAAAATAAAGACGGAAGTAGAAAATAAGCAGAAAATATTACTTAGCATTTTGCGTCACAAGAGCACAGTTCCATCCACTTCAAGTCTCTCCTCCTGCATACACATTGCTGAGGCCTAGTTGCACAAATTTTGCACCCGAAACGGATTGGTTCTAACCAAGCCTAAGTTGCAATGGCGATAGTCGTCCACCGCGGTGTCCATCCTGACGGACTTTCTTCCCAGCTCCAATCTGACGGTGAGGGTAGCTCCTGGATAGGCCTCAGAGATCGTCCCCACACATAAACCCCCTGGTACATGGCACGCTGGATGTGTTGCTCCAGTGCATTCTGCGTTGGAGTAATACTCTCCGGAGATCGGTTTTTCTTGATAAAAAGTTCCTTTCGGCAGGCATTTACGTTGACAAATTAACTCGACCTGCAATGCAATAAAACACAAATGTTAACGACGAAGTTCAACAAAAAACGCATTGGTAACGATTATGAATCAATTTTTCCTACCTGTCATACATAGTGATTAGACTGATCACCAACTTTTCCATATAAGGTAAAGCTTTGTCCAAATCGTGCTCCTGAGCTGCCAAAAATCCTTCGGTGGCGTCAGGATAAGCCGTCCATGCTTCACAGGCACTCTTCTGAACTTTGTTGGAAAACGAGGAAACTGTATCACATCTAGAAAATGCGTGAAATAGGGGTAAACTTAAAGCCTTGTTATGACCTGCAACAAATAAAGCCTCTTTAGTCACCATTGCCTTTCCATAATAACATATGTTTTGTCACCGACATTGGTCCCTACCTAAATCTTGGGCAATTTTAGGTGTAGCTACAATCTGGTGGTTCGTTCACGTGCCAATGTAGCACAATACTCACGGCCAATCGGTGTCCACAGTTCGCAGAAGAATTTTCCGGTATCCCTGACTAACACAATCCGCGATGTGAATCACGACCCTTGTGTCTGCCTCTTCGTGATTGCATGGAGACAACACATCCATATCTCCTCGTTGAGGCGATGCTTACACAGACGAATCCTGTGTACTGTACATTTCTTTGCTCTCCTGTGTGATCTTTTGTATTTGCGTATTTAGGAATTGGAACAACTCGCATTTGTTTTCGGAGTTGCGCAGAAAGTTGGGCCATCCTTTCGGAATGCGTGTTCCAGCTGTGACTCTCGTGCGTATTACTTCAGCCCGTTCTGCCCTTGTGTGGTTTTTCAGACTATCCTGTATATACTTGTCCCAAATGACATCAACGCGATGGACAGTACTAAGTTCTTTCCTGAGGAATGGCATAAAAATGCAGTCAGCATATTCCTGAAACGTTCTTGACTGTCGGGGATGTAGCATATGGACTAGGGCAGGTCCATCGATAATTTGTGCTTGTACGGAAGGTACGTCACTGGTGTGGAAGCTATCTGGACTTGCAGCCATCAAACATTTCAAAAGATCTGATTTTTTGCCCGGTCTTAGTTCTCGGTTTGGGGAGAGACACGGTGGTGTTGGTTGGTTTTCATGTGCGAAAATACTGTCTAGGTATCCCAATCGGTGCTCACTTGTAGCTATGCATAGTTTACTGAAAAGACTGCAGTCGTTTTTGAGGCCGACGATTTTTTCTTTTGTCTTGGTCGGCGATGCTTTTGTAGATGACATAAAAAGAGGGTATTTATTTTGCTTCACGGTGCCTTAACAGTTTTTCCCCCGCTGATAAGGCGTTCCTCGACAAATTCTTTGTATTGTTTTTCGCCCAGTGCTTCAATGGTCATTATTGTAGTAACGACTTCAGAGGATGCGACCCGCTTGCTATCAATATTGTACAAATCCGAGCTTTCTTCCAAAAAAGGGTTTCCTAGTTCAACAAAGACACCATCAAGATTTTGAATGTCCTTTATAAACCTCGCTTTTTCGGAGCTGTTCCCTCTGAGATGTAGGGTACTATCAGATTCGCTTCTCAGATTCCACTGAAAAAGTGCAAACAACAAAATTAGAAAAAGTCATGTTATTACATTCAGAATGAAAAATTGCCGTAACTCACCTTTTTATCGAAAGATTCCAAGCCACCACATCCTAAACAAACAACACGAAACACATAAAATGTAAATAAATGTAAACCTTACCGTTGTTAGAAGTACCTAAAACAATTTTTAACTGTAAGTAAACATAACCTATAACACAGAGATGTAACGAATAGTTGAAATAAACGAGGGACAACAGCTTTAAAAGCAAAGAAAATATTTACCGTGTATGTACTTATAAATATATTCGCATGCACAGGATGAATGATGCACAATTATCTCCAAGAAATCAGTTCCCCAAACACAGCAAAACAACACAGCACCAGCACTAAGCTTCTGTTACTGACCGCAACAATACACGGCGGTATCGTCGCGTCGGTTACCCGCGTCAAGCTGCATAGAGACTATGAGCGTGTGACGTCACGCGCACTTCTGCATCTCGCTTCATCAGCCGCGTCGTCTGATTGTCGGTCCCCAACAGAGGCGAGGGCCCATAAGAAATACATTGGCGAGTTTTTGAAAATGAGAAACGGCATTTGTAATCGACTTAAGCGTAGATTTCGTAGTTCACTCCGGGTGGGTAGGCAACCTTGCAAAACAGGCACTCGGCGCGTTTTCCGGAAGTGGCTGCCATTTCAGATCGAAAGTTTCGGGTCCAAGCTATAAGTGTGCCAAGTCTCATGCTTCTATCAAAAAAATGAACGGTACCCCATTGATTTTCGTCTTAACCTCCCCACTAGTTGTAATCTCCTCATACTTGAGACAAGCTTTCCCCAATGTTCTCCTCAACAGCTTCTTGACCATCTGAACCACCCTCTCCCACCATCCACCCCACCATGCAGCAATGGGTGGAATGAACTTCCACTGAATTCTCTTGATGGAAGACGTTCTTTCAATCTCAGCCCAGTCCAGTGAGGCAAAGGAATTGTTAGACCCAGTGAAATTCGTCCCATTGTCACTGTACAATATTCGAGGTCTGCCCCGCCTGGCGATGAATCTCCTCATTCCTTGGAGGAAGGCTTCTGTAGACAAACTTTGCACAAGTTCCAAATGAACTGCACGATAAACTGCACAGGTGAACAACAGGATCCAGGCCTTTTCACCATCTCTGAGGTGCAAAGGTCGTGCTAGGTCAACCCCACTCACTTCAAAAACCGATGCATCCCCCACTCTATCTCCTGGTAGAGGTACACGTCCAGGCTCAACTCTCTTTGCCTCAAATCTTCGACATCCGACACATTTATTAACCACTCTCCACACTGTCCTCCTCCCTCATAGAATCCAATAATCCTCCCTCCATTTTCCAAGTAACATTTGGACACCAGCATGAGAGTACTTCAGATGATAGTCTATAATTAGGACCTCCACCAATTTATGATTTGACGGTAGCAGAACGGGATATCTGAAGTTCTCAACATCATCTCGCCGCACAATCTTTGTCTTCAACCTCTGAAGACCATCTGAACCAAGAACTGTGCAGAATTATTTCAATAGTTTCTTGTCGGTCTCCTCCGTCACTCCCAGTTGAGCCAGGCGTAATAACCTTCTTTCGGCCTCTTCGATTTCCAAAACAGAAAGCTCACCAGACACGCAACCTTCAAGTTTTGATGCTTTCCTGAAGAAGCGCAATATCCAAGCCACAAGCCTCACAATCTGTGAAAACCTCGAAAAGCGTCTCAGGTACCAGGGGTCTTCCTCTTCGATTAAACTGGATAGTGTTGAAGTCACCTTCCTTTTTTCTCCATTGACTTCTTCCTCGTCTGCAACCACACCTGACATAGGCCAGTCCTTTTCTTCTGCGCTCAGCCAAGCTGGCCCCTCCCACCATCTGTAATTTATGAGGGATTCTGCAGAGCAACCTCGCGAAGGGAGGTCAGCTGGGTTACACTCCCCAGGTACGTGTCTCCAATCTTCTACGCTAGTCAGTGATCTTATTTCCCTGACTCGATTGTTGACGAACACGCTCCAGGGCTCGTCCTTTTTTATCCATTGTAATGCAGTAGAGGAGTCAGTCCAATATAATTCAGGGACTTGCAAATTTAGACTTTCTCTCACACAGGCAGTCAGACGACTGCCAATGCAGCATGCCAGAAGTTCCGGCCTTGGCTTAGAAATATCATTCAAGGGCGTAACCCTTGCCTTGGCCATCAGAAGTTGTATCTAAACAGATCCCGGTGTTCCGCTCCTTAAATAAAGAGCAGCTGCATAGGCACTTCGACTGGCATCACAAAATGTATGAAGATTTCACAATTTTTCAGGCCCGCTGTCAGTGAAATGTCTTGGTATCTTCACCTCTGAAAGTCGGGGAACTTCTGATTCCCACTTCTTGAACTTCCGCTGCAAATCATCCGGTAATGGGTCATCCCAGCCCATCTTCAGGATCCAACTGCTCTGGATGAGAAGTTTTGGCAGCAAGGTAAAAGGACAAGTAAATCCTATAGGGTCAAAAACCCTTTGGGCTGCAGACAAAATTCTTCTACGAATGATGTCACCAGATCCACTCTCAGATATATCACAAAAGATAACATCATTGTCTTTGTCCCACATCAAACCGAGAACAGAAGAAACCTGTTGACAATCACTCTCTCCACTCAGTGAAGTATGTTCTCATCCGCGAAGTTAAAATTTCGCAGTCGACAACAGTTCTGTGGATTCAGTGATGAATTTATCAATTTCTTTTTCTGACCCGAGTGATGTGACACAATTGCCCTCTGAAGTAATCTTGCTGTATTATGGAATTCAGGTGGGCTCCTCTCTAGATGAAGATCAAATACGGCCAGCCGGAAAGGACTGCAGTTGAGGCCAATTACTACCCGTTTATGTCTGAGAACTTGGAGTTCTCTCCTCTCAAAGTCCTCCCACCAAAGAAACCTCATATAATCCCTATCACAGGAAGCAATGGATATCTGGAGAAAAGCCTCCCTTATGTCGGCAAGTACACCAATCTTCCCTTTGCGAAACCTATTCAAAATCGGGGGAATCTGTTCAAGCAGATTTGGTCCCTTCTTTAGACAGTCATTCAGGGACAGATTTCCTTTCCTCTTACATGAGGCATCAAACACTGGCCTAACAGCTGTCGTGGAGTTTTCCTTGAACACACCTCGATGCGGTAAGTAGTGACCTTTCTTGTCTATTTCTTGAGAAGGCATCTCTTCGATCACGCCTTCCTTCTTCCATTTGTTAAATACATCATTGTAGTCCACATATCTGCCACTACGAATCAGTTTTATCGTTGTAGATGTACATCTCCTTTCAGCAATGTCACGATTCTCTGAAATGTCTTCAAATATATCATTCCATGGCATATGAAATTCATAACGCCCCTCCTCATTTATATGCACCGTCTCCTTGAAGTGTTCAAGTGTGGTCGCTTCTAATTCTTCTTTAGATTGTTTCTCAGCTGGATCCCTTATTCCTAGTGTGAGCAGCTTCCAAAGATCAGTCACTGAAGAGTTCAAGGTTAACAATGAGATCGCGAGTGCACTAGAAGAGTTCGAAAACCTATCCGTTGACAGTCTCCCCATAATGACCCAACCAAGCCTAGTTTTGACAGCCACAGGTCCACAAGTCAGGTTTCGCACTCTTCCTGTTAGCAGAGGTCCACAGGTGTCGGCACCTAATAGCAGTTCGATCTCTGACCTGTCATCACCACAGTCAGAGATAAATATTTTATTTTCTCTAAGTTCTTTCATCCAAGGCCCCTTCTGAACTGGAGGGATTGTACCACACATGATGGCTTGATCTAGAACTGGTACCTCACACGTGTATTTCCCATCTACACTTGCTAGTCTTAGTTGATAACTGGTGTGCATTTTCTTTGTTGCCTCAGTCCCTTCTAATAAAGCATGTGCCATTTTCTCAGAACCTGAGGGTTTCAGTCCTAAACAATCTGCGGTCTTCTTCAGCAAGTTTGATCGTTGCGATCCAGTGTCGATTAGGGCTCTCACGATGCGTTCCTCTTCGTTTCCTGTAATTCTAACCAACAGGGTTTGTAGAAGTACGTCTTTGCTGCATGTCTGGTTACTCAATGTAGCGCTGGTGTCTGTCTTATCCGTCTCTTCCTTTTGCTTCTCTTCTCGAGTCTTCTTCTGGAGCTCAGGGCACATTAGCACAATATGCCTTTTCACACAGACATGACATATGACACTACATTTGCAGGATTTTGCCATGTGACCTCGTTTCAGGCATTGAAAGCAATATCCCGCTTCCATCAAAACATTCTTCCTTTCAGTTAAGTTCATCTTTTCTGCTATAAAGCATTCCCTGCTGTCATGAGGTTTGCTGCAGAACACACAATTAAGGTTTAGACTTGTTGAATCACCGCACACTAAGTTAGTGGCAGTTGGAATGTTAGTTCCATCTTCCAGTCCCTTTCTTGGTTTGTTCACCGTCTGTTGTGAAGCCTGGAATCCCCCTTGAGCGAGAGTGATTCTCCGTTCTCCCTCTACTTCATTTTTCAAGAATAGAGACAACTATTCAAGTTTCTCATACTACACGTTTTCTACTGAATCGCTTAAGGGACGTTGGACAGAAGTTCTTAGGCAGACTCTCAGTAGTTCTGGAAGAGATGACTCTACTAACGGGAATAAAAAGTGGCATACCTGTCACTAGTCATCCCTAACGACTCAAGAGAACGGAGTTGAGATTCCAAGCGGTCATATAACTGCAATGGAGAAAGTCTCTGCGATGAAGTGACATTCTGAATCACCAATCTTAGTAGTTCGCGCACATAAAATTCAACAAGTAATTCTTCCCTACTGTACCATTACCCTCAAGCGTTAGTTGCAGTACTGTGATCTGCAGGATTAGTTTTGAAACAAAACCCAGCACATGGCTGGCGAGTCTGCGGCACGACAGCTGACGGGGATCCCGTTAGGCTCGCCCGAGCTGAGCCAAGGTTCTCCGAAGTTGCAGGCGCGAGCTTGGCATTCAGAACTTGTGCTCCGCGCAGATCCAAGATATTGATTGAATATTGAAAGATAACTTCATCTATAATAACGAGGAAGAGAAGTTTATTTAGGATTTTCAACATTTACCCAAGATGTATTGACATTGCACAATATTTTGAAGAGCTGATTTCTTCGGCAAGACTTCATGATATATGACAGCTATTTTGATTATGCGCCAACATCTTGATTTATCGATTTACGCACCGTTAGAGTGAGGGGTGTTCACCCTCGCCAATCTGCGGGCAGTTCGAGCAAGACACATTCTTATACATCTCTGCCTAGAGCAGAACGAACTACTAGCCCGATTATTCAACACGTATCGCGAGTTCGAGGCCTACTTGAAAACGTGTGCGAGGCCATCGTCAGGAAGTTAGAGTTATGTGTCGAAAAACTCTACCCTGGGCATTTCAGTAGTGAGTGCAATCTTCACTCTGAATATGTGTCATGTAACGTGCAGGCTTAATCATGCCATACATATATTAAGGCAAGCTCCAAGCAAAGAGCAACATTAACTTTGACAAGTGTACTGCAATACCTGCAGTAGAACATTCAATTCAGAATAGTGCTACTTCTATGGACATAAGTCTTGTGATACGTGAGCACTACATGAACTATATTACTCATTCCTCTTATTTTACCGACATGATTATCACCGAGATGTCGGGAGGAAGAGTTTACATGCACGATTACCTCATAGCTATGGTTGTCTAAACATTTATACATGAATACTGCGATGTAGGCGACGCAACATGCATTCTACGGAATGGACACTGACAATTTTAAAGCGTTATCGCTAATGCTAAATTTCTTCTCATTGTCGGCTCATTATGACATGATGACATTAAAATGCAATTATCGCTTCGGGCGAATACTACTACTTTGTGACGAGATTCTTATTCGGAACGATACGGACAGTACGTGGATTTCCGTATCAACCGGTGTTGTCCGGATGGCTGTCTGGAACCCGTGCGTTGGTGAATGCCGATCCGGGGTTCGTTTCCATCGACATTCCAGGATGACCCAGGGTATTTCTACGTATCAGGAAAACTTGCTTTCGATTCTATCATCGTCTGGCGAGAAGGTACAGCAAATTAACTCTCATGAGTAGTAGTAATGCATGAATATTGTAATGTTTTAGTAACTGTCATATTTTATTTTTATATTTCTTAGTATAGTCGATGGGTAGGATTTAGCCTTGACGTCTTACTCATGGCTGGTCCTATTCTCGACTGGATTTTGATTCTTTTTAAAAGAATGCATTCATTTTTATAGTGTGTTTTTACACAATTTATGGTAACTTATAGTAATTTATATGGGAACATTTTTGTCGCAGTGAAGGGAATCAACATAGGGGAAGATTTAATTTTACGTTTTCAATAAATAATATAGTGGTTTTGAATTGTCATTATGATATTTTTATTTGCGACGTTTATTCGCATCGGAATTTATCGACGGATCTATTTTATAGGGATCATTCTGATTGTTGGTTGGAGAGTTGTTAATGTTCTTTTGAACATTTTTCTACGTCGTGTTAGATAGTTTGGACTTTATTAAGCACACACTTGGTGTGATAGGATTCTTTTTAGCTTTTGCTAAGATATATTTTCAGTTTTAGTGTACTATTGAAACAGTAGGGTTTTCTAATCGACGATGTAGGTGCTTATCGTTACGATCACCCTCGTCGATGGTGTAGGAACCCTATATTACTTTCCAGAACCAATCCGAGCAGGAATATTTCTTCTTATGCTTTAAACATCTCGATCCAATTAAATTTATTGTTCTGACACACGAATGTCAAGTTAACTTTGAGCTGATAGAAATCCATTTCTTGTGGTATTTTTCAGACTTTTCGATGCGAATTACAGTCTATTAAAGACATTCTGAACAGGATTTACAATCTTTTCTTCAACGAGAATCTCAGATAATCGAATGTGGAGGCATGTCCTTTAACAGACGTGTGATTGTAATAAACTATTGTAAAAACATTAACAATAATTTCAATAATTATTTGGAGCCATAAGAGATAACATCTTAGATACTCGATATGATGTATAACGAGCCTGTATAATTCTAGAAACGCAAATATAAAGCAAACTGTAACTATTAGAGTTCGTATCACCATAGAGGGTGACTAATGATTATAAGTGTATCCATGACAAATATGAAACAATAATAATGTATACCCAGTGGAGTAGATTTATCATGCGGGAAAGACCGGGTATTGGCACCGTTGAATTATATAATAATTAATTAATGTTTAAAATAATAATTATGAAATTCATTCCTGAATGGAAGGTGAATAAATAGTCAGGTGTGACTTAGATTGATTGTAGATTTACAGATATCGAACTAGATAGCGATAATGTATTATCAGGAAACGTGTACTTCTAGACACGAGCACGTATAAGTTGAGTAATAATTTTCATTATCCGATTTCTGAATTTTATTGCAATGCTAAAAGCTACATAATCGTCTCTTTGATGAATTCTAGAATCAGTGTTGAATGAATTTGATATTTTTGCTTGTTCTCACAAGAGATTATTGGGTCCGAGGGACACCACATATCTATGATAGAACTACCACGAAACCACAACTGAATTTAAAAAATACACTCATGGAGGGTGTACAATCATCGTGTATTCCACAGAACACTCTGAGAGGTGTTGAAACAAATTGTATATATGTGTACAAATTCTTTTTCAGGGTCATTATTAACATGTGTATCAGGGGAAATTACCTACTGAACGAAGCAGTTCTGATATTCGATTCAATAGGAGTTTGTGTGGATCTATAATTTCTTTTTATGGGATTTTACAACACATTCTTGTGTGTGGGATTTGATCCTTGTTTTGTGTGATTTATTCTTGGCCATGTATAGCCTATTAACGTTCATCAGATTATTATCTGAAGACATAGCACTTCGCTATGCCATTTCGTGAATAAATATTTTCAGTTCCATTTTAGTTCGACATTGTGGTGATTTATAGAAGTGAGTGTAGGTCACGTTAAGAAAGCCATTGCTGGATATTTATAGGTGATTCTACACCTGAAATTACACTCTTGTGTAGATCTCGTGTTCTTTGAGCTGTTGCTTTTTAGCGTTTAGCCATGGATTTTCTTACCGTTGCCTGGTTAGTTTACCCTGTGCCCTATTATCCCCGTCTCTTGTTGGTAGCATCTGGGGGTTTTTAGCCGGGATTTTCCCAGGTTCTACGATCCAGTGATCTTCGTGTGATTTCAACAAGCTGCGCTTAGGTAATTTCGGGTACACTACTAAATCTACTTTCAAGACACTGCACTGCTTTCTCATAATTGTTCGCAGTTGGAAGGAAACTGTTCACTATATTCCTAGCTCTACTTCCCTCCGTGGTGGCCTGGAGTAAATACTGGAATTTATCTTCTCGTTCTATAACTGGATCATTATGAATGCGTTGAAACTGACTCCAAAAACCTAACCAGTCCTTAACCTCTCCAGAAAATTTCGGTAGTTCGATTTTCGGTAACTTCAATTTCTTCTTGCCAACACTATCGCTCATAACGGTCATAGCTCTATTTTCCTCAGTCGTAAGAAGCGCAGCATTCACATAATCAGTCTTATAACGGGCCTTGTCAAGTTTATCGCGGTATTCTTGTACCTTCTCGCATTCAGTTGCGTATTCCGACTCGTCGTTGTTATCGAGAAGGAATTCCAATATTTTTTCATCCGCGTTTATCATTTCTGTGCCAAGGCGTTTTAATTTCGTAAATATCAATCTTACCTTGTCAGAATCTGCTTCAGCCAGCATTGTATCGTATGTCTTAGTGAACATGGCCCGTATCGGTTTTCTCGCTTTTACGAGTTTATCCATATTTAATCGTACTTATGGGTGTGTTCACGTCAAAAATGTCCTGTCACGGTCGCCTCTAATGTTGAATCGAACATGAAATGTACCCGACTTACTAACATTCGTCAAAAACTGGCTTTTTCATCACAGACAAGATAATGGTACAATATTATAACAGATCAAACCATTCACACCCTTCTTTCTTTTGTTTACAGTTCATCTTCTCCTTGCCTGAAAAATCATAACTGAAAAAAAAAAAACGCAAAGAAATAACTAAAGAGTTAGAGAACGTCACATAAGTAATGCCACGCAGCAGAGTTCAGTGACACGTGTACGACGGTGCAATCAGTCAACAAAGTGGGATACAGCGAATCAGCGAGTAAGTCGGGTGTGACACAGCAGTTAAGTACACATATTTGTATTCGAGAAGACAACTGACAGACTGTTAATGTTTCAGTTTTGTGCAGGAATATTCCGTTAAGTGCAGAAGGCCGAGGTCCTAACTTCGGCGTGGATAGGATAAGAGAACACGAGAGACTACTACAGCGGGCTTCCGTGGCTCCAACGGTCAATCATTATGCAGCAGAGCGGTAAGTAGTTGCGTTCTGCCAGCTCTGCAAGTTTTCAGCGGAGCCAGCTACCGCTCTGTGGCTGTCTACCGGACTCCTACCTAAGCTAACCTGCGTGTTACCTGCTCGCAGACGGGTTTGCACAGGCACAACCCAGGCATTTTCCAGATCCTCTGTCTTTCGGTTTGCGCCTCTTCTTGGACTGGGTCTCAACAACCATGGCTATAGCCTTGGTCCCGGGTTATAGACCTTCACAGCCACCTCGGTATGACTCCTGTACCTCCACAATCCTCAACCACACTTGCTGGACACGTCATCACCACCACATTGGTCCCGGGATATAGACCCCCACAGCCACCTCGGTATGGCTCCTGTACCACCACAGTCCTCCACCACACTTGCCGGACACGTCACCGCTACAGCCTTGGTTCCGGATTATAGACCTCCACAGCCACCTCGGTATGGCTCCTGTACCACCACAGTCCTCCACCACACTTGCCGGACACGTCACCGCTACAGCCTTTTTTTTCCGGATTATAGACCTCCACAGCCACCTCGGTATGGCTCCTGTACGACCACAGTCCTCCACCACACTTGCCGGACACGTCACCGCTACAGCCTTGGTCCCGGGTTATAGACCCCCACAGCCACCTCGGTATGGCTCCTGTACCACCACAGTCCTCCACCTCACTTGCCGGACACATCACCACCATCAACTTGGTCCCGGATTATAGACCTCCACAGCCACCTCGGTATGGCTCCTGTACCACCACAGTCCTCCACCACACTTGCTGGACACGTCACCACCATCAACTTGGTCCCGGATTATAGACCTCCACAGCCACCTCGGTATGGCTCGTGTACGACCACAGTCCTCCACCACACTTGCCGGACACGTCACCGCTACAGCCTTTTTTTTCCGGATTATAGACCCCCACAGCCACCTCGGTATGGCTCCTGTACGACCACAGTCCTCCACCACACTTGCTGGACACGTCACCACCATACCTTGGCCCCGGGTTATAGACCCCCACAGCCACCTTGGTATCGTACCTGTACCACTATTGACACAATTTGTTGTAGCGCTAGTAGTTTTTGGCGGCTGTCAACTATCTTATCCAGCACTGATAAAACTTTGATGGTGCTGCCAATAACAATCTTGAGCCATGAATGCTGGATCCAACAACTACAATGGCAAAAATGTCTGTCAATGGTAGGATTCGAACTTCTTACTTCTCCACGCCACGAGTTGACCCTTATGGCTGTCATGACACACCACCTGGCGTTATTTAGCGTTCGCTACATATATGCAACACGCCAAGAAATAGGGTGCGGTTTTTTTAAGCGAAATTTATAGCGCTGTATGAGCAGCAAAGCAAAGCGATTCATCAAATTAAAACCGCAAACGGCACAAATTGGCGGTCATGTAAAACGTGTCGAGCCATTATTCCGAAATATATCTTATACAATATAAAGATGCGTCCACTAGGAGACTACAATTATGATGAATGCATAGTGATGTCGCTCAAAGAACAATTTTGTTAATTATATTAGGAGTAATTTTTAGTTCAGGCCTAGCCCATATCTTTCGAAGTAATGCCCATGGTTAGCATTTAATGCCGAATTAATGTGATCGTTTGACGAATGAAGTAGCCTTTAGAAAAAACTTCCCGAACTTAAGGTTACATTGGGCGGCTTCGGTAGCGCAGCTGATGCAGATGACCTCGATGTTACACTCCCCTCCACCGCCTGTCCAAATGATGCAAAGTGTTATAACACTCAGAACCAATGAGACGCTGGTGATGGTCAAGGGGCTGTTAGTTTTGCCAGAATTCAAGTTTCATGTTTCCTATCGAATCATCCTTCAGACATACATTTTCATTTGAGACAGTTTTGCGTTTCAGCGTCCAGTCTAGTCTGCAAGCCTCTAATTGGAAACAAGTCGCCTCTATGTTCCCCTATTAGCAGTTAGCCTCTGCTTCTACTCGTCTCACTTTGAAATCATTAAACACTGAATCTAACCTTCGCCTCCTAGGTCTGCCTCTGCTTCTCTTACCCTCTACAGCAAAACTCATTAACCTCTGGGTAATCTCTACTCTCTCATTCTCTACACATGACCCCACCAGCTGAGTCGGCTCATACGAATAGCTTCATCTAGAATGTTCATTTCTAACTTGGCCTTTATCTCTTATTTACTGTCATTGATCCCATCTATTTGTGTCCAGAAATCATTCTTGCTACACTGATATCAGTTAACTGTAGCTTATGTACCAGCTCTCACTTCCATACAGCAAGGTCGGTCTAAATACTGAGCGATGTAGGGAGAGTTTCGTCGGTACACTAACTTCTTTCTTACAGAATGCTGAACATCGCAATGAGAACTCACTGCATTGGCTTTTCTACGCCTCGACCCTATTTCCTTCCCCATAGTGTACTACCAACCTGAGAGATTACACAGTCCTAATACAGCCCAAGTTCAGTAGCACAGAATGAGATACGAACTAACGATACAATGTTCTACAGTACATAAAATAGCCAAATTACCTTAAATGGTGTAAGATAAACCAGAAAATGGAGTAATAACGATTACTCCTCCGCTGACCATAACCCACACACAGTCCCCTTTTAGACCACGACTTTTATAGTTAAAAGTCTATCTGTGTCCGCCATTATGCGCGTGAGTTATCGTCAAAGACAGCATTGCCAACCCCGCACATTCGGTACTATGTCTGCCAACCCCGCACATTCGGTACTATGTCATATCCGGTATCGTAACACAAAAGAGCGCCGTCAAGTGTCAGTCTTAAGTTGACATGGATTGTGCGTGTTGTGAGTTAACAATTTCCAATCTCAATCGAGAATTTCATAACGCATCAATAACTTTCATCCAAACCAATGGTTTTAGCCTAACACAGTATTTCAATCCAGAAAAATATTCGTTAGCTATATATACTTCCTCGGTTTTTGTCAAGCACCAATAATCTTTAATTAGTGAAGTGTATTTTTATCCCACATTTTGGCAACAATGAGTGCGCCTCAGCGTGTACCGTTGAGTGCGCCTTGTTCACAGTTGGGCAAGATTCAAGCGCGGTCGGAACATGGCTGCCGTTGTTAAGAGAGCAATAAATAAAAACACTTATTTACATATGTTAGCAATTATTTCAGGTGCAGTAGTGACCATGGTTACTATTTTGAATAGGTTATGTCCCCCGGAAGATGAAACAGAGTATGTAAAAGCCACGATGACGTCTGATGTAAGTGTAAAAGCCACGTTCTGGCCTCATTCAGAATTATTATATGTTCAACCTGCACCTATTTTGTTCCCTTCAACTGGCATTCTACCTTCTTGCATTTCTTCCAAAGGACAAAACCTTCGTCTTTGAAATGCTGATCTTCATACCATACTCCTTACATTTCTGTTCAAGTTCAAACATATTGGCTTGCAAGCTTTCGACAGAGTCCGTCATTACAACCAGGTCATCCAAATAGGCCAGACTACTTACCTTGAAATACAGCCAGCCAGTTAATACCCTTAAAAAATGGTCCATATAGCAAATACAACAGTGGTTTAATCCTTGCCTCACTCCTATACAAACCATGAACCCATTCTACCGGCAAATCTCACTCTAATTTGATTATAATACATAATTACTTTAGATTGCCTGTTGCAGACTTCCCTCGATACCACAATCCCTCTATATGCTAGGCATCTTCTCCCTGGGTGCTCTATCGTACGCCTTCTTAAGTAACACAAACATAACTGTCTATTCCTCTCGTGGCATTTCTCAATAACAAGGCGCATACTCAAATTGTGATCTTGACATCCTCGTTGTGGTCTAAAGCCACTCTGGTTTTCATCCATCTTACTCTTGGCCAATGATCGAAGTCTCCTTTCTACAATGCCTGAGTACACTTTGCCCGGGACATTTATCAAAGAAATCCCGCTATAATTATTGTAATTTTTCCTGTTAGTTTGCTTATAAATTAATATGATTACTGCTTTTCTCTAGTCAGAGGGTACATTTCCTAAACCCTTTGCCAATTTGATTATCCTATCCAACCGTCTCAGCCGAGCTTTCCCACTATTATTTACAATTTCTGGCTAAAATTTAACTACACCTGCCGCTGTGCAACATTCTTGTTTATTTACCACCCTCTCTTCTTCTTCAACTGTGATCCTGTTCCTGTCCTCATTCTCCTCCTGCATAACCTCAAAGTCGGCCAAAGATAAGTCTCCATTACGGGGAGGTATGACTGAATTGTTCAAGTTTCACAGTTTTCATCATAACACGACCAGATGTTAATCACTTACATAGAGAGTTGCAGGCTTCTGTTGTGCTAATTTATATTTAAATAGCTTCATTAGTGTTTGAGTTATTGAACATTTTTGTATTAAAAAGTGGTCCCGTAAAAAGTCCCTCGAAACAGAGGTTTCGTTTGATCAAGCTAATCCTTTTTCTACATGCAGTTTAAATGTATAGAAACAATAATTGCTCTGGGGTTTGGTGTTAGTTAAATGGATACTGTTATTTCCAGAAATATTTAAACTCTCATTTTAAATATTTTTGAAATTCAGCATTATTAATAAAAATCTACCTATCGAAATTACATTAAAACTCAAAGCAGTTCAAAACCCAAAGCACATATACATTACTGTACCTTTAGCAACTATTGTACCAAGTTACAACAATGTGTGATAAGAATTGCACCACAAGGAGCATATTGTACACAGCAACACATTGGAAAAGAGCTGTGCGAGAAAGAAGCAAGTTAATATTTACTGTCCTCCTCCTTATGCTTTCCCTTCAAATCTCCTCGCTTTTTTCTTCCTGAGATATTTGCTGCCACTTTACATGTCTCCTGGTCATTTCCCCTCTTCTGTATTATTATTATTATTATAAAAGCACCTCAAATGTTTAAATGACATGTGGTCTCATACGAAGACGCCTCTACAAGCTTAACAATAGCCGGAATGACTTAATAACATCATTTCTTGAAAGAGGAAGAATTGGGCTATTTTTGTATGAATAAAACAAACAAAAAACAGTTTTTGCTTCAAAATCCGCAAAATTCAGTCATACCTCCTCTTAAGTGGTAGTTTGTTATTATATATAAAAGTTGGTAACCTTTCCAGATAAACCACACCACAAAACGCAAGCTAATCCAACTCTCGGCACACCACCGCAAGTCTCGCTCTAACGTCCCACACATTTACTGACACAATTTAGTCTGAATGTTTACTTTTCATCAACCAACAGCTTAATCCCTCTCCTCCGAAATAGGATCATATAATATCGACCTGGGTTTGCACTCCAACATGTTTATATTATGTACACCATTATTCCAATTATCTTCCGGTGCTGGAAATATTGCTACACCAATTTCGGGCCTGTGTTAATGTATGTTCGGTTTTAGTGCGATTTAAAATGTATGCTTCGGTGTCGATGATTATTGCATAAAGGAACTGCGTAGCACTTACATTTGAAATATATAAGTCCGGCCTTTTATCCTTGTGTTTCGGATTAACGTTGTAGCCCAGTAGAAGTGTTTTCCTAGGTGAAATAAAATTGATGATGGCTCATTAAGTAACCTAGTAGTGATTTGGCAACCTGGGTTACAAAAGTCAAAACGGGTTGAGGACACATAAACCTACAAGTGGAGGTTTAAAGAAGCGTATGTTCCTTACAAAACGCATTGATTAACTTATCACTACAGCATATGTACAGTTTTTTCTTCAAGCAGATGAGAGTAACTTCCACAAGACAAATTGTCATCAACAGGATGACTAACTTTTCTTAACCATGGACCCCACATTAGCACCCAGTGCATCTTAGTTTTGCTCTGGGTTTGTGTTGGCAACCCTTCCAGCCTGCAGTCGCCATGACTTTTATTTGTCTTTGACCGTCTTTCAGTTGCCATATTAGTAACAGTTGTAACTGACCAATTCTTTGCTATAGATCGGTTTTGGGGCACTGAGTACCCCAGTGTAGGTTAGTATTTCGTTTCTTGTTGAGTACTTTCCGCGAACCAAGGACACCAAAACCACTATGGTGTGTGCAGAGTGTAAGATGTATGTATGCAAAAGTCATATCGTATCTGTTTGTGTCAATTGCAGAGATTACATTCAGTAAAATACTCTAAAATATGAGGTGTTGCAAAATGTTGATAAAACCTAAGGTTCTATTCATAGGGTTAGGACTACTGTTCTGACTCAGTGAGGAAAGCAATGGCAAACTACCTCACTCCTCTTCTTGCCTAGAACGCCTCAATATAGCGCTGCCTTGGGTTTTTGTGGGTATCTACTCACATAACGTAACGGCGGTGCTTTTTGAGGATCCAACCAGCCTTCGGGCTGACTACCTAACAGACACAGACAGAATGATTAAGTGTAATGTTAACTACCTTTTCCGTAAGTCTAATCAAACCAAGCTAAACAGTTGTTATACTAAATTCAATAAATATTGGCTTGTAATATGTAAATTAAGCTTATTATTCTTGGGGCACTCAGTAAGATTAGTGTTTGTAATAAACAAGTGTAGGGTTCCAGGATTGAACACTTCCAAACAGTGAGAACTCCGAATGATAATTTGTGGGCTAGTAAAGAGGAGGTTCATGTCAATAATGTATCTACTTTGATGAGGCAAGCAGTAACGACACATAAAATGCGGGATATATCTGACGATGCAAACTAAACTTATTCATATCCAAAACATTCAGTTATGCATACACAATAACATGTTTCCTCATATGTTGTACACTTACTCATTTGGATGATTTTCACTTGCTTCACTTTCCCCATCCTGGGTCTCTCCTTGCGTGTCCTAGGAATAAAATGAATTAATTATGGTAATTATTTTATTTATTTGGCATCACTAATAATTTTCACACAATTAGCAAACTATGTAATTGTAAATCACAACACAGCATTACACAGATGTGGTTATGTCTTCCTTAGTTCTAAAACAAATAATATACAATCTCCCCAAGATAACAAGTAAATCTCAGTGCGACACAAAATGCTGACTCAGTGCCTCAAAGGAAGTAATAGCTATAAGGATTGAGGACAAATGGGTATGTATTGTTTCTTTTTAACTGGAAGGCCGTAAGAGGTGTTAGGAACTAACACGTCCACCTATCATTAAGTAAAAGGCGACTATACCCTTAATATTTGTACCAGCACATCTTTTGAGACTTCCACGAGTTTCTAGTCCTCCTGTTATTACTGATCCGGGGCCGATAACCTAGATGTTAGGCCCCTTAAAACATTTATTATCATCATCATCATCATATTACTGATTCTTATCCCCAAGCTCTTAAGGGGGCACATACAGCTCAAGGAGCCACAACAACACCCATTTTAATATTATAACTGTGCCTGCCAAAAATCTTGTACAACAATGATATACATATCCAAGGAAACACACACACATTGCTATTAGAAGCAAAGTTAAAAATTTTCTAAATTGAAATGATAATTATTTTTATCATTTTTTTTCAAAATTGGTTCTTGTTTTGTGCTGACCTTCACCGTTTCCCTGATATCTCCCGCGTTTATAGGGATTTTTGGAGTTTTCTTTTTTTAATGTGGGTGTTAAACCATCTGCTACAAAACGAATCTCGCATATTTTCACATTATTAATTAATTAATTAATTAATTAATTAATTAAGCGTCATTATTTAGATTTTTATTCTGAGCAAACTAAAAAAGATGTTAATGTTTCATTCAAAGACTAATTAAAGTCACAACGGTTATGAGTGAGATTCATTTTGTAGCAGAAGGTTTAACACCCACATTAAAAAAGAAAACTCCAAAAATCCCTATAAACACGGGAGATATCAGGGAAACGGCGAAGGACATCACAAAACAAGAACCAATTTTGAAAAAAATTGATAAAAATAATTATCATTTCAATTTTGAAAATTTTAAACTTTACTTCTAATAGCAAGGTGTGTGTGTTTACTTGGATATGTATATCATTGTTGTACAAGATTTGTGGCAGGCACAGTTATAATATTAAAATGGTTATTGTTGTGGCTCCTTGAGCTGTGTGTGCCCCCTTAAAGCGCTAATTGCTGTTGAAAATCTCTACAAACAAGATGCCGCCGTGAAGGTTCAGTACAGTTCCTTTATGGAAGAATATGAGTCCGCTGGTCATATAAGTAATTTCTTAAACTGAAGATGTTCGGCTACGGCAACACTTGCGTCTTTTTCACGCAGCTGAACGATCTGCGAGGTGGGTGGCCACACTTGTGATTTGTCACACAGCTGAACGATCTGCGAGGTGGGTGGCCACACTTGTAACTTGTCACGCAGCTGAACGATCTGCGAGGTGGGCGGCCACACTTGTGATTTGTCACACAGCTGAACGATCTGCGAGGTGGGCGCCACACTTGTGATTTGTCACACAGCTGAACGACCTGCGAGGTGGGCGACCACACTTGTGATTTGTCACACAGCTGAACGACCTGCGAGGTGGGCGGCCACACTTGTGATTTGTCACACTGCTGAACGACCTGCGAGGTGGGCGACCACACCTGTGATTTTTCACTCAGCTGAACGACCTGCGAGGTGGGCGGTCACACTTGTGATTTGTCACTCAGCTGAACGACCTGCGAGGTGGGCGGCCACACTTGCGATTTGTCACTCAGCTGAACGACCTGCGAGGTGGGCGGCCACTCTTGTGATTTGTCACTCAGCTGAACAACCTGCGAGGCGGGCGGTCACACTTGTGATTTGTCACTCAGCTGAACGACCTGCGAGGTGGGCGACCACACTGTGATTTTTCACTCAGCTGAACGACCTGCGAGGCGGGCGGTCACACTTGTGATTTGTCACTCAGCTGAACGACCTGCGAGGTGGGCGACCACACCTGTGATTTTTCACTCAGCTGAACGACCTGCGAGGTGGGCGACCACACTTGTGATTTGTCACGCAGCTGAACGACCTGCGAGGCGGGCGGCCACACTTGTGATTTATCACACAGCTGAACGACCTGCGAGGTGGGCGAACACACTTGTGATTTGTCACACAGCTGAACGACCTGTGAGGTGGGCGGCCACACTTATGATTTGTCACACAGCTGAACGATCTGCGAGGTGGGCGACCACACTTGTGATTTGTCACACAGCTGAACGACCTGCGAGGTGGGCGGCCACACCTGTGATTTGTCACACAGCTGAACGACCTGCGAGGTGGGCGGCCACACTTGTGATTTGTCACTCAGCTGAACGACCTGCGAGGTGAGCGACCACACTTGTGATTTGTCACACAGCTGAACGACCTGCGAGGTGGGTGGCCACACTTGTGATTTGTCACACAGCTGAACGATCTGTGAGGTGAGCGGCCACACTTGTGATTTGTCACACTGCTGAACGACCTGCGAGGTGGGCCGTCACACTTGTGATTTGTCACACAGCTGAACGACCTGCGAGGTGGGCGGCCAGACTTGTGATTTGTCACACAGCTGAACGACCTGCGAGGTGGGCGACCACACTTGTGATTTGTCACTCAGCTGAACGACCTGCGAGGTGGGCACCCACACTTGTGATTTGTCACACAGCTGAACGACCTGCGAGGTGGGCGGCCACACTTGTGATTTGTCACACAGCTGAACGACCTGCGAGGTGGGCGACCACACTTGTAATTTGTCACACAGCTGAACGACCTGCGAGGTGGGCGGCCACACTTGTGATTTGTCACACAGCTGAACGACCTGCGAGGCGGGCGACCACACTTGTGATTTGTCACACAGCTGAACGAACTGCGAGGTGGGCGGCCACACTTGTGATTTGTCACACAGCTGAACGACCTGCGAGGTGGGCGGCCACATTTGTGATTTGTCACACAGCTGAACGACCTGGGAGGTGGGCGACCACACTTGTGATTTGTCACACAGCTGAACGACCTGCGAGGTGGGCGGCCACACTTGTGATTTGTCACAAAGCTGAACGACCTGCGAGGTGGGCGGCCACACTTTTGATTCGTCACACAGCTGAACGACCTGCGAGGTGGGCGGCCAGACTTGTGATTTGTCACACAGCTGAACGACCTGCGAGGTGGGCGACCACACTTGTGATTTGTCACTCAGCTGAACGACCTGCGAGGTGGGCGGCCACACTTGCGATTTGTCACTCAGCTGAACGACCTGCGAGGTGGGCGGCCACTCTTGTGATTTGTCACTCAGCTGAACAACCTGCGAGGCGGGCGGTCACACTTTTGATTTGTCACTCAGCTGAACGACCTGCGAGGTGGGCGACCACACCTGTGATTTTTCACTCAGCTGAACGACCTGCGAGGCGGGCGGTCACACTTGTGATTTGTCACTCAGCTGAACGACCTGCGAGGTGGGCGACCACACCTGTGATTTTTCACTCAGCTGAACGACCTGCGAGGTGGGCGACCACACTTGTGATTTGTCACGCAGCTGAACGACCTGCGAGGCGGGCGGCCACACTTGTGATTTATCACACAGCTGAACGACCTGCGAGGTGGGCGAACACACTTGTGATTTGTCACACAGCTGAACGACCTGTGAGGTGGGCGGCCACACTTATGATTTGTCACACAGCTGAACGATCTGCGAGGTGGGCGACCACACTTGTGATTTGTCACACAGCTGAACGACCTGCGAGGTGGGCGGCCACACCTGTGATTTGTCACACAGCTGAACGACCTGCGAGGTGGGCGGCCACACTTGTGATTTGTCACTCAGCTGAACGACCTGCGAGGTGAGCGACCACACTTGTGATTTGTCACACAGCTGAACGACCTGCGAGGTGGGTGGCCACACTTGTGATTTGTCACACAGCTGAACGATCTGTGAGGTGAGCGGCCACACTTGTGATTTGTCACACTGCTGAACGACCTGCGAGGTGGGCCGTCACACTTGGGATTTGTCACACAGCTGAACGACCTGCGAGGTGGGCGGCCAGACTTGTGATTTGTCACACAGCTGAACGACCTGCGAGGTGGGCGACCACACTTGTGATTTGTCACTCAGCTGAACGACCTGCGAGGTGGGCACCCACACTTGTGATTTGTCACACAGCTGAACGACCTGCGAGGTGGGCGGCCACACTTGTGATTTGTCACACAGCTGAACGACCTGCGAGGTGGGCGACCACACTTGTAATTTGTCACACAGCTGAACGACCTGCGAGGTGGGCGGCCACACTTGTGATTTGTCACACAGCTGAACGACCTGCGAGGCGGGCGACCACACTTGTGATTTGTCACACAGCTGAACGACCTGCGAGGTGGGCGGCCACACTTGTGATTTGTCACACAGCTGAACGACCTGCGAGGTGGGCGGCCACACTTGTGATTTGTCACACAGCTGAACGACCTGGGAGGTGGGCGACCACACTTGTGATTTGTCACACAGCTGAACGACCTGCGAGGTGGGCGGCCACACTTGTGATTTGTCACACAGCTGAACGACCTGCGAGGTGGGCGGCCACACTTTTGATTCGTCACACAGCTGAACGACCTGCGAGGTGGGCGACCACACTTGTGATTTGTCACACAGCTGAACGACCTGCGAGGTGGGCGACCACACTTGTGATTTGTCACACAGCTGAACGACCTGCGAGGTGGGCGACCACACTTGTGATTTGTCACTCAGCTGAACGATCTGCGAGGTGGGCGGCCACACTTGTGATTTGTCACGCTAGATTTTTGCGTGAATTAGAACTCTGGGGAATAACAGTGACGCCTAGCGACGTGGAATGACAGGGTATTATATATTCCATGTATATTATGTATTGTCATTGTGCGTCGCTAGGCGTCACTGCTGTCCCCGACATCTATATGTTGCTATAAGAACATCTTACTGAAGTACTCCTAACCGGTCAGCCTGACGACGGCACGTGGCCACACTTGCGTGATTGTATTAGTGTGTTGTATATTGTGAGTAGCAAAGCATCGCCTTTGCTCTGCATATGGAAAGCATTCCATTAAATAATAGCTCCGTCGTTGCGTTTTCTGCTGCGTTGATGTTCTTCGTCATTAGAGAAAATATTGGATTCATCGTTTGTAAGTTTCCTCGAAACTTATTAACTCACTGTCTGACATTCTCCAAAGCATAAGTAATCTAGATACGGTACATAAATACATATGCCTGATAAGTTAAGACTAGGGAACCTTTTCTTACACTCTCTTTTATCAACAGAAAGCAAAGCACACTAACTGCAAAGGCTAAAATCCAATTAACAGTTAAAGTAAAATCAAAATAAACGCAAAATATAAAACTATAACCTGTCAGTCGCTGCTACCTAAATAACGTATACTTCGTAAATAAACTCAATTCTGGCAACTATCTGCTGTTCCTTAGGTTTCAGGAGTATAAAAAAAATTAAACCTTTGAAGTTACCTAGAATCAACAGAAAATTCTCTATTTAGCGATGGCCTGTCGCTATCACAATCGCTACGCATTATACATAACTCCTGGTTTCTACACTAATCCTATCCTAAATATAATAACGTTGAATCTACTCTTTGAACTGTCTCTAATATTTACATACGTTTACACAGTTTCTTCCTTTCTCATTTCCTTCTCAATATAAATACAACATCTCCACTACCATGTATCAATTTCGGTTATTATTGTCAATATGGGGATTTATTATCTGTTCACTAAAGCTTAGATTGTATAAAAATCATACTTCTTCCAAGTCTTTCAAAATATAAATATTAATAGCCTAATAATAATCATCGACTTTTTCGTCATACTGTACATAACCAGTTTTAACATAGAACCATCTGATCTAATTGTGACTTTCATTTTACTCTCAATCAGCTGTTAACTTAAATTCTGCATCGTTCCAATAATCTACCGTGAAACATCGCTTAACAACATCGAACTAACTTCACTCAGAACAATAACTTCTTCAAAACACTTGGTATTCCATTCTAGTATGCATTCTTTTCCACATATACCGTATTCCATCGCAGAATAACAAACTTCCATTGTCTAAACAACAATGTTGTCATAACTCATTGCTACTTCGCTTAATTATGCAATGACTGGGAATACATCCTATCTTTACTTACAATATACCTATCTCGTCGTAGCTTTCATATATCAACTATAATAATGCTCCCTTTACCTTCAACTTTACCTTAGTTTCTTTCCCTGCTTATTTTTTGACAATATCTAACACAAGGTACAAGAAAAAGCGACAAAATGGTGGAATCATAGAGTGAATGAAAAGGTAAGAGAGAAGAAGAAAGCTTGGAAGGAATGGAAAACAAAAAAGACTGGTTAAAGTAGAGCAAAATATATAGAAGCAAACAGAGATTGCAAGAAAGTAATTGCAGAGGAAAAGAAGAAAAGCTGGGAAGAATTCACTCAGAAAATAAGGGAGGATTTACATTGTGGAAGGAAATTGCTGTATGGGATTATAAAAAGCCGAAGGAATGAAAAGGTGAACACTGGGCTCGTGAAAAACAAAGAAGGTGAAATATTGACAAACCAGGAGTGATAACGGACAGATGGAAAGAATATTTCAGCGAGCTGTTGAAGGTGAGACGCCAGGCATGCGGAGAAGTTAGGCAAACAGCCAAAACGGTGGAGGAAGGTATAGAAGAAGAACCGGACATTACTATGGCAGAAGTGGAATGGGCAGTTAGGAAGATGAAGATGGGCAAAGCCGTGGGAATCGACGAAGTGGCAATAGAAATGATCAAGGCGGCAGGACCAGTTGGGACTGCAGTGGACATACAGACTACTCAGGAGTGTGTGGAGAGAGAAGAAAGTACCTAAGCCTGGAAAAAGGGATCAATATTGCCAATATTCGAGAAAGAAGACAGGA
Source organism: Meconema thalassinum (assembly GCA_946902985.2). NCBI lineage: Eukaryota > Metazoa > Arthropoda > Insecta > Orthoptera > Tettigoniidae > Meconema > Meconema thalassinum. The sequence goes on along the minus strand of CAMPQE020000167.1, from coordinate 44,915 downwards.
AGGTGTGTGGTAACTACCGAGGAATCACCATCATCTCGCATATTGCCAAAGTAATGGAAAGAATCCTAGAAAAAAGAATTAGAGTAAAGGTAAAAAGCCATATAGAGGAGGAGAAGTTTAGATTTAGAGGGGGCAGGTCAACAGTGGAACCCATTTTCATTCTGAGACAGAACATTGAAAAGAGTTGGGAATATGGGAAGGATATGGTAATGACTTTTATTGATCTAGAAAAGGCGTATGATAGCATCCCGAGAACAGAAGTTTGGGAAAGCTTAACAAATAGGGGGATAGGCAAGGAACTGAGAGACATGATAAAAGGAATGTGCATGGAGTGCTATAGTAGTGTGAAGACTAGATTCGGGGCATCGGAATGGTATAAAATTGACACTGGACTAAAGCAAGGAAGTGTGTTGTCACCATTATTTTTCGTAATGGTGATGAATGACATCATGAAGGCAGCAATGAAAGAATATAGTAGGGCCAAGATGAAGGTAATGTTGCTTGCAGACGACGTAGTGATCTGGAGCGAGGATGAGATGGAGGTTCAAGAACAGTTAGACGTAATAAATGAACAGATTGAGCAATGGGGATTGAAGATAAATGTGGAGAAGAGTAAAAGATTGGTGATGAGTAGAGATAAGAAAGAAGGAAAAGGAGTGATCAAAGTAGGAGGTAAAGAATTGGAAGTAGTGAAACACTTAAAATACTTGGGAAGTGAACTGACTGAAGATGGAAAACTAGATTTGGAAATTAGCAGAAGAATACAACTCGGGAGTGCTTTCTACCAACAGGTACGGGGACTAGTATCGTACAAGGATATAAATAATTAAGGCTAAAGACGTTATGTACAAAGCATATTATGTTCCTATAATGACATATGCAGCAGAAACTTGGACAATGACTAAGAGGGATGAGAGCAGAGTACAAGCAGCTGAGAAGAGATTCCTCAGATGTATTGTCCAGAAAACGAGGAGGGACAGAGTGAGAAATGAAGATATACGGAAAGAACTGGGAGTACAGGAACTAAATGACAAACTGGAGCAAAAGAGATTGAGTTGGTATGGACATGTCAAACGGATGAATGAAGTAAGGCTACCAAGACGAGCACTGGAACGACGGATGACAGGGAAGAGAGAGGAGGAAGACCAAGAATGCGTTGGATGGACTCGGTGGAGAATAGTATTAGAAAACGGAACCTGGATTGGAACACTGTGTCGGAAGAGGAATGGTGGAATGACAGAACAAAGTGGAGAGGAACCATATTTGCCCCCACCCAGTGTCAACTGGAAAAGGGGAAATGAAGATGATGATGATGGAGATATTCCAATATAACACTTCGTAATACCAGCTGATCTAATAACAAAAATACTTTCTCTGATCACTGGTTCATAACTTCACTCGAAAAATTCTGGTAAATCAATACTTTTCATAACATCAATAGCTCTATCTCGTTAACTCTCTTTTTCTTTACTGCCTATCAACAATAATAGGATCTCCACGACATAACATCCTTCTTAGGTATATTTATCATCACACTACTTGAAAACCGTCAAAACATGACGGACAATGAACAACATATTTACTGAAGAATTTTCCGATATAAGTTACATTCTTCGTACGATTAATTTTTGGCACTATTTCAAGTTTAAGGGCGTCAAAAGATTGCAGTCTCGACATTGCAATATACTGCTGGCACAAATCTTACATCGTGTGACCGGGATTTCAACCACGGACCCAACGGTGAGAAAGCAGCGTGCTGCCACCTAAGCCACGGAGGTATGAAAATGATATATTGTCGCAATAAAATGAATATTTCCGGTGCAGCAGTGACAATTCAAATTGAAATCAACTTCTAATGACTCCCAGAAAGGTTTGTGAATCATAAATAATCTGCCTTGTGAAAGTTATGAAGAGGGAGGAATATCTACTCTCAACAATTAATGAATCTTCCCCCCTTTATGAATAACTTTCACATTTAAACATCTGCCATGTCTGTTGTACCGTGATTTTCACGTTACAATGCCTGGAGTATCAGCAACATGAACTTAACCTATAAATCTAGCCGGCATGAATAAAGATTCATCTCTCGACGTATTTGGCAAACATTTCTAAATATCATCAGCTATGCCAATGAAATCGCGGTCCTGTCGAAGGTGATTGGCTATTACCGTCGAGCCAATCACTGGCCATTGGCAAGTGTCGACATCCGTAAAGTATTAAAATTTGACTCTAAGATAATAAAGTTTAGGCCTAGTCTGAGGTTGAGGTGGTAGTTCCGAATTTAACAGAATTGAGTTCAACAATTTAAACAATGAAACATCGACAGTCCATCTTGGAATATCTTACTGAAAGCAAGTACATTTTTTAAGGATCTATCGGGGCGAGTTTTTGCCCGTTTCGGAGCCCCAAAGAGTTTGTATATGATTCTACAACGCTATAACGAAATTGATTGGTTTAAATGTTTTATAAACTCTGCAGCATAAGGTAATATCCAATATGTTTAAATGTGTACGGTGAACTGAACCTGGCTTGACAGATTTGTCCGAGTACCGATACCTATTTCTTTGCATCATGATCAGCACTAAGGTATTTTTGGTTACTCAACTTGTTTTATTGCAAAGGGTACGGGACCTTGTGTTTTATTTTGTTGTACCGATTTTTGCTTTATTTATTATTTGAGTATTAATTGCTTTGGTTAAGGTGACTGATCATTATTTTCTTGGTTTATGTGTTGAATTTCCATTGATAGATTTATTATTTGTTTAACTTCTGCTGCGTCCTAGTGCCGTTTGATGTCACTTGGTTGTGCTCGGATGGATTCTGCCAAGCTCTTGGGGACCTTACTACGTGCGAATGTTAATGCCAAATAATCTAACATAAAAATTTTCGATCCACAGCTCTCATAATAATTTTCTTAAATTAATATTCCATTTATTTCTTGGCCTTCTGATGGTCGTAACTCTCGTTTATGAAGGTTTTGTTATTCGTTTCCAGGCGACGGTCACCATTACTGAATTTGCAATTATAATATGAAATAGATAAAAGTTGTCAGACGAGCAGCATCTTGATCCGTGTCTTTGCGTAAAAGATTTAATATTTTAAAAGGATAAACTTTAATTAAATTTCACCTTTTCTTCATCACGTTGTGTCGGTTCTTTTACGCTTTTGATATCGATCGTTTTCTCTATTACCTTAATACTCTATCTTTTGCATTTCTTTTGCATGAATTGTTTAAGACCTCTTTTGCTAGGTTTCCTAATTGGTAATTTATAATTTGTTCTTTCTGCATAAACCTTTCAACCGTTAGGTGTTGGAAACTTTAATTAATTGGATTTATTTTGGGGAGTAAAGTAGGGCCTATCTATCTTTTATTTGTTATGCTCCCGTTGTCCTTATCCATATAAATGTATATTCTGTTGTAATAACTTACCTTAAGAGATTCTTTGACCTGTCCTAAATTTGTATACATTTTCTTTTGTTCTTGTTTACTATATTGGTAGAAAAGACATTGTTTTATTTCTTAGAAAAGGGAAAGGTAACATCAGATTCTAACACGGTTCCGGGATTAGGGCCCGCCTTCACACAACGGTCAATCTTTGTACCGGTACAAGTGGAATGGTAAAACATATATCCATAAAATATTATCGTGAAGTTATTAACAGACTCTCTCACAGTATTATTATTTCTCATCACCTTGAAATAAATTCATATTCGCTGGGTCCCGGTATTCTCGTTGCTTCGATGTTGCAAGAAATTCCCCCTTCATTCATGACGTCGGGTTCCCATAATTCGCCTCTTTTCTAGCACGTTCTTCCCAACATGGTCAGCGTGGCCGACTCGACTCATATCACATCGAGTACAGTACCTGCTCACAATATTTTCTTTATCTTGTACATCATCCCACATGGTGAAATAATGGTTGCCTGGCCTTCCGATCTCATCACAATCCACAAGCGGTTGCCACACCACACATCATTCTCCATCAGTTTTCATTACCTAGGTCTGTTTCAGTTTGTCGTTCTTCCATTAAATTCCAATATTAATGGATCCACACAAAATTATCTTAGGGGACCTCCCCCAGAGTAGTTCAAAAACACTTCTTGTGCTTCGATATCAGGCTAGTCATTCCTATTTGCAAGACGGCTGCCGCTTTTGGCAGAGTTTTAAATTTAACCCCCCTCACTCTTCTTGATGTTAAACGAATCAGCGTAATTGGCGAGCTACTTAACAATAGTACACTAGTTCATACTGCACACGACACTCTTTAGTGTTAAGCGGTAAATTAATATTTGCTTTTCGATTTTTTATATGACAAACGTCATGAATTACACGTCATGTCATGGTCACATTTAAATTGGCTTCTAGCAGGAGTCTCTGCAGGATGCTGCCATCTGACGCCGTTAGAAGCAACCACATCATTCCTATGCAGTGCCACTGCACGGCAGAGCGCGCAAGTAAACCACAAATATATAATTATCAAGATCCCTACCTGTTAATTATTATAACATATTCGTAAATATGGTAGGCTATTGCATATTGTCATATATATATACTGTGCCCATCAGAGGAGATTATCTGGTCACCACCAACCGTAATGTGGCCTCCCAGATAATCGCAACCATCAAACACATGACCTGAGAGGATCGGATGCACTTCTCCTGGGGCTAGTCAGCACGAGGTCTAACTTCCCGAAGGATCAGGTCCCAAACGGTATAATGGCATAAAACACCCAAAGAAGTACACCCTTAAAAGGCAAAATCTAGAAATGAAAACATCCAGGCTTATGTAAAATTCGACAGGAATGGTTTGTTGATCAAACAAACGCCTATCCTACTATCGGAGGGTTTAAATCAGCTAATCGGCAAAACTAATAAAAAAAACAAATCCTTATGATGTTAAGTTACCCTTCTCGAAAAGTCGTTCTTACATAAATAAGGCTGGCTGCGTGGCTCAGGGGTAATGTTATCGCTTGCTGGGCCCAAGGCTGCAGGTTTGTATCCTGGCGCAGTCAGCTGGCATTTGAGGGTGCGCAAATGCGAGGGAGCCGTGTCCGTAGATTTACTGGCAAGTTAAAGATCCCCTTCGGGGCAAAATTCCGGCACCTCGGCGTCTCTAAAAGCCAGTGTAGTTAAAAGGGACGTACAACCAATAACATTATTATTATTATTATTATTATTATTACATAAATAAAGCAATAACAGAGCTTGCAATGTGGTACAAAAGGAAACTGATTGATGATACAAAAATTCAGTAATGATTCCAGACGGGAACATCACGATAAGAAAAGTGGAAACATGACTGGAAATCTAAGTAACTGGTACCACACCCGTATTAACATTTAACTTTACCTATCCTAGCTAATCCTGTCTGAAACTAAGCTACGGCGATAAGCGTCCGTAAGAAAAATAACTGAGCAAAGCTTATTATGACAATCAGGTTTACCATTACATTATAATCATACAATTCAGGTACAATAATATTACAAACAATTTCATAACACTGGGATTGTAGGTAAACGCACATAAAATAAATACGAGGACACAGTATCAGGCTTAGTATTCAATCGTCCCTACAGCTTAGAGTGCTGTGTGCCCCTAATCGTCATCTAAAATGTGTACAATTAGGTTGGTGATTGCCCAGTGAAAAGTGTGTCTGATATCACATAAGATCATCGTGGCCCCCTGATTGCTAAACATCTGGTTCGCCAGTGTCCTTCGTCGATCAAGTCGGTGTCACCTTACTACGATTTCCATGACGAACTTCTAATTGGTACAATGTGTCGGTCAGCTACAAACAAATCAGGTCAATAATTTACATTTAATCTTATTTATAAGCTCATCAGCCTCGTATTATTTACCGTAAATTACTATCATGATTTCTTAAAGTTAACGTAGGTTTAGGTTTATTATTTTCGACGAATAACCATGACACAAGGCTCAAAAAAGTTAAAATAGAGGGACTTTCAAAAGCACGTGACAAGAAATTGTCAACACAATAACACGAGTTACTTCGTGCTGGAACAACAACAGCAATTGCAGCTCTCCGCTTGCAATGTACACCTCCTCGGTCAGTTCAGCTAAATGCTCAATACTGCCGGAATAAACACACAAGGGTACACATTACTCTTTACCGTGTCATCAATGGACACTATAATAACACTCCTCCACGTCCGCATGCACGGAATCAATATAACAAAAGTAACGTGCTAACCTATTACAATCTGTCTGGTTCATCATAAATAAACCCGTATCCAATGTGTATCATGCATTTATAACATTATGTTCGCTCGTAACAACGGCGATATTCTAAAGAAATGGGACTTAATAGTCACCCTGTACCGTAACACTCAGCTGTACTTGACCTAATGAGCGTGAGCTTCCCTGAGACTGGCCCACATTGATTCATACAAGAAAATGTAGCATTGAAATAAATGTCATTTGTCGAGTTCACTGGGTTTATGGGTAATGTTGCAATAAAAACGGGTTAAATCTGATCTTGAGTAGCGCACGTGTTTAACGGTGCGACTCACTGACGTGTATCACAGCCTAACTGCATTGCCTTGAAGCAAAGTCCACAATGTTTCATTTCGGTTCATAATCATTGTCTATCTGTGACCATTATAAAAATACACATGAGTTGAATAACATAATGTCTTGAACGTGATACTGGTAGTCCTTTACTAAACATTTGCAAAAATGTGTTACTTGATTCCAGAGACTAGTAATACGAATATATTTTACCCATCTAAAGTTCTTTGAAAGATATTCCGCTACTGCGGCAAAGCGCATAATAGAAATGTGCTCATACTTGTCATTAAATTAACACGAAAATACAAGAAACTATCCTCCTAGTGTTGTTTGAAAATGATACGGCAGGTGTTTTAAGTATATTGAGACAGGCTAAACTAGACCGCCCATATAATCATTATTAACTGTATGCAGAGTCTTGTGATAGACTAAACCACACAAAAATTAACTATAATTCTTAGCTGCAGAGGTGAGTAACACACCCTCACTGAAAATATCTGCCCGTCAGTGGCGTAAAAATATTAATCTCAACTGGGTGTTGGTTAATTAACATAAGGATAGACATTCCCACTTAAATAGTTTCTCTAGGCTATAACAATGCTCACTGGGTTTACACAAAAATGTTGTTGACACCTCCAAATATAAATCACATATACAAGTGAACCACCTTATAAATCAGCCATGTGTTGTCTAACTAGGCAGCTACTTAGCTGCCAAACACAGTATAATAAGCTGTAAGCAACAGTGCAGAAACTTATTGCACTGTAAACGTGTACACAAATCTACTGAAAAGATCCAATCTCACTGATTGTCATAAGTTACGGTTGCTAATTTAATCCGACCCACTATCTACTTTCCTTTACAAACCATCGAAATTCATCTACTGAAAAGATCCAATCTCACTGATTGTCATAAGTTACGGTTGCTAATTTAATCCGACCCACTATCTACTTTCCTTTACAAACCATCGAAATTCATGGACAGAACTCACATAACAGTTGGTCGTTCATCTCATCCTTCCCTGGAGATTGAGGGGTATTCAACTCCATGTTTGGAGGGATAATAATCAATGTTCCTTCCACAAATCCTCTTCTTTTTCCTCTTCTTCATAGTGTGGATTAAGTCGTCAGCATCTCTTCCTTCGCCATGTGGTCTACTCCATAATGACCATCATACAAACAATGTGAAGAATTGCCTCCTCGTGGTTGGTGAATTTCATAATGATATCGTAGAAAATGTAGAAATCACTGAATTTATGCGTAAAATTTATGGTTAGATGCACTGATTCTACACTTTTGCAGGCTGGTACAAAGGAAAGGCTCCCTCCCTGCCACTGAATCTAAGATGCGTTTGGCATCCCTCTCACATATATTAAACTGCACAACACTTTTATCGTTCTCAATCTGAGCAATATTGCTCCCAAAATGTGCGGCACTTAATCGGCATGATTTTATACAGTAATTTCACGTGTTCACACACAAATAACTGCTCGTAAAATACACTGAGCTTACTTTCATATCAGTCGATGACTCGAAAACAACGTGGTCAATAAAATAGTAATGCCACGTGCAACGTCAAATATACTCACGGATTCACAAATTACATAAAATATCATGCTCAATCCCTCTCGTGTTTTTACGCGGTAAATATAACATATAATTTCGCACTATTAATGCGTTGCACAAGCGATGAAATCAGATTACTTTTTCCAGTTCAGACACCTTGGTCTCAAATAACGTGGTCCTTTCACCACCGCACAAAGTGCGTGCGTTCGTCTCGAACTCACAAGCTGGACTTAACTTCCCTTCCTCAGCGATGTGCTGGCTTCGACTCAATCGGAGTCGTGTAGCGACTAAATAAATATCCTTTTCGCGTCTGCGGGGAAATACCCTTTACCTAAGATAAGAATCCATATTTAAACCATTTTGACATGGCAAATTATGCAGAATGAAGAATAATTAATATACAGTACAATGTTTGCAAATAATAGGTCCCATTATAATTCCTCAGATATAATTTTCAGAGATCTCGGCAAAGTCAAAAGAGTATCTGTGTGTTCATTTGAAATGAACCAGGCTCTCAAATGAAATTATCACCGGTATGAGCAAATACGGGCTCAATACAGTGTATAGCGGAAAGGGGGCACATTTGAACTGTAGTTTAGGCTTCTAAATTTATTTTCTTCTGTACGGCCAAATAACACCTTTACAATATGACAATTAATTCTAATGTTTTCCTTTTAATAATTATGATAACATATATTACAAAACTGATAACTATGCAGTGTGTTTATTGTGTAAAATAACCTTTCAAAGGTGCCCCAGAAAGGAGTAGAGTTAAACAGAGGAGGGGTACTATTGAACTTTGCCGGGGTACATTTGAACACATACATTATTTTCAACAGAGTACCGTTATATTTCACTCAATGTCACTCTTCATCCCATTTTAAAGTTTTGAAATGGTAATATAATGCAAACATCTTAGCAGCCTGTGCTGTTCCTCCAGATGAGACAGGATTTGGAAGTTTCTAGATAATGTCATCTTTAGAAATCGGCAATCTGTCTTCTTTATCTGGGAATACAAATTTGATTGTGGTCCGCACTTGCTTCATGAAGGAGATATCCAATTCGAGTGAATCTCCTTTCCCTTGTAGCTGTCCTACATTGTGTAAAATTATTTTTTGGTTTCGAATTTTACTAATGTAAAATCATTTTCCTTCACTGATTTTAAATCAAAACTGTCTAAGCTCCCCTCTTCATAAAAACTAGAGTGAATGACGTAGGTGTCACTGTCATCATGAAAGGAAAACACTTCTGAATCTGAACAAGGAACACATTTTGAAACAATCTTTTTGTGTTTCATTGAACATTGTTTTGGCTGCTTTTTCTTCATTCCTTCTTGAGTTTATGTCTCGATGTGGATCGTTTTGTGGTGTATCTGTTAAGATTCTGGACTTACCTCTTTTTCTTCCCCGGTTACTCAATGATTTTCTTGCTGCAGCTCTAGGAAATGGTCGAAGCCTTTCAGGAGACAGGACTACAGGCTATGCTACAAATACAGATAGGCCTACAGGGCTTGCAGTGGAACATGAAGGAAGAGATTCCTGCAAACGTTCGATAGTAGATGCAGGTGTTGGAATGTCATAAACATTGGAACAGGAAGAATAGATTCATGCACGGGTGACTGGAGATATTGTACCCGCTTCAGCGGAGAAGGCTTGGTCATTACCTGGCTATACTCTTTTCGGCATCGGGGTGTGTACCGTTCAACCCCAAATGACCTTACATTCGGATATGAAAACACATATAAGGTTATCAAGACCACATAAAAAAACTCACACATTACAATTACAAAATCATTTATTTACTAAAAAGATATCAAATCAAAAATATATCTGCAAAAAATTAAAATAAACATTTACTTGGCATTGTCCCTTCAAGTAAGAATCACTAAAATCAGTATAAAAATCACTTCACTATCGTTTGAAATTGTCTTGCTTAACCTATTTAGTACTTATTTATTCATTTATCCAAGTTACATTTACTTTGGCACGGAGCATGCCTATCATTCTAGTCAAATTTTTCATCTAAGGCTTTGGACATTTAAATTATTTCCACTACCCTTCAGGGCTCTCTTTATTAATACATTTATTCATTAATCTTCCATTCAGTCCCTCGACTGAGTAACTATCTTCCACAAAGCCTTAGGTATCTTAAAAAGCACAATCCATTATTCAGCAAACATGCCATGTCATAAGTCGAACCCTCACTCCTTCATTTATCTACTCATGCTTCAAGGTGATTTGGTTTAGCGTTGTACCATGCACTGTTTTTATTTATTATTTGTGGGATTTTCCAGTCATATTACTTCATTATATCATAACCCGTTAGTTGCATTATTTCTCAAAGAAAGAATCACTTTCTCTCAACTATGATAATATTTGACCAAAATCGTCAAAATTTACTTAATTACTTCAAACTTAGGCTTGGGAGAATTGTTTCAATCCCAGCATTTCAAATATCTAATTTATAATAAGGCAGCACCTTTTAATCAAAACTTTTATATCACGGTCGCTACTCGCTAGTATCCATTCAATCCCTACTTGACAACAGAACCCATTATGTGGTCTATCCCCTTTACAAGAAGGGAGATCCGGGTCTGGCTTGCCGCCCCCTACTCCTTCGACAATTAGCTCAAGATTTATGATGTCTCGCAGACCGTCCTTCCTCTACATTTCTGTTTACAATCTTTCAATCATATGGTTATCCAAGGTTTAATATTTCACTTCTCATACTGCAACTTATTTCCTTATTTCTTAATATTATTATCAATATTTCGCGTTTCCAGAATATTATGCGCTAACGTCGGAGAGGATATCCGACGATTACTTTGTAACAATTTCACTCACAGTCGGATGGCAAGGCTGGACATGATCCCCAGACTTATATGCATATAACAACATACCATATATCATAACATACCATAACACAACTATTCCTGAGTGAATTACCCTTCCACTTTTATCACGACGAATTATAACACAACTATTCTAGTGGGAATTACGCTTCCGCTTCTATCACGACGAATTAAAACACAATACCATAACACAACTATTCTAGTGGGAATTACCCTTCAACTTTTATCACTAACCACAATATATTGACCTCGTCAGAACCCTGGCCTGCTAGGGGTCACGCCCTCGAATAACGAGGAATCCGACTCACTTTTATTTCAATTGCCATCTCTCGAAATAAGGCATATTCTGGATCACGTATTTCTTACTAGCATGAAGCTAAATTTATTCAATATTTCAATTACTTGGCCCATTCGGCAATACAACTTGGCTTGGATACCCATAATTCATTTACTTTATCAAATAACAACTTTATTACATCGCGGTAAGACTTCCGGGTCTTCCTATTATATTTAAGTCCCATAACTTTGGCGTGACAGCCTACAATACAACATTAAATTTTCATTCTTGGGTGTTCCGTATTCACCATTTACTTTAAAGATCCGTAAACTCATTATCATATCAACAATACGTCTAAGCGTTACTATTCATTCAATTAATTAATTTCCTTTTACTTTTGAGCTCATTATTATTTTTATTCAACCTTTCACTACTTTACCAACAACTGTGTCTGGAATACAACAACTCATTATTTGACAATATTTTTCAAAGTACAATACTCGATAATTATTATTATTATTATTATTTCAACTTTCCACCAACTTTATTATGGTGCTTATATACTTTGCTTCATAATCCATTCACTTGGCGAAAATTCAAGCCACTGAAATTTTATAATTATTATTATTCTTTCAACTTTCAATAACTTCATTACGGTCCTTATTTACTTTGCAATTCCTTTACTTGGCGAAAATTCAAGCCACTAATATTTTTAATTTCGATTCCTTCTTTTAAATTCATTAATTTCTTATCATTTCATATTTACGGGTTTTATTTACTTTAGACCTACTTATTTCAATTACATCTTTACACTCAACGAGACTATCCTTGCGGTTAACAATTATTATTATCATCCCAAATCACATTTCCCAATTATTCAGTGCATTACAAATACATAGTGAATCAAGGCTAAATTCTCCAGTCAGCGCTTGATTTCACCAGTTCAGTGCATAGTACAACCATAATCATAATGCAAATTTCATGACTCACCTCATGCGCAGACAACTGTGTCTGGAGTACAACTCATTATTTGACCATATCTTTCCAAGTACAATACCCGATAATTATTATTATTATTATTTCAAATTTCCACTAACTTTCTTATGGTGCTTATTTACTTTGCTTCACAATTCATTCACTTGGCGAAAATTCAAGCCACTAATATTTTTACTTTCGATCCTTTGCGACGTAATTTGTTTTTATCTTCGTATATGAATGTTTTAAATGACGTCTCTACTGGACGTACCGTAGCTATAATTCATTGGAGTTCGTCACTATGTCGACCTCACGTCCCTGAACTCGAAGTTCCTTACTGTTTATGATGCCTGATCGCTGTTTCTTTTAGATGCTATAACCTTACTTGTTCGATTTATCTGTAAAGACCCTTCGGAGTCTTGAACTAACAACTGGTCAGCGTGGCGCACTTTTAATATACTGTCCTACACTTTAGGCAGTAATATTGTCTTATGATTTGACGCGACGTAACTTGCCCTCATCGAGGTTCTAGTAGAATACTTATCGATTGATCCGACGCAATGCGTTTTAGTGATCACTGCGAACTGATACTTTGCGATGCAGCGTGTAACACCCCTGTGCGCACTTGTAGATTAACTTGAACTGACTGCGAAACAGCCCTACGCTCTCCAGCGTTTCTTGTCGACTGAATATCTGATGAACAGTGTCACGTCCTCCTAGGTCTGACCAAGACTTAAGACTGAATTTAACTGCTGCGAAACAGTACCATGCCCGCCGGCGTCTCTGGTAAACTGAATAATACTTGATGAAACAGTACGACACCCTTTACTCGGGTCCGTAAGACTGAATAATTACTGCGCGGTTCAGCGCGTCCCACTACAGTGGACACCGTAGACTGAATAACTTTCCTTACGTTCGCTCCCTATTTATTTGATTCATGAAAAATAACCTACTTTAGCTTCTTCTCCGAAATTATGTTTTGAACTAACCATGGTATCTTTTTGAAAAAAAATAACCATCTTGAAGCTTGCGATCTTAATGTTTCAAATATATAAAAAATTCCCAAATTCGATCGTGAGAACATATTAATACACATTTAAATAGCTCCTGAATTTCTGTGGGTAGCTATTTCTTTTTTCTCCTTCTCCAACTATCTGGCTCGGTAAATTCCCTATCGTATAATGCTGACTTGACTTTTCTGTGCTGAACAGATATTAACAACTTTTACCACTCTCAAAATTCTGATTTCCAAAAAAAGTAACATTGGCGGAGAGATTCTTCAATAATTTTGCGTATTTCTGGCTAATTTCAGTTATTTTCTTAATTTCTTGGCCACACCTCCCAGACAGTGTTGGCTATTTATTGCTGACGAGTGGTTATCAGTTGTATCTTTATCTCTCTCGTACACGGAAGATTCCACAGGGTCTATTTTAATCTTATGCGTCAACCATTTTCCGCTGAGCTCGCAGTGACATCATTTGCAGCTGCAAGTCTTACCCCAATATCCACTGGTCTATGCGTCATACAGATGTGATTTCCTATTAACCCTTCTGATACCCTTGGAAACTGTACTAAAAATCCTATATTATTTCTTCGTTTCCCGACTTAAAATGTCATGGGTTCGATGCCTGTGCCAAAGTCCATTTGGACACAATATAGGGTTTGCAAAGTTACGAGCATTGGAACAGGAAGGAGTAGCTTCGAGCTGCACACTCTGGACAGTATCATCATCAGCCTTCGGACAGAATGGCGTTACCTGCTTTGCTCATATTGTTATCGACACAGTGACCTGTTTGTTGAACTTCTACAACATCTCTAACAGTGAGAGCACAACACTCAAAATCTTCACCCGGAAGTAATGTTGAACTAAATGGCCAAATTCCAGGTTTTACAAAACCTGCTATTATACTCTTTCTGGTGAAAGCAATATTAAAAGTATCCTTAGCTCAGCCAGCTAAATTAGGACCAGTTATTGCTTTCCCAGGGTTGTTTAAACATACTGCAAACTTTGCCTTGAGTGGTCCAAACACTGTAACATCCAGGGGTTGCAGGCGGTGAGAGCAATGAGGAGGAAAGGTAAGTAAGATCATCCCATTGTCCCTAGCGTACAAAACAGCATCCCGTGTGCAATGTGTTTCATGGTTGTCCATGGATGCTCCCTGTTAACCCTTGCATTTTCCTTTATGTGCTCAAGTACTTGTAAGTACAGAAGCCCTTCATCGAACCACTTGTGGGACTATTAGCTAAACCAATACTACCTTCTGGAGCATTTGTCATTAAGAGATTATTCATCCTAGCTCTTGGGAATATAAAAATTGGTGGCAATACATTTCCAGAAGCACTAATTATGGCACACATAGTTATACACTGTCCCCTTTCCCCTGAAACTGCTTGCACAACCTGTTTTATGCCCTTTTCTGATACAGCATTAGGAGCTTAAACAACGGTTGACCCTGCTCTTTCATGTAAGTTGTAAATCAGGTGGGGTGTGAATTTAAATTTCCCAAGAACATCAGTATAGATTCTTTGAAACTCAATCACTTTTTGTTTAGTAAAAGTAGTTACACGAGAAAGGCTTGTTTTTTCTGGTTTCCGCAAACATTAACTTTTATGACGCTTCATGACGCCCTTCATCCATTCAGTGCCTGCCACTGACTTACCTTTCCAGTTATCTGGACAAAAAACAAGTATTACTGCATAATCGAATGCTAATTTGCGAATCTGAAGGTAAGTCAACCTTAAGTGATTTTTAACTAATCAGAATATATTTTTCTAGTTGTTCTTCTTCCTGGTTTGTAAATATTTGCTTAACGATGTCCTTTCCCCAGATGTCTCTGCTACTTTTATGCGGTAGAAAAAGTGAGTATGTTTAATTCCATACATAGCAGCTGCTGTCCTGAGTGGTACCTTGTTTTAAAGAACTCATTAAGAACTTTCGTTTATATCTGGTCCATCTCGTTTCCTCTTGTAGTTCCACACCATTTTACATAGACCTAAAACACAAAAATTAACATTTAGGACATGGTTTTGTTGAAATTGAAAGTTTTAGGGGGGTCCTTTTGAACAGTGTTCAAATGTGCCTCACATTCAGTGTTCAAAACAGTCCCTTAATGCAAAACTTTGACATAATTATCACCAAAATTATAGGTTATGATCTCCAACGAAAAAAATCAAAATACATGCCATGGAAGGTACTTACTTCAGGTGTAATTAGAAAGGCAGTGCTTCCCTTGGTATGTCTTGTGAATCCTTACAGACGGATTGGCGAAATTTTGGATTTTAGCCTCAAGAACTATTCATCAACATAACCTCAACAACAACAAAAACTGGTGGGAAATTATGATTGGTATTATGATTACCAACATAATAAAACTAAAATTAACTTTCAGATTAACTAAAACTATAAGATTCCTTGACTGTTTAAATCTACCCCACGTTCAAATATATATTGCGTCAGAATTTCTAGTCTGAGATTAAGATTTGAAATGTCTCCAAGTTTAACATTGCATACATGAGATTCTATTTACGTAAGTCTTCAAGAAGCAGAGTCACATGATGAGACAGGTCTGCAGCACAGGTTTTCGGATGAAAATGAGCGACTCGGTCTAAAACTAGAATACAATAAAATATAAATTGGCGCGTGCAGCAAATGAAATAAAATAAAAACTGGAGTGTGGCTTGGCACGAGGCGATTACTGCTTTGTGGTCACATGACCAATCTGGATATTAACAAAATAACGAAGTCCGTAATTAGAGAAAAATAATTGTTACAGAAGTACCAGAAGAAATATGATTACACTTAGAAAAGAGGAAATTTCCAGAGGAAAATTATCATGTATTTGGATTGTTAAGATTGGAAGTATTTGAGAAAATATCACGATTTTCACGAAGCTTGAGTTCCAAATTTCTTTCGTGAGGAAATGCGCAATTACAGGAGAGGCGTTGTACTCTGGTTCTTTGAAGGAGTTAGACGTATTGTTGAATTCGAGTCCAGGCACGGATCTGTGAGATTATAGTTGACGGCGGATGCGAGTGCACCGGAGGTCAAGGTTTGTAGGAAAGGCGAACCACGAATTTGTGGACTTGTAAAATGTTCAACTCAGTGAAGTATAACATTAATCCAGTCGAGGATTTAGACATTTTTCCACTAGCGTGAATCTACTATGAAGACCGAGTGACATTGTTGAACTTTGTTATATTCAGTTCATATTTAAATTGAGTATCTGAACTATTTGAAAGGTGAGATAATACGAACATTCTACGAAAATAAAACATTTTTTTCAACGAGGGATTTTCAATAAAATATCTCAGTAATATTGTAACGCCGATAGTTTCATTACTAAGGAACTTTAAGAATTTTTACGTGATTGCATACGCTTTTGCACACTTCTAAGTGAAATATTACGAACATTTCGACGGAGATTTCGAGGAATTCCAGTCAACGATTTTTTATAATTCTTCGAATATGAAATACATTCCTGCAATGATTGAAATTGTTTTCGATATTGAAATGGAAGTGGAAATGACCGAGAAGACATGCAGCAGGGAACACTACAATGAGAAAATGGAAATATCTACGGTAATCAGCTAAGAGCAACTACGAGTATGGAAAGATCGGGATTAACTTAAAATTACTCAAAACTACTCGAAATTCAAAAATAAAATTAATTCTTAATTCAACCTTACAATGGCTTCAAGAACATCTAGAAGCAACAGCAAGAACAGTTCACGATCCCAGTTCGTTTCGAGCACTAGGGCAACGCGAGGGCGAGTTTAGTTCGAGTCCAGAACGAGGCAGCAGAGACGCAGCCCAGATGGCTGGAGAGAACGAGGCGATACAAGGAGGAGACATCAGATCGAGCCCCGGTATATCATTCTGATATATTTATGCTATCAGCTGTTGAATACATCGAAAGGTAGAATAGAATCCTTTTGTAGAGTATTTAGAATTTCCATGAGATACCTTTTTCACAGTTTTATTAATTTGTCGATTTGAATATTTAGTATTTGCACTTCGTAAATATTTTTGAATTTAGATTTGATTTTTATTTTTCGACGAGCGAGATTTTATTATGGTGGATTTTACCGTAAATTAAGTTTTTGTGTGCGATTAGATATTTCGTTAATATTTTGATGGGAGATGTGCTTATCTGGACCGTAATTTTGTAGGAAGTAGGAATTAGATAGTTTCCTTATAAGTGTGCAAGACTTGAGTTTATATTGGTTCTTATTTGAACATTAAAGTAATGTGAGATAGACATTGTATATCAGGACAATATTATGATTGTCAATTGTTTACGAAAATAATTGAGATTTCTTGAGTATCAGACGATAACAGTTGATCACTTAATATTACGCAGAAGTCAATTTGAAATGTGACAGAAACTCAATAAAGATTTCTTAAAATACTAAAACGAATTGTAAGGACTACACTAAGTTCAAATGGAACATTTAAAGCATTTTGAGTAGGACAAGCGGATTTCATTAAAATGTGGAGAGAGAATTTAGGTATTGTTAATAGCAACAATTATGAACGACAAGCAGGGAGGTATTATTGTTAACCTGTAATGATGAATATTGAGGATTTTCAATTCCTTGATGTACTGTAAGCATGTAAAACATGTCTTACGTAGGAGATATTCGCCAGATTTTTAATTGTTGGAAGAACGCATTGTTGTAATAATGGAGCATGAAAGAAGTTATTTTATATTGGAAAGAGGATTCCAAACGATCATGTTGACGTTGGGAATATTTGTAACAGAGTTAATAAGTAGAAAGTTATTGATTTTAATTTTCGTGCCAGCTTAAAGGAGAAGCTATATTTTGGGAACTGAATCTTTTGGAGATCAGTTGTGTTACGTTGTTGAAGGGCTATGTGAAGATTTAATCCACATGTGTCTGTATTACAGTATATGAGGAAGCAGTATAAGGTAATGATGCGTTAATTAGATGTTTAAAGGTGACTATAGAAGATCATGTATCGTCGGAAAACGCACGAATTAGGAAATTGCATTTAAGCAATATTTAATTCTTATTATTCTTTCATTTAACCAGAGCTAGATTATTAAAGTATGTTCTAGGCTTTGTTTAACGGCCATGACGCACAATTACGACGAAAAAAATCAAGGTAATTTGAGTTGGTGGTTCGCGATTTTCATAAATTCCTGTTTTTTTTTCGTCAAAAATTTCAAAGACGAGTTATGACAGTGAAACTCGCAGACAGGCAATGCTACGAGTTAGATATTGTAAAATATTGTAGATAAATTGTAAATAGTTAAAAGAGATTGGAAACGATAACAACTGATCGTTATCCAATCCACATGCGTGCAAATACTTTTCTTAGAGATAGAATGGAGTTTTGTGATGTATTACGGAATTATTTTAATTTAGGGGTTTTATTTCATTTATAAACTCCTAAGGTATTTTGGAAATCCAGATGGCATTCAGAAGAGTGGATTATAAATATTTATTTTATTTTAATAGTGAACTTAAAGGTTTAATTCATCCAATTATTTAATTTTGTCATTGTTTGAGGACGGGAGAGTCCGTATATCAATTAGTATTTGTAATGTTTTATATTAATACATTTATAGGACATTAGAGTTTCGTCTGTCCACCGTTTTATAGAAACCAAGTGTTACTGAGGCCTAATAATTATGGTGAGGTCATGCTATGGAATTTAGGGTAGGCGCCCATTGGCCCCGAGAAGCGCAAGTTTCTCACTCGAGCATTGATGGATAAAGTCCTAATTCCGTAGTATAACGTTGTGACCGATCCAGTCAAGGTCAATTACCGGCCCCGGATTATGGGAGATTGAGAGGAGACCGGAGGGTCAGTATGACATCATGGCATGACGCAGCGAGGTAACCGCTAGAGTGGGGGAATGCTCTAGAAGCTTCCAACTCCTCCGCCCCTTTTCTCGAGAGGAGGTCAACTCGGTTCTGGAAGGTTCAGTGATATGGTGTGGCCCGGACGAGGAAGTTTCTTATGCGACACGGCGAGGACGAGTGTGTGACATAGTGGTCAGAGATGTAAGCCACGTGAGTTAAATTCCGCATCGGGCACTGGATAGTTTTTTTTATGTGCATGCTTAATACTCGTCGCCGCATGTAGGAAGAAATCATTCGTGAAGCGCGGTGGAGTTGTGTTTGGGTGAAGTGTCACCACCGCGATATCCATATATCGGCACGCCGGCACGTGAAGGAAGGACCACAACTGATTGACGGAGGTATGTGTAGATTTATGCCTGTGCCGCGATAGGGTTTTGCAGAGTGTATAAGATCACAGAATTCTTCGCCGTTCTTTGTATTATGAAGTTTTACGCACGTGATCCGGGTCAGCTAACGGACAAAAACGCTGAAGAAAGGTATTATGGCAATAATCTGATAAAGTTGTGTACGCCTAAACATTTGAACATCTGAACATTTGAGCGAAGGCCGGAGAGAAACCTGAATTATAACGCCGACCGGTTACGTCATTTAAAGGTGAACAACCAAGCTGGCATTCAAGAGACACGGTGTGTGCATGAGGAAAGGGATATATCGTCTTTAAGCTTGCGTTGATGGTTGAAGGGTGCGCAGGCGAGGCGAACAGTCTAAACATAAAGTGTGGGACGTGAGCAGGTCAAGTTGAATGAACTAAGAAGCGGATACTGTAGCGTGTAGATGTGAAAGTGTTACGGCGTAGTGGAATGCAATGTGGTCACACAGCAACGTAAACAATATGAACGCAGACTGGGACATGTGGGTAGATTATAGGCTGAGGAATAACCCACCCACCAAGGGAAGATGATTAAGAGAAGGAAGTAGATTTGGGATTGGAGAAAAAGGATAGAAAAATAGAAGGAGAGTCCCACAAAAGTTATGAATTTTACTTTCAATACATTTAGAAGCGGTTGCCACCGCAAATCCGTGCTCGGATACCTAAAGTGGGTACGAGCTTGGTCGAAGCTGACGGGAACCGCAGCTAAGACTTGGGCAGTTTGCCAGAGAAAGGCTTTAGTGTATTTCCTTCCAAGCACGAATAAAAGTACTATAGGGAAGGGTGATGGTCTGGTCAGACAGATAGTAAAAGCTTTATTGAGTATGAACGAGGGCATAAACCTAGGAAGAGCTAGGAAAGCCAGGATCCTGCCTAACTGTAGTATCAGAAAAATGATGAATCCAAAAACAAATATTTAATTTATTTAACAATTTAAAGAAGTTTGAGGAAATTAACAAGCGTGTAATATAATTTGGACAAACATTGTTCATTTGAACCTTTTAACAAATGGGGTCGCAGACCTCTCAAAATTAAACGGTTGCTCCAGGCAATTGACAATTTACAAGGTTTCAAACCTTACATGTTTCTAAAATCTTTATAAGATTTAAACAAATTAAAAATGAAGTAATTAGACTTTGAACGTGAATTGGAGTACAAAGAGTGCACCTTAAGAAATTCTTGAGAGAATGTTCTAGAGAAATTGACAACTTCGAAAATAACAATAATAAAAACATGAAAAATAAGATAGAAGTTCCTACAACTTCTTATATTTATACAGAATTGATGTTGGTGGTTAGTAGAAGGTTGAGGAAAGATCATTGGGATATAGGATCAATGTTCATGGCCGTATTTAATATAACCGGACGATCGCGACGCGGTAGAAACGTGTAGCAAGCACTGGTTATCACTATAGTCTGTAAAGATTGATGCAAAGTTCACTGTGGAAACTCGAAAGTTCATGAGAATGAAAGTTATTGCAATTATGGAAATAACTGATTGCACTATATAGGTGAGAGTCTATTTCTTGAAAAGTTGTGATTTACAATTAAATGCGCCATAGAATATTCCAACGGGGGAAGAAAGTTCGCTATTGCAGTAATTTAAGGAAGATTCCTCATTTTAACTAGTATTTTCACAAGTGCGTGAAAAATACTTGACGGCAAGACTCGCAGATAGAGTACAAGATCTCGAAGGTTCCAGAACGACCTTAGCAGAAAAATGGGGTTGAGAAAATCCAACGGAGGAACTAGCTTTATAATTATAGACAGCGGGTATTAGATAATATCCCACGTAGCGAGAGGATTTCTCATTTGAATAGCTTAAGAAAAGCTCTTTTTTAGTAAGGTTGGCTTATACAAGCAAAAGCTCAACATGGCAAATCCCACGAAGAATGATTTTTGCCCCAAAGTAATAATTTCACACTGTCTATAAAATAATCAATAAAAGCATGTAGATAAAATTGATGAAGATGAGGTTAAAACCTTTAAAATGGTACTTATCTTGATTTCATGTTGAAGGCGAAGTTCCGTATGACGACTACCCAGCCAACATGGCGTAGAAGAGTGTGTGCCTCTTGGTTAGAGGAGGTTAGCTCGAGAGGAGCTTTGACTGATCGAGTCAACTGCCGACTGACAAGTGAGAACTGCTCAACGGAGCACGGAGGGACCAGGGAAGGGGAAGAGAGAGGGGGGTAGGAGACAAAAGGAGAACATATAAGCATTGCCAATATTACAACAAAAAATGATCTCTTGCTGAGCTGGTCTTCAAAGAGTTGACAACAGATGATACTAGCGCAGCATGGTGAGTAAAGAAGTAGACGTAGTCCTCTTGCTCAAGGAGAAAATAGCTGGCGATGGTAACAGGATCTGGTGGCCTAATGGATAAGTAAGTCCTCTAGCACCAGGAAGAATTGAGGAGCTTCAGAGATTCGCTGCGAGATGACGCTAGGTGGGTCACAGAAGTTATATATCTAGAACAGACTTATGAAGACATAAGAGATATGCCCGACAAGGAGAAAACAGATGATCACTGTTGGTGTTTGACAAAGAGGAAGGAAGAAATGAACATGCAAAGAGCAATAAAATTATATCTCAGGTACCGTGTATTCAAAGAATACACCATACTGGGGGGAAAAACACAAACAGAGAGCAAATAAGCAGTTACACATTTAATGGAAGAGGAGCGATCAAAGACAGGGGTCTGGTAATCGAACCGTTAATGGTCAAGACTCTGACCACCCTGACTCTCCCATCTCTTCCAGGATAACACTCGGTCACTCTTCCAAACGGCCAGACTAGGGGGGGGGGTGAAACATCCCTAACTAAGACCAAGTCTCCCACTTGAATGTCGGGACTGGAAAGAAACCACTTCTGCCTCCGTTGCAAGGAAGTTAAATATTCCAAGTTCCATCTCTTCCAAAAGGAATTGCGGAGGGTTTCAAGTTTACGCCAAACAATAGGTAAATCAGAATCCCTGAAAGAATTAGGAAGAGGAGGAGGGGCAGAGAGAGAAGTGCGTGTATGGAAGCGACCAGGTGTAAGTGGAAGGAGGTCATCAGGGTCATTAGAAAGCGGAGTTAAATAACGAGAATTAACGACATCTTCCATCACAAAATAACTAGAAGCTGAGGGAAATAAAGCACTAGTAAAGATTGCGATACAATGCAAAAGGAGAATTAACAAGTTTAAACAAAGCGTATAGAAACAAGTACATCTATTCAGGACAAGAATATACCAAATAAACAAAGGAACTATGCGAGTAGAAAGCAAGAACGCCATAGGTAACAAACGAGTAGCCATAAACAATGACCTCAAGTTATAATGAGTATCAAAGGGTTTACTCAGAAAAATACTTAAGTCAGCGAGAAACGTGACATGACAAGTATGAATACAAAAACACATCGAATGTGACGACGAGAAAAAAACAGTTTGTTCATCAATGAACATTAAGATCGCAAAATATGTAAGCAAAGTGAAATACATGAGCGCGTGAGAAATACGCAACGAAGTTTTGAAACAAGGATCGAAGCAGTTATAGAATACGAGCATGAGTAAGTGGAATACAAAAGCAAGTGCGGCCTTGACCCACATAGTACAACGAGATAAGACATATAAATAGTTGAAAGAGTCCTTAACTGGAACAAGTTTATTTTGGGAAGTAGGTGAACGGCTTCTGTATTTGCAGGAGCGGCTCACTAGACAATGCTTGGCAATCAGCCAAAGTTGAGATAAGAGAAACTTGCTTTGAACTGTGTCAAGCGTACAGGAAATAAACAGTGACTTGACCTTCCTCAGGCTTGTATACAAACACGCCTGACAAACAAGCAGTTCAAAGTACACAAACAACATTTGTTGAATCAGCTGTAACTTAAAGCAGATATTCAGGTTGACCGGCATGCAGTCAATCGTAACTTGGACGTGAAAAAGCAATTTAAAGCTATATGAAATAAAGTAAGAAATCAATTTCGCATAATTGAGAGGATCACGGAATCCGACAATTTTCGACAGGAAAAAGCTTGATTCTTCCGAAATAGGAAGTGAAGCCGGGACATTGAGAAGAAGGTTATGCATAATAATAGTTGTTCTAGATGCTATAGAATTCAGATTTTCAAGCGGTTTCATGAACGACTTCCAATTGTGAGGAAGGAGGGAGGAGCCGGCCGTGGCCATCCTTCTACATAGCGAAAGAAGTGAAACATAGCGTACAGCGAAGTGATGGAGACTGATAGCCATGGTTTTACACAAGGGGAAGATAGTTTTCGAGGAAGAGTTTAAGCAATTAACTGCTATAAAAAATGACATAAGAAGGTAGACGAAGTAACACAAAGCAAGGCGAACTTGAATTGCTATCTTGTGCGGGAAGAAGGAAAAACCATTTAAACAACTTACAGAGGTAGTGTAGTTGTTCACGATAAGACATCGTTTCGACAAGTGTTTTTCAAAAATATTGAGATCTGAAACATGAGCGTTCTCTTTTTCAGAAATGGGATTTATGTCAGCTGTAACGAAATGACATTGCGCTTTGGTTTGAAGACTGGGTTGTTGGATTTCACCAGTAATAACCCAACCAAAATCGGTGTCTCTAGCGACCACGGTTGAAGATAACTTGCGTGTTTGTTTGCGAATGCAATTCCAAAAAACATTGGCACTGAAAAGTACATCAATGGGACCTTGAGCATTAAACTGAGGATCAGCTAACCTTAAGTGCGAGGGAATGTTTAAATCGGAAGTATTAATAGAGTGACTTGGAGTGTCCTTGCCAATACTGGTAAGAATGAGACAGTTTAAATTAAGATTGGTGTTTCTTTGGCAAACGTCTCTGATTTTCAATTTTGAAGACTGCAAAACTTGAGTTTTCAAATTGTCAATGCCGGTCACATTGATAGAAGTAGGCGATGACGAAAGACCTAGTTTTTTAATCAACGATTGCGAAACAAAGTTATGAGTTGAAGCGGAATCGAGAAGACCACGGGTTCTAAACCAATTTCCAAATTTATCTTGGATTTCGAATTGTACAGTGGTCAAAAGGGTTTGCGCACTGTGAGAAGTGTCGGCGTTGGAAATGCAGGAAGAAGCATTAGTTTGTTCGGAGCGGCTCTGCAAGGAACTTGAAGAGGCAGGTACTGATGACCTCGATTTATCGTGAACGTGCAATAAAGAATGATGCGGTTTTTTGCAATGAAAACAGAGATTTGATGACGTACAGTTCGAAGAAGAATGCTTAGGTGATAAGCAGTTGAAACAATGTTTGCTATTCAAGACAAACTTCCTTCGATCTTCGACAGACAATTCTTTAAAGGATTTGCACAAATACAATGTGTGAAGCTTTTTACAGAGCGTGCATTTTAACGATTTGTTAAGCGGCCTGATATCTTCTCTTGCATGATTGAAAGAAGAACGGGTTTGCTTGTTCTCGACAGATGGGGGCTGATGTCCCTTTGAAGAAGCAAGTTTTTTTTTCAAAAATTTGACACTGAGGATTCGTTTCGACCTTTTCGCACTGAAATGCGAGTGCTGTTAGGACTTGGCATCGGCTGTTAAGAAACGAGATTAAGTGTTCGAAGGAAAATTCTTCCTTGCGAGCGAGTTCAATTTCCCAGGCCTTTAAAGTTGAAAAATCGAATCTTGATGTAGCCAGATGAATGAGTATAGTGTCCCATGTTTGGACAGGCTGCTTGAGTTGGTATAATGCTCTGACATTCAACTGTATAGAGTCCAACAGGTTTCTTAAAGAGGTGACGTCATTAGGTTTGACGGCTGGTAGGTTGAAGAGACAACGTATGTGGCGAGCTACACTCAAGCGTAAATTGCCATATCTCTCTTTAAGGAGATTAAAGGCGATGTGGTAGTTGTCTGCGCTTAAAGGCAGTGACTCCACTAAGGCTAAGGCCTCACATTCCAAAGAAGTACGGAGGAAATAAAATTTATGTATGTCTGGGATCTCGATATTTTCATGAATTAGGGAGCAGTAAAGTTCGTAAAAAGAATACCATTCACCGTCCTTGCCTGAGAAGTGCGGTAGGCTTATCTTGGGAAGTAACGGTTTCGGTTTGTTCTTGTGAACTGAAGCGGGTGCGAACTGGGCCGGATTGATGACCTTAGTGTCCGGTTCTGAGATATTGCGGATCAGTTGGTGGGCCTTTGCAATCCCTTCAAAGTACAAGGGTTCGACCTCGTCCCGATCCGATTGAAGTTCTGGGCAAGCGGATTCAATCTCGGTTTGAATTTGATCATAATAATCATAAGACCGTTCGTACAACTTAAGGCGATGTGTCAAGATGTCTAAATCACACTCGGCGGGATTTAACTTGTTGATAAAATTTCTGAATCTAGTGAGTTGCCCTTTATAGGAAGAACGTCTAGCAATGAGAGTTTCATCTTTTTCAGTAGGAGCCATGATAAAGAGAATAAATTGAAATACAACTCACGAAACTGTAGAACCTTGGAGATGCTGTCAAGTTTGCAGCAGCGAATGGGTAGAAAGAATGGGACACACCATAGGAGACAGGAGCGGCCTCTTTCCCGCTCACAGGCTTTGCATGATGTAGTTATAACTGAAAAATCCAAAGCAGATGTTAATAATATGCAAGGTATTGTCAAATGACACTTGACAAACAATGGACATAGCAAATGGACTCTCCCGGGTTTCGGCACCAAATTTTGGGTAGATTATAGGCTGAGGAATAACCCACCCACCAAGGGAAGATGACTAAGAGAAGGAAGTAGATTTGGGATTGGAGAAAAAGGATATAAAAATAGGAGGAGAGTCCCACAAAAGTTATGAATTTTACTTTCAATACATTTAGAAGCGGTTGCCACCGCAAATCCGTGCTCGGATACCTAAAGTGGGTACGAGCTTGGTCGAAGCTGACGGGAACCGCAGCTAAGACTTGGGCAGTTTGCCAGAGAAAGGCTTTAGTGTATTTCCTTCCAAGCACGAATAAAAGTACTATAGGGAAGGGTGATGGTCTGGCCAGACAGATAGTAAAAGCTTTATTGAGTATGAACGAGGGCATAAACCTAGGAAGAGCTAGGAAAGCCAGGATCCTGCCTAACTGTAGTATCAGAAAAATGATGAATCCAAAAACAAATATTTAATTTATTTAACAATTTAAAGAAGTTTGAGGAAATTAACAAGCGTGTAATATAATTTGGACAAACATTGTTCATTTGAACCTTTTAACAAATGGGGTCGCAGACCTCTCAAAATTAAACGGTTGCTCCAGGCAATTGACAATTTACAAGGTTTCAAACCTTACATGTTTCTAAAATCTTTATAAGATTTAAACAAATTAAAAATGAAGTAATTAGACTTTGAACGTGAATTGGAGTACAAAGAGTGCACCTTAAGAAATTCTTGAGAGAATGTTCTAGAGAAATTGACAACTTCGAAAATAACAATAATAAAAACATGAAAAATAAGATAGAAGTTCCTACAACTTCTTATATTTATACAGAATTGATGTTGGTGGTTAGTAGAAGGTTGAGGAAAGATCATTGGGATATAGGATCAATGTTCATGGCCGTATTTAATATAACCGGACGATCGCGACGCGGTAGAAACGTGTAGCAAGCACTGGTTATCACTATAGTCTGTAAAGATTGATGCAAAGTTCACTGTGGAAACTCGAAAGTTCATGAGAATGAAAGTTATTGCAATTATGGAAATAACTGATTGCACTATATAGGTGAGAGTCTATTTCTTGAAAAGTTGTGATTTACAATTAAATGCGCCATAGAATATTCCAACGGGGGAAGAAAGTTCGCTATTGCAGTAATTTAAGGAAGATTCCTCATTTTAACTAGTATTTTCACAAGTGCGTGAAAAATACTTGACGGCAAGACTCGCAGATAGAGTACAAGATCTCGAAGGTTCCAGAACGACCTTAGCAGAAAAATGGGGTTGAGAAAATCCAACGGAGCAACTAGCTTTATAATTATAGACAGCGGGTATTAGATAATATCCCACGTAGCGAGAGGATTTCTCATTTGAATAGCTTAAGAAAAGCTCTTTTTTAGTAAGGTTGGCTTATACAAGCAAAAGCTCAACATGGCAAATCCCACGAAGAATGATTTTTGCCCCAAAGTAATAATTTCACACTGTCTATAAAATAATCAATAAAAGCATGTAGATAAAATTGATGAAGATGAGGTTAAAACCTTTAAAATGGTACTTATCTTGATTTCATGTTGAAGGCGAAGTTCCGTATGACGACTACCCAGCCAACATGGCGTAGAAGAGTGTGTGCCTCTGGGTTAGAGGAGGTTAGCTCGAGAGGAGCTTTGACTGATCGAGTCAACTGCCGACTGAGAAGTGAGAACTGCTCAACGGAGCACGGAGGGACCAGGGAAGGGGAAGAGAGAGGGGGGTAGGAGACAAAAGGAGAACATATAAGCATTGCCAATATTACAACAAAAAAATGATCTCTTGCTGAGCTGGTCTTCAAAGAGTTGACAACAGATGATACTAGCGCAGCATGGTGAGTAAAGAAGTAGACGTAGTCCTCTTGCTCAAGGAGAAAATAGCTGGCGATGGTAACAGGATCTGGTGGACTAATGGATAACTAAGTCCTCTAGCACCAGGAAGAATTGAGGAGCTTCAGAGATTCGCTGCGAGATGACGCTAGGTGGGTCACAGAAGTTATATATCTAGAACAGACTTATGAAGACATAAGAGATATGCCCGACAAGGAGAAAACAGATGATCACTGTTGGTGTTTGACAAAGAGGAAGGAAGAAATGAACATGCAAAGAGCAATAAAATTATATCTCAGGTACCGTGTATTCAAAGAATACACCATACTGGGGGGAAAAACACCAACAGAGAGCAAATAAGCAGTTACACATTTAATGGAAGAGGAGCGATCAAAGACAGGGGTCTGGTAATCGAACCGTTAATGGTCAAGACTCTGACCACCCTGACTCTCCCATCTCTTCCAGGATAACACTCGGTCACTCTTCCAAACGGCCAGACTAGGGGGGGGGGGGTGAAACATCCCTAACTAAGACCAAGTCTCCCACTTGAATGTCGGGACTGGAAAGAAACCACTTCTGCCTCCGTTGCAAGGAAGTTAAATATTCCAAGTTCCATCTCTTCCAAAAGGAATTGCGGAGGGTTTCAAGTTTACGCCAAACAATAGGTAAATCAGAATCCCTGAAAGAATTAGGAAGAGGAGGAGGGGCAGAGAGAGAAGTGCGTGTATGGAAGCGACCAGGTGTAAGTGGAAGGAGGTCATCAGGGTCATTAGAAAGCGGAGTTAAATAACGAGAATTAACGACATCTTCCATCACAAAATAACTAGAAGCTGAGGGAAATAAAGCACTAGTAAAGATTGCGATACAATGCAAAAGGAGAATTAACAAGTTTAAACAAAGCGTATAGAAACAAGTACATCTATTCAGGACAAGAATATACCAAATAAACAAAGGAACTATGCGAGTAGAAAGCAAGAACGCCATAGGTAACAAACGAGTAGCCATAAACAATGACCTCAAGTTATAATGAGTATCAAAGGGTTTACTCAGAAAAATACTTAAGTCAGCGAGAAACGTGACATGACAAGTATGAATACAAAAACACATCGAATGTGACGACGAGAAAAAAACAGTTTGTTCATCAATGAACATTAAGATCGCAAAATATGTAAGCAAAGTGAAATACATGAGCGCGTGAGAAATACGCAACGAAGTTTTGAAACAAGGATCGAAGCAGTTATAGAATACGAGCATGAGTAAGTGGAATACAAAAGCAAGTGCGGCCTTGACCCACATAGTACAACGAGATAAGACATATAAATAGTTGAAAGAGTCCTTAACTGGAACAAGTTTATTTTGGGAAGTAGGTGAACGGCTTCTGTATTTGCAGGAGCGGCTCACTAGACAATGCTTGGCAATCAGCCAAAGTTGAGATAAGAGAAACTTGCTTTGAACTGTGTCAAGCGTACAGGAAATAAACAGTGACTTGACCTTCCTCAGGCTTGTATACAAACACGCCTGACAAACAAGCAGTTCAAAGTACACAAACAACATTTGTTGAATCAGCTGTAACTTAAAGCAGATATTCAGGTTGACCGGCATGCAGTCAATCGTAACTTGGACGTGAAAAAGCAATTTAAAGCTATATGAAATAAAGTAAGAAATCAATTTCGCATAATTGAGAGGATCACGGAATCCGACAATTTTCGACAGGAAAAAGCTTGATTCTTCCGAAATAGGAAGTGAAGCCGGGACATTGAGAAGAAGGTTATGCATAATAATAGTTGTTCTAGATGCTATAGAATTCAGATTTTCAAGCGGTTTCATGAACGACTTCCAATTGTGAGGAAGGAGGGAGGAGCCGGCCGTGGCCATCCTTCTACATAGCGAAAGAAGTGAAACATAGCGTACAGCGAAGTGATGGAGACTGATAGCCATGGTTTTACACAAGGGGAAGATAGTTTTCGAGGAAGAGTTTAAGCAATTAACTGCTATAAAAAATGACATAAGAAGGTAGACGAAGTAACACAAAGCAAGGCGAACTTGAATTGCTATCTTGTGCGGGAAGAAGGAAAAACCATTTAAACAACTTACAGAGGTAGTGTAGTTGTTCACGATAAGACATCGTTTCGACAAGTGTTTTTCAAAAATATTGAGATCTGAAACATGAGCGTTCTCTTTTTCAGAAATGGGATTTATGTCAGCTGTAACGAAATGACATTGCGCTTTGGTTTGAAGACTGGGTTGTTGGATTTCACCAGTAATAACCCAACCAAAATCGGTGTCTCTAGCGACCACGGTTGAAGATAACTTGCGTGTTTGTTTGCGAATGCAATTCCAAAAAACATTGGCACTGAAAAGTACATCAATGGGACCTTGAGCATTAAACTGAGGATCAGCTAACCTTAAGTGCGAGGGAATGTTTAAATCGGAAGTATTAATAGAGTGACTTGGAGTGTCCTTGCCAATACTGGTAAGAATGAGACAGTTTAAATTAAGATTGGTGTTTCTTTGGCAAACGTCTCTGATTTTCAATTTTGAAGACTGCAAAACTTGAGTTTTCAAATTGTCAATGCCGGTCACATTGATAGAAGTAGGCGATGACGAAAGACCTAGTTTTTTAATCAACGATTGCGAAACAAAGTTATGAGTTGAAGCGGAATAGAGAAGACCACGGGTTCTAAACCAATTTCCAAATTTATCTTGGATTTCGAATTGTACAGTGGTCAAAAGGGTTTGCGCACTGTGAGAAGTGTCGGCGTTGGAAATGCAGGAAGAAGCATTAGTTTGTTCGGAGCGGCTCTGCAAGGAGCTTGAAGAGGCAGGTACTGATGACCTCGATTTATCGTGAACGTGCAATAAAGAATGATGCGGTTTTTTGCAATGAAAACAGAGATTTGATGACGTACAGTTCGAAGAAGAATGCTTAGGTGATAAGCAGTTGAAACAATGTTTGCTATTCAAGACAAACTTCCTTCGATCTTCGACAGACAATTCTTTAAAGGATTTGCACAAATACAATGTGTGAAGCTTTTTACAGAGCGTGCATTTTAACGATTTGTTAAGCGGCCTGATATCTTCTCTTGCATGATTGAAAGAAGAACGGGTTTGCTTGTTCTCGACAGATGGGGGCTGATGTCCCTTTGAAGAAGCAAGTTTTTTTTTCAAAAATTTGACACTGAGGATTCGTTTCGACCTTTTCGCACTGAAATGCGAGTGCTGTTAGGACTTGGCATCGGCTGTTAAGAAACGAGATTAAGTGTTCGAAGGAAAATTCTTCCTTGCGAGCGAGTTCAATTTCCCAGGCCTTTAAAGTTGAAAAATCGAATCTTGATGTAGCCAGATGAATGAGTATAGTGTCCCATGTTTGGACAGGCTGCTTGAGTTGGTATAATGCTCTGACATTCAACTGTATAGAGTCCAACAGGTTTCTTAAAGAGGTGACGTCATTAGGTTTGACGGCTGGTAGGTTGAAGAGACAACGTATTTGGCGAGCTACACTCAAGCGTAAATTGCCATATCTCTCTTTAAGGAGATTAAAGGCGATGTGGTAGTTGTCTGCGCTTAAAGGCAGTGACTCCACTAAGGCTAAGGCCTCACATTCCAAAGAAGTACGGAGGAAATAAAATTTATGTATGTCTGGGATCTCGATATTTTCATGAATTAGGGAGCAGTAAAGTTCGTAAAAAGAATACCATTCACCTTCCTTGCCTGAGAAGTGCGGTAGGCTTATCTTGGGAAGTAACGGTTTCGGTTTGTTCTTGTGAACTGAAGCGGGTGCGAACTGGGCCGGATTGATGACCTTAGTGTCCGGTTCTGAGATATTGCGGATCAGTTGGTGGGCCTTTGCAATCCCTTCAAAGTACAAGGGTTCGACCTCGTCCCGATCCGATTGAAGTTCTGGGCAAGCGGATTCAATCTCGGTTTGAATTTGATCATAATAATCATAAGACCGTTCGTACAACTTAAGGAGATGTGTCAAGATGTCTAAATCACACTCGGCGGGATTTAACTTGTTGATAAAATTTCTGAATCTAGTGAGTTGCCCTTTATAGGAAGAACGTCTAGCAATGAGAGTTTCATCTTTTTCAGTAGGAGCCATGATAAAGAGAATAAATTGAAATACAACTCACGAAACTGTAGAACCTTGGAGATGCTGTCAAGTTTGCAGCAGCGAATGGGTAGAAAGAATGGGACACACCATAGGAGACAGGAGCGGCCTCTTTTCCGCTCACAGGCTTTGCATGATGTAGTTATAACTGAAAAATCCAAAGCAGATGTTAATAATATGCAAGGTATTGTCAAATGACACTTGACAAACAATGGACATAGCAAATGGACTCTCCCGGGTTTCGGCACCAAATTTTGGGTAGATTATAGGCTGAGGAATAACCCACCCACCAAGGGAAGATGACTAAGAGAAGGAAGTAGATTTGGGATTGGAGAAAAAGGATAGAAAAATAGGAGGAGAGTCCCACAAAAGTTATGAATTTTACTTTCAATACATTTAGAAGCGGTTGCCACCGCAAATCCGTGCTCGGATACCTAAAGTGGGTACGAGCTTGGTCGAAGCTGACGGGAACCGCAGCTAAGACTTGGGCAGTTTGCCAGAGAAAGGCTTTAGTGTATTTCCTTCCAAGCACGAATAAAAGTACTATAGGGAAGGGTGATGGTCTGGCCAGACAGATAGTAAAAGCTTTATTGAGTATGAACGAGGGCATAAACCTAGGAAGAGCTAGGAAAGCCAGGATCCTGCCTAACTGTAGTATCAGAAAAATGATGAATCCAAAAACAAATATTTAATTTATTTAACAATTTAAAGAAGTTTGAGGAAATTAACAAGCGTGTAATATAATTTGGACAAACATTGTTCATTTGAACCTTTTAACAAATGGGGTCGCAGACCTCTCAAAATTAAACGGTTGCTCCAGGCAATTGACAATTTACAAGGTTTCAAACCTTACATGTTTCTAAAATCTTTATAAGATTTAAACAAATTAAAAATGAAGTAATTAGACTTTGAACGTGAATTGGAGTACAAAGAGTGCACCTTAAGAAATTCTTGAGAGAATGTTCTAGAGAAATTGACAACTTCGAAAATAACAATAATAAAAACATGAAAAATAAGATAGAAGTTCCTACAACTTCTTATATTTATACAGAATTGATGTTGGTGGTTAGTAGAAGGTTGAGGAAAGATCATTGGGATATAGGATCAATGTTCATGGCCGTATTTAATATAACCGGACGATCGCGACGCGGTAGAAACGTGGAGCAAGCACTGGTTATCACTATAGTCTGTAAAGATTGATGCAAAGTTCACTGTGGAAACTCGAAAGTTCATGAGAATGAAAGTTATTACAATTATGGAAATAACTGATTGCACTATATAGGTGAGAGTCTATTTCTTGAAAAGTTGTGATTTACAATTAAATGCGCCATAGAATATTCCAACGGGGGAAGAAAGTTCGCTATTGCAGTAATTTAAGGAAGATTCCTCATTTTAACTAGTATTTTCACAAGTGCGTGAAAAATACTTGACGGCAAGACTCGCAGATAGAGTACAAGGTCTCGAAGGTTCCAGAACGACCTTAGCAGAAAAATGGGGTTGAGAAAATCCAACGGAGGAACTAGCTTTATAATTATAGACAGCGGGTATTAGATAATATCCCACGTAGCGAGAGGATTTCTCATTTGAATAGCTTAAGAAAAGCTCATTTTTAGTAAGGTTGGCTTATACAAGCAAAAGCTCAACATGGCAAATCCCACGAAGAATGATTTTTGCCCCAAAGTAATAATTTCACACTGTCTATAAAATAATCAATAAAAGCATGTAGATAAAATTGATGAAGATGAGGTTAAAACCTTTAAAATGGTACTTATCTTGATTTCATGTTGAAGGCGAAGTTCCGTATGACGACTACCTAGCCAACATGGCGTAGAAGAGTGTGTGCCTCTTGGTTAGAGGAGGTTAGCTCGAGAGGAGCTTTGACTGATCGAGTCAACTGCCGACTGAGAAGTGAGAACTGCTCAACGGAGCACGGAGGGACCAGGGAAGGGGAAGAGAGAGGGGGGTAGGAGACAAAAGGAGAACATATAAGCATTGCCAATATTACAACAAAAAAATGATCTCTTGCTGAGCTGGTCTTCAAAGAGTTGACAACAGATGATACTAGCGCAGCATGGTGAGTAAAGAAGTAGACGTAGTCCTCTTGCTCAAGGAGAAAATAGCTGGCGATGGTAACAGGATCTGGTGGCCTAATGGATAAGTAAGTCCTCTAGCACCAGGAAGAATTGAGGAGCTTCAGAGATTCGCTGCGAGATGAAGCTAGGTGGGTCACAGAAGTTATATATCTAGAACAGACTTATGAAGACATAAGAGATATGCCCGACAAGGAGAAAACAGATGATCACTGTTGGTGTTTGACAAAGAGGAAGGAAGAAATGAACATGCAAAGAGCAATAAAATTATATCTCAGGTACCGTGTATTCAAAGAATACACCAACATGTTGGGAATCTACATGGACCTCAATACCCAAAGTATGTTTCAGTAAACCCATTAGGGGTTGCCAGAGGATGAACGGTCGCGAGGAAATGGATGCGTGGACATGGAACGAGATGATGAGAGACGCCGACGCCGACGCCGTTGGTGGAGAGGTGCAGTCGGGGGCGGTCATGGTCGTCGCCTGGAGATTGACAGATGTAGGGGACGCATGCTTACACTGGAGCGCCGGGAGACGCGGGTGGAACGACGCTGTACGAATGACCAGGAAACATCGACGTCTCTTATTCCCAAGGACCAGGATTCATCACGACGCCGGATCCAAAGTAAGATATCTTTTTCTCACTCCTGTTCATTGTAAAGAAGAGAATCTCCATTTTAGAATAGCCATGCCATAAGATGACTTGGGGTCGTATAATTTAATCCCATTCACATAGTTTAACGCTATTAACAATCAATGATTCTAGGTTAAATAAGAGCATCACTCTCGTTTTCCTAAGGTTGTGCAGAGTTTTTTTTACTTCGAGTCGTTTTGACTTTTACGAACAGCATCAAGGTCAATGTTATGCTTTGAAATATAATTACATAATAGTAAGGTTAATAATAATAATAATACTAATCATGGTTAAAGGTTGATAAATATTGCTATAATCAATACCGAAATATAGTTGGAGATAATCACGCATGGCCATGTAAAAGAAATATCGCTCGAGATAATTGGGCATGAAAATCATGGAACAAGTTTTATTCCAAAGGGTCTCTTATGAAATTCAGAAATGTTATATGAAATAAGACGCTGGTTTTGGTTAATTGTTGTCTGGTATAATATGGTTCCTTGGGCAAAGTATCATGTTATCGTACGACTTCATTGTAAGGTTGAATTATTGTGTTAAGTGTGGGTTCGAGGTATGCTATTAAGCGCAATTTTTTGTAATGAGATTAATATGGTATTCCGTCATATGTGACGAGGTAGATTAATGTGTTGATATTCAGTTATGTGTGACAAGGTTATTCAGGGGGCTATGTATGACCCTGAAAATTTGTAATTGTACGGACAGGTTCCCCACTAGATGGATGGATGTGCTGCATTTCCTCATAGGGTTGAGTTATTATTATGAAATTCAGAAATGTGATATGAAATAAGACGCTGGTTTTGGTTAATTGTTGTCTGGTATGATATGGTTCCTTGGGCAAAGTATCATGTTATCGTACGACTTCATTGTAAGGTTGAATTATTGTGTTAAGTGTGGGTTCGAGGTATGCTATTAAGCGCAATTTTTTGTAATGAGATTAATATGGTATTCCGTCATATGTGACGAGGTAGATTAATGTGGTGATATTCAGTTATGTGTGACAAGGTTATTCAGGGGGCTATGTATGACCCTGAAAATTTGTAATTGTACGGACAGGTTCCCCACTAGATGGATGGATGTGCTGCATTTCCTCATAGGGTTGAGTGTGGAACAGAGCTATGATGTACTTGAGGGTACGCTCTGTAGTAAGGTTACTCAGATCCTCACACATAGTGGTTGACTGAATGGCTATGATTAAATGTTGGTCACGAAAATGAAACACACTGAGGTATACTATTATGAAAGTTGTGAACCAATTCTAGACGTCAGCATATGACATATCGGTAACTTACTTATGCAAGTGGGTATATTAATGAGGACCAAGGTATTTGGGACGGTCATGCCTGTAGACCAGATAGAACAATAAGAATGCGCTGTGTAAATATTTAAACACTAGTTGTAAATGTAAATGATTTATATTTCGGTTGGTTATCGAATTCCACTTTAGGTGACGTCCAGTTGATGTTGGGAAAATTTATGATGTGATTTTGTTTGATGTTCTTTAGATGGTAAATTTCAATTCGATACAGGAGGCCGTCCATCGATGTATAAAAGTAGATTGTCATGTTATGATATGTGTGTTTTTTTTCTGAGCACATGCCACAGGTAAACTTTGGACTAAGTGACCAGTATTTTTATTATTATTATT
The DNA here is from genome assembly GCA_946902985.2 of Meconema thalassinum. Lineage (NCBI taxonomy): Eukaryota > Metazoa > Arthropoda > Insecta > Orthoptera > Tettigoniidae > Meconema > Meconema thalassinum. Next base: position 8,482 of record CAMPQE020000167.1, on the reverse strand, counting down.
ATTATGCGTGTGCACTAATGGAATAATAGCTCTGTTAATTTTGGCTGGGCAGTCTCCTGGTCGAATTTCTAAGTAGGCAGGTAGCATGTTTGGTTGTCCTTTGGCCAATAAAGGAGCAGATGTGATTTTACGAGGTCTGTTTCTTTTTTTATCTGTTTGTTAATTCGAATTAGGGGGTTTGCTTTTGAATCCTGGTTCATTTTGTTTGCCATCCCAACCCGTAAACGATCCGAGACCCTTTGTCTCTAGCTCACTGGAGCTTTGGTTTTATTCTTGTCTGTATGAACCAAGATTCACGCCCTAATTCTCTTTTCACCCACTCCCTTGGCCGTTTCTTCTGATGGGGCCGGGATGTTGGCCGGGTGATCGCCTGTCCCATTGGAGAAACGGGCACAACGTCTTTGTAGGAAAAACTTATGTCTCCCGACTTACCCCATGTACCAGGCATTTCCTTCGGTGGTTTATCTAGCTGGGGCCACTAAAAGGGCAAAATATAAATGTATAAATCGTTGAGGAATTCTATACCAAATGAAGGAGAGAAAGAAGAGCAGGAAATATTTCTAGTGAAATATGAGAATATACCGGTATTGAACATATTGAAATATTATATCAGTTTGCCACTTACCTTGCAGGATCGCTAGAATATCTTTTAAGTGCCGCATTTGTCGTCAGATTATCAACGTATGCTTGACATTTCACCTTTCCGCTATGACAAATAGCCTAAAAAAAATATTAATCATAATAGTAGTAGGGCTAAGCCGGTCCTGGACAGATTTCAAGGTCATCCATGGTTTCTCGTGGTCACGTGCCCCCCCAGGCGTTCCCTGGGGGGGCTTGGCGGAGGGGGGGGAGGGAGGGGGGAGGGGGGGAGGGGGGGGGAGGGGGGGGGGGAGGGGAGGGGAAGGTCTGGCTTGGAAGCAGACCCAGTTGTTAGCCGACCTGTGTTGGCCAGCCAACTGACTGAGCTGGCTGGTGTGCATTGCCTATATAGCTTGTGAATGGAAGTGGGGGAAGGGACCGGTTCGGGCGACTGTCGAAGGTAGTCGAATGTGACCGAGTGTAACTTAGAGTAGTAGAACAATGCGATGGCCGGGGCTGTAGGTATCAATCAATAAAGACCTAATAATAATAAATATTCCATTAAGCATGGTTACGAATATGAATAATACGAAATACTAAATGTCCCCTAGAGATCTATGTATGGTAAAAATGTAGAGGTATATGGACTGTTGTTAACCCATGACGAGCTGTCGTGCAAATGCTATACGTAAACTCTTATCACAGGTGTATCAACAAGCTTTGCAAACTTGGATGACAAATACACCTCAAAGGTCTACTCTCCCTTCGTAAAGGGCACCGCGCATTATAGTTAAGTATACAGAAGCTTAATCTTTACAAAAAAAAAAACGAAAACTCCAGTAAGTTAACTACCCCTCGCAGAAGGAGGGTATCAGAAAAGATGAGACAAGGGCTAATTAAGGAGGGAAAAGAAGAGACACCCTATGCCTCGGATACCCTAATACTGTCGGGGTCGGAAGAGAACAAGAGTTGACCAAGTGAGGTCGACAGGAAAGAAGACGGAGAGGAGCCCGGCACAAGTAAGTGGAAGCAATGCCGGACTCAGCTGGGGCCCCGTGGTCGCCAACCCACGTTCCACTAGATGTGAGCCCCTGGGAGGAGATGAAGAACTGAGCAGAGGCGGGTTTGATTCACATCTCGAGCATTTTGGAAGTGGTTTTCTGTGCTTTCTTCCAGGCAAATGCTTGGATGGTACCTAACTTAAGGTCACAGCCACTTCTTTCCCAATCCCCACCCAAATTACAAATACATAAACTACTACAGACATCACAATTACGCAGGTTAACACACATGTTAGTACACGGGACTAATTGCCTATGATGTCACAAGCCCTAAATAAGCAACAACAACAACAACAACAACAAGGCCTTAAAACCTGTGTGTTACATTAGCCATTTTTTTTTGTGGATGCCCTGTTTTGACTGTGGTTGATAGAAAAATATAAGGTTCAAGGAGTTAGGTAGGTTGAAGCGTTCTTTAAGAAATCCTTTACAAGAAGGAATAACTTGAGCTGTCTTTTGACAGTGGTGGGTATTGGGAGAACAGGAGCTTGTAGCAAGCAAATCAGATCTGTAACTTCGTGCGAGCGCTCCAAGTAGGTCATTGGCCATGAGAAAAAGAGAGTGCTTTTGAACACTCACGTGTGGCCAGGGAGCTGTATAACATTGACGCACATGGCTGCGCCGCTTTGTAATAGACATACAGTGTCTTAGAATGTTGTTGTATTAGTAACATTTGAGAGAGAAGGGTTTTGATATTGAGATTATTCAGCCCTGTGTACTTGGGTGTGTTACAGTTTTGATTGATAACCTGTGTTATTGTGATGGTATTATTAGTGTGTGTGTGGCTCACAAGGTCAAGTGCACCCCGTTCTAACCCTCAGACTAGAATTACATTTATTGGCAGATTTGGAAATCAAACCTTGACTTCCAGGATAGATCCTATGTTAAATAGTCTGTTTATAACCACCTTGAGGTTTAGCGGCTAGTATAATTGGCACTCGCCTCATAGATACGGGTTTGATAATTATTGGGATCATTCATCCCTGTGTACTTGGGTGTGTTACAGTTTTGTTTGATAACCTGTGTTATTGTGTTGGTTGTATTAGTGTGTGTGGTTTACAAGGTTGTGTGTACCCTGTTCTAATCCTCAGACTGAAATTACATTTCTTGACAGACAGTACGTTCAGCCTTGCGAGGTAAAACTGAGAAGAGGTGGGTTTATTTCACACCTCATCTATTCTGGAACTGATATTCCATGGTTTCATATTTCTACGCCAAGCGAATGTTAGGATGGTTTCCAACTTTAGGTTATCACTGTCTTTTTTTTCTAATCCCAAGTTACAAATACACATACTACTACAGACACCACAGTAACACATGTTACCAATAATATAGGACATACAGTACATCATTTAGACCTAAATGCTAATGAGATAAGATAATTAAGCGCAATAACTTGTAAATGTTAGTCATTAGTACAATAACATGTGTTATCATGCAAAAAAATTACAAACACCCAAGTACACAGGGGTGAATGAACATGATATGGCACTGGGGTACACTCAGCCTTGTGAGGCAAAAACTGTGTAGATGAGGGTTTGATTACCATTTAGGCAGGCTGTGTGACTCAGCGGTAATGTTCTTGCTTGCTGGGCCCAAGGTTGCAGGTTCGTATTCTGGTGCAACCAGCTGGCATTTGAGGGTGCGCAAATGCGAGGGAGCCGTGTCTATAGATTTACAAGCACGTTAAAGATCCCCTTTGGGGCGAAATTCCGGCACCCCGGCGTCGCTCAAAGCCCAATAGCAGTATTATTAGATATATTTTAACACTGTATAGCCTTGGGTGCCGGGTGCAAATTTTGTTATTTGACGCCCCAAGGACAGCTTGCATGTCGAAGTTTGTTGTTCCTTGGAGCGCTCTGAAAATTATGGAGATTAGATATATAAGTTCCTAGACACTATAGCGCTTTATAGTAGAGAAAGGAGGAATTTTTTGTGTTGGCGGAAAATCCCAAGATTAGTTAGTTAGTTATTGTTGTTTTAAGGGGCGGAACTACGAGGTCATCTGCCCCTAAAATCCCGAGATTAATGTTGCCATTATGAACATGGCCTACTGACTTCAAATGGGTTTTTTAACATGCCAACAATGTATAAGGAGAGAAACTGCAAGCTTGGGGTTGGTAGCCAGATACGGTAACCACTCACCCACCGTGGCAATTATTAGATTATCTTTATCCTAAAATGCGTTCTTAAGTATTTGGCAACCTCCTAGTGTAGCGGTTAGCATTCTTGGCTGTCGCCCGCAGAGGTCTGGGTTCAATTACCGGCTCTGCCAAGAAATTAATTCTGTTTTGAGGGCTGGAACGGGACAGCCTCGTGAAGCAAAACTGAGAAGAGGTTGGTTCGATTCCCACCGCAGCAATCCTTGAAATGGTTTTCTGTGGCCTCCCCACTCCTACTCGAGGCAAATGCTGGATTGGTTCCTAACTTAAGGCCACGGCCGTCTCCTTCCCAATCCTCTCTCAAATTACAAATACACACAATAACATAGGTTATCAGACAATCACGCACACTCGCAGGTCTAAAATACACGGGGCTAAATAACCACTGTGTCCAAGCCTCTAAAATGAATTAACAACTGAAGTATTTTGGCTGAAACATAGTTATGTATAAATGTAATGTCTGTTCTGAATTGTTTTTAATGTAGGAGGAGGAAGTTGTTGCTGTTGTTTCACTTAGGGGCTAGGATATTGTGGTCATTTCAGACTTGTGTGTACTTTGTATGTGTAGAGTTTGTCTCATAACCTGTGTTATAGTGGTTTCTGTAGTAGTGAGTGTCCACGTTGTGTAGCGGCTAGCATTCCTGGTTGTCGCCCCGTAGGTCCAGATTCTATTCCTGACTCTGCCAAAAAATTAAATTCTGATCTGAGGGCTGGAACGGGGTGCACTCAGCCTCATGAGGAAAAATAAGAAGAGTTGGGTTTGATTTCCCTTATTCCATCCTGGAAGTGGTTTTCTTTTGTTTCCCACTTCTACTTCAGGCAAATGCCGGGGTAGTTTCTAACTTGAGCGCATAGCCTTCTCCTTCCTAATCGTCTCTGAAATTACAAATACACACACTAGTACTACTACTAATAACACAGGTTACCAGACATATTAAAATACATGAAAAAAGCCTCTTGTTGCGTAGTGTCTAGTATTCCTGGCTGTCATTGTAGAGGTGAGGGTTCAGTTGGCTCTGCCAAGAGATTTTAATTCTGATCTGACAGCTGGAATGGGGTTTGATTCCTACCTCTGCCATCCTGGAAGTGGTTTTCTGTGATTTCCCACTTCAACTCCAGGCAAATACCAGGCTGGCACCTAACGTATGGCCACGGACGATTCCTACCCAAATGCTACCTGAATTACAAATACACAAACTAGTACATACATCACAGTACACACAGGGCTACATGACCACGATACCCAGGGCCCTCAAATGAAACAACAACATAAAACAAATAGCTGAAATTCTTCATTTGTGTAATTTGTGTTCGTGAATAGCCATTTCTTGGATTAAAGAATAATTGTGTAAATTAAGAAGTTGTTAGTGGATGTCTTATTTCAGCAGCTTTGGTGGCGTAGTTGGTCGCGGATTGAAACCCGACCGAAGTCTTCAGATTTTTTAAGAGCGTTAAAAATCTCTTGGTGCGCCTTCCTTCGGAGGAGAAGTAAATGTCAGAGATTTATGGCATAATAAAGAACCTTCCACTAATTACACTTGTGTGAAAAAAATTATAGGTTATATTTGACTACCGTTCATAGGTTCCAACATTTGTCGCCAGGAAATGTTTGCGGTGGCATCTAGTAACGACGTTCAGAACTAGTTGGTTGTTGACGGTGGCGTTTGGTAGCAAAAGTTAGAACTACTTGAAAATCTAATGTCTGCAGTCCTTACATGAATTAAAAACAGATACACACACTAATACAGGCATCACAATTATCACCGGTTATCAGACAGATTCTATACACCCAAAGTACACGGAGCTATATGACCGCGTTGTCGCAGCCCCTAAACTGAGGAACCAACCAACCATGACTTCCTTCAGGTCATTACTATATTTATGGCATGATAAAAACCTTCCACTAATTACACTTGTGTGAAGTTAAATTATAGGTTATATTTGACTAACGCTCTTAGGTTTCAAAGTTTGTCGCCAGAAGCCTATTGCGGTGGCATCTAGTAACGATGTTCAGAACTAGTTGGTTGTTGACGGTGGCGTTTGGTAGCAAAAGTTAGAACTACTTGAAAATCTAATGTCTGCAGTCCTTATTTGAATTAAAAACTGATAACCCACACCAATACAGCCATTTCAATTAACGCTGGTTATCAGACAGATTCCACACACACCCAAAGTACACGGGGCTACATGACCGCGTTGTCGCAGCCCCTAAACTGAGGAACCAACCAACCATGACTTCTTTCAGGTCATTACAGAAATGAGATTAATCAAAGCAATCACAGGAGAAGCATCTGAAGCTGACAACTAAAGAAATCTGAAAGCAATCACAGGAGAAGCATTTGAAGCTGAAAACTAAAGAAATCTGAAAGAAAATAGGCAGTTGTAGTTGAAGAGACAAACAAATCAACTTATTTGCCAACAAACCAAATTCAAAAATCGTAAAATACGTGCACAATAGAACTACAGTATATTTTTTTTTCAGCAGATAAGTAAATAACTTGAAATTTGCAATAAATTGTGGATGTGAAAGTCATCTCCTGTATATTATTATTTCTAGGGGCTTGGACGTCAGGGATATGAGTTACACGTACTTGGATATTTATATGAGTTATGTGTTAACAAGTAGGCCTATTATTGTTGTTTTTAGTATCAGTAACAATGTTATGTGGAGCTCAACTTTGGAATAACGCGACCATGGCATTAAGTTAGAAGCCATTCTGGAAATTTGCCTGTAGTACAGGGGAGAAAGAATGGAAGAACACTTCTAGGTTTGAATGTGGTTTGAATCGAACCCACCTCTTCTCAGTTCTGACATACAAGGTTGAGTGAACCCCGTCCTATTCCTCAGACTAGAATGACATTTCTTGAAAGAGACGGAAATCTAGCACAGACCTTTGCAGTAATAGCCAAGAATGCTAATCACTACACCATGAGGCGGTCAACATATTTCTTTTAGTGTGATCAAATGTGCATATGTTGACGGTTGATGTGTTGGCGAATGATGGTTAGCGTTAGACAATCTTTTATACATTGACATACCCTTGAGAAAATGAAAGTTGTTTACCCTTCACTAGACGTTAGCTGGGCGTTACCCGGTTTAAAAGTAGTATAAATAGCAACATCCTTGTTGCATAGAATCAGTTGTGTGGACCAGTTCGAACGAATCAGAGATGGTTGTACTCATCAGTTGTGAGTAAGTAAGATGTAATGTATAACAGCAAGATGAATCAAATTGTTTAAAAGTTTCCAGTTTCAAATCATAGTTAGAAACTAAACGTGTATAAATGTTTCCCTGTTTTTGCAAGGTGAGATCAGAAACTAAGGGTTACAATGCTTGTGGTGAAAAGTGTACATTTTATTTCATAAAACCTATTCAGCCAATAGATAGTACATACAGTAGGTTATTTTTCCATATTTTTAACGGTTTACCCAGCGTAAGCTTAAAAAACGCACAGACAGTAGGTTTTTCTTCAACTTGATTCACTGAAATTGTTAGGCTACTGCTCAGTCATAAATGAACGCTTTTCTACAGAAACCTTCCTCGAGAAATCTTTTACAGAATGATGAAAAATACACAAAAATTCATCTAATGGTTCTCGGGATTGCCCCATGCATCCAAGAATTGGGGCCTTTGCTTTATACTGTGTAGAGTTCAAAAAATGGGCCTTATTATTTTTAATGCTGTCCACCATGTGGTGTAGCGGCAGGCGTTTTGACTGCGATTCCCAGCTCTGTCAAGAAATTTAATTCTGGTCTGAGGATTAGACCGGGGTACACTTATCTTTGTGAAGTAAACCTGAGAAGAGGCGGTTTCAATTCCCACCTCAATAGTTCTGGAAGTGGTTTTCTGTGGTTTCCCACTTCCACTCTAGGTAAATGACAGGATAGTTCTTCACTTAAGACCTTACAACCACCTTCTTCCCTATCCCTCACATGAATTACAAATACACACACACTAATACAGCCATCGCAATGCCCCAGGTTCTCGGAAAAAATAAACACTCAACAAAGTACACAGAGCTAAATGACCGCAAGTACGTTGCTGCAATCTTGAGCCACAAGACTGATTTTTGTGTGGAATCCAAACAACAGGACAAGACAAATCACTTCAAAAATCTCACATGTACTAACCGGGAATCAAACCCAGTCTACCTTGTTCATTGAGCCACGGTGCCCTCAATTGTGTGTAGTGGCTAGCGTTCTTAGCTATCACCCTGGAGGCCTGAGATCAATCCCCAACTGCTAAGAAATTAAATTAGGGGTGTTAAAATTTTCTTATTTTTCCTCATGAGGCTGAGTGCACCCCGTTCCAGCCCTCAGATCAGAATTTAATTTTTTGGCAGAGTCAGGAATAGAATCTGGACCTACGGGGCGACAACCAGGAATGCTAGCCGCTACACAACGTGGACACTCACTACTACAGAAACCACTATAACACAGGTTTGAGACAAACTCTACACATACAAAGTACACACAAGTCTGAAATGACCACAATATCCTAGCCCCTAAGTGAAACAACAGCAACAACTTCCTCCTCCTACATTAAAAACAATTCAGAACAGACATTACATTTATACATAACTATGTTTCAGCCAAAATACTTCAGTTGTTAATTCATTTTAGAGGCTTGGACACAGTGGTTATTTAGCCCCGTGTATTTTAGACCTGCGAGTGTGCGTG